>JAPMOQ010066653.1:102505-143164 GCA_026543055.1 Argiope trifasciata | reverse complement strand
ATATATATATATATATATATTTATAAACTACAAAAAGTAAAAAAAAAGCCTAATGAAATAAAATAAATGAATAAAAATTAAAATAAAAATGATAATGAAATAAAATAAATGAATACATATGATATGAAAAAAAAAACCCAATGTTTTTCTAAGTAGCGACGCATGCGTAATCTGATAGTCTCGTAATTATTTCAAACCGATTTAAACTGGTTAATAACTTTAATTACCACAATTTAAGAATTCAGAGAATGTATGATTTGGAAAATAAAATTTTTACTTTAGTGACTTGTATGTAACCATGATTTCCTAATCAGTTGAAATTTTATTCAGTAAAATGGTGTAAAATTCACTTTCAAGCAATAACAGTTTCGAAATTTATCTCGTATTGTGTGTGAGAGTAAAAAATTCCGGGATTTTAATTTTTGATTAAATTTTTTAAAAATATCCTCGCGATGAGCTTTTTCATCCTCCAAGATATACATATATGTGTATTATACAGCATATACACATTGTACATATACATTTACAAGATATTCATATTAAGAATATGTAAGTTAACACGTTTACCGCCACTTCCTTCGCCTGATATCAGGTTCATCCATCTAATTAGATGACTCCTTCTCAGCTATCTTTTAACTGCAGTAGAGAAGGTGTCATCTAATCACATAGATGGTTGGGTCCTAGAAAAGAGCGCAATCTACGAGTTATCTCGTGGTTTGTAGTCAAAGTGTTAAACCATCTAGCTTTCACTGTTAAAGCGTATCAAACCAATCTAAATGTTAAAGCGTATCAAATCTATTTTAGTTTTCTTATAAATTCATTGCGGCCGGCAGTAACTAATTCATTGCACTTCATGTATTATTGAAGTGGTTTTAATTAAGACATATTCAGAATTTAGGTATATACTGAGCGTTTCTACTACGCCTGCGATTATTTACAGGTTTAAATGCATAAAATTCTACATTCAGTGGGAAAAAAAATTCTGAAAGAACTTACAAAGAACAATTCCTTTTCGTGCCGAGTTTAATCTGAAAGTAAACATAATGACGTCAACAACAGAATGATGTCAGAAGAGAAACAACGTTGCCAAAAAGGGAATTTGTAAAGATTGATTACTTTTATAAAAAAAGGGCAATCATAACGAAGAGAGTTCACTTCAAATTAGATAAATGTAAGGCAAACTTAGAGATGTCTATACTTTAACATGCACAGCTAGACCAATCTTTCACTCTTTCTATTTCGGCCTCTTTATATATCTCTTTCAAAATACAATCGCATTTTTACAGATTATATAGATATTAGTATAGATGAATGACGGTACCCCTCATCCCCACAAACTTCAACCACTGGACCAATCTTGTCACTTCACGAATCTTGCAAACCAATCATTTATTGGGACCTACACTGCTCTCAGCAAACAGAACAGTCCGAGAACAATTCTAGAGAGGTTGTTATTGTTTCTTATGGCACTTTACAAGCCCGCAGTAAAGAAGGCAGCGATTTAAACGGATAGAAATTCTCTTGTTTTAGTAAACCAACTAGAACCAAGAGTACGACTTTGCCACTCACGCGTCACAACCCTTTTTACGGGGCAGAACTTTCATTACTGTCTTTTCATGCCCTCAACCATAGATCGTATTTTAGGCCTGAATCAGTGAACGATCACCTCTGAACCAGTGGCCTTATTCTCGACATGGAGGACTTTGTGGCCACTACAGCCAATCGCGCATCATTCAGTCGCTTGTACGATCCCCTTTTTACAGGAGGGTACATACACACATCTCACAAAGGAAGAAGAACCCTCCCAGAACCGGGACTCGAAACCGGATGCCCAGATCAAGGGGAAGACGCGCTACCCTTATGCCAGGATGCCGGCGGTCGGAGGGTCTTTCGGATCACTGCGATTCGTGAACTGCTGGCCGCGAAATTGGGGCCACGGTGGCCTGGTGGTAAGGTCTCGGCTTCGGAACCGGAGCGTTGCAGGTTCGAGGCCCGATTCCATCGAAAAAACGGTGCCCAATAATTTATTCGGTATTGAAGATTGTGTTCTGAACGAAATAATTTGAAGACGCATGGTGTCTTTTATATAGTTTATTTGTAACATCAACAATAAAGGAACAAGCCGGCCTCCTGGCATAGGGGTAGTGAGTCTTCCCCGTGATCTGGGTTCGATTCCCGGTTCGGGCATAGTTATTCTTCTGTGAGGTGTGTGAATGTCCCCTCCTGTAAAAAGGAAATGAAATAAAAGCGTGTGGAAACAACAGCACACTTATTGCATAGAATCGATTAAAACATTTATTTGTTAAATAACTGTTGATAAGTGAAGTGTGCGGTGGTGAAATATTACATCCGCTCCATTTTGGCATCCAATGTACGATATAAAATATTCTTTACAGGGAATCTCTGTTAAAGAAAATTAGATGTACCCTGGACTCATCCCCATCCTTTGGGTTTACAAACTCACGTTATGTCAAAACGATCACTTTGAAAAAGTGTTAACATACACTATGCAGTGAGATTCAAAAGAAAGTAAACACCCATGATTGAAGTAGAAAATGCATTATTTCAAATAGGTTATTGCCATATAATACGTTGCTGTTTCCAATGGCACTTGTCATTGACTAGCCCGCTGTTCAATTTAGAGCCGAAATGATCGTCCCTTGTTTTTCTGTAGCGCCAACTGGGGCCAAGAGTACGACGTAGCTACTTCAGACTTCACATTTGCTTGCCCAACTCCTTTTTACAGAGGAGGTGGGGGCACATTCACACTTCTCACAGATAGAGCACAGAATAACAACCCTGCCCGAACCGGGACTCGAACCCGGGATGCCCAAAACATTAGGAAGACACGCTACCCCTAAGCCAGGACGCCGGCTTGTAGAGTTATGATTGTTTGATTGGAGCAACATAGAGGGAAAAAAACATCATTCTTCATAAAATGAGTTTTTTAATAAAAAAAACGGAACTAGCGCCATATAATATAAAGTAAATATACATAATTGTTGATATATTCAAACAGAATCGAACAACTTGTAAACATTCAATTAAAATGCTGTTGTTGTGGTGTGCGCGTTAACATGGAAATGGGTTGAAGCGGTTTCACCCGAAGGCAGAAGATGACAAATGAAGATGACACACTCATTTGCTTGCACAACCCCTTTTTACAGGGGGGCATATTCACACTACTCACAGATAGAAAACAAGGGAAGAACAGCCATATCTGACGCAGGACTTGAACTCACATCCTGCAGGTATGTGGAGAAAATAGGTTTTAACATAAGACTTAGCTCAATATTTTAATTTGGACATTTGCCAACCTGTGGCTTGACAAAAAAATTTCCTATCGTTTCCTACCGGCAGGTTAAATTTATTTTTGTGCAAAATGAATTATTGGAAAATATGCTTAAAATATTCAAAAAATGGTTAAAAGTAAAAATTAAATTTATACGCTAAAATTTTTTTAATGAAAAGATAATTTTTAGAATTTTAAGCTGATGTAAAAATCCTTCTAAGTTAAGTTTATGAGGGGAATTAGTTTTTTTTTAATTTAAACTTTTGTTGACATGATGGCTACACGTTAATAAAAGCTAATTCTTACCATGCATGTGCCAAAACCATGCATAAATTAATTTTAACTTTGAAACAAATATATAAATGCCAAAATATTTAAAATGTTTTTGTAAATTAATTAAAAATAAAAGAAAAAATCTATTTGAAAAAAATTGGTATCATTGAAAAGAATAATGTTTTAAATTTTAAAATGATGTAAAATTCGATTTTCAGCGATAATATTTTAAGTAATTATAGCTGAAAAACACCCAAATTTTGTTTAGTTTGTAATAAATATTTTGAAAAAGACATTCTAAGATGAACATCAACAAACACGGGACACACAATGCAATCCTATGTTATTAATATAGATTCAAATTATATATTACATTCATTGCGAAAGTCAAGCAAAGAGATTACTCAAACTGACATTTTGAGTAGTTTTTTTATTTATTAGATGACATAGAAAGTCTTTTCATTATGAGTTTGGAAAACATCCATAATATCAAAAAATAACCACCGACGTCCTGGCTTAGGGGTAGCGTGTCTTCCTACTGTGCTGGGAATGGTTGTTATTCTGTGTTCTATCTGTGAGTAGAGTGAATGTGGCCCCTTGTAAAAAGGGGGTGTGCAAGCGAATGTGAAGCAGCTAAGTCGTACCCTTGGCCCTAGTTGACGCTACTGAAAAACAGGGGACGCTCATTTCGGCTTAAAATCCCTGACAGCGTTCAGTGAGAATGACTCGTGCCATTGAAAACAACAACAACAAATAACAACATCAGATGCGCAGAGTGAAACAATTTAAGATAGAGTGTTAGGTCCTAAAGATGACAGTGGCTGACTATTTCGCTTAAAAGAAACAAATACATTTGGCCATATAAGACATTCATAGTTGAAAGTATACCAGAATATTAAGTGGAGTACAGTCCGGTTTTTAATATTTAATTTAATAAATTCCTGAAAAGTAGAAATTCCTATTTGTTCTGACAATGGATTCTCGCTTTTCTTGCTCTTGCTCCACAAAAAACGGAAACATTGAATTAACGATAACGTTTGCTCATAAAATTTAATATTTTCAACTGCCCTTCCACTGAGGAATAAATGTTCGAATTTGTACTTCATCGAATTATCGATGTAGGAAATGCATGAGATGGGCCGGTCACTGTGAAATACCTCACGACTCTTGAAAACGCATTCCATCAATTTGTCTTCTAAGTGCTTTCGCTTTTGGGAATAAACACTTCAACGTCACTTTTTTGAGATGGTATGTGATGAAAACATTATGTGTTCACGCATACCGACCACAATTAATAGAAGGATTTATTTTCACGATAATGGCCCATTTTTCATTTTCTTGATCCAAACCTAAAACAATCAAAATAGTAAATATCATCATTGATTTTATCAAATACACTTCAAGTGTACGTACACACTAGGAACTTCGAAAGTCGTTCCAAATATCGAATATATTTTGTGCTATAATATTTCATCATCAAAATATTTTCTGATACTTTAGCTTTCAAACGATACCAAGATTGTCAGTATTAGGAATATTTCTCGAGTTATAAGGATTTTTTTTCAGATGCTTTCACTAAAAACTCTACTTTCAGTTGTTATCTTTTTACATTCATCTTATGAAGAATGATATTGTTCCATTGTGCTGCTTCATTCAAACAATCATAACTCAACAAAACAATCAACCAAATAGAATTATTATTTATATATCAAAATAATCTGTATTTATGAAATAGTGGATGTTTTGTGTCTAATCAAAATTATGTTAATAGAATTAAAATTTTTAATAGCTATTTAAAAGTTTAAATGACAGAAAAAAATCGCACTTTTTCTATTCATCGATGAAAAAATTGCTAAAGAAAGAACTACATATTTTTATAAACTGATTGAGGTGGATAACATGACGACTCATACTAGGCATCACTTCCAACTAGAATGGTGAATCTGTACAAATTAGAATGTAAGATATAATGTTTCAAAAAATACGCTAATGAGCTCGTTAAATGTTAATTAATTAATTAATAATTAGTGTAATAAGTTTTTCCCCACTCAAATGAATTTAAACATACATTAATGAACTACTGTGAAAAAAACTGGATTCTTCAAGTTAAAATTTAAAAAAAAAAAGATCATCTAGTGTGCCCATACACTTCAATGAACTTAATAAAATATTTCTCCGGAATAGTAAAGAGCTTCGTTTATTCTTTACCCAGTAAAGATTGCACTTATGAAATCGAGGGAAAAAATACATGAATATTATATATAAACTATTTTCTCGAAAATTTGTGGTCACATAATTTTTCTCAATAACTCATTGATGCTGGAAACAAGCTGCATTGTTACACCATTGTTTAATAAGAGATGCATGTTTTCAAAAGCAAAATTGGAATTCATTTAAAGGTTCGTTTTAAACGCATAACCTTATTTTAGAATCTTTTTATGAAAAGTGTTTTTGATAAAATTATTACCTTAAAAAACAGTTTTTTTCTCTGACATAAATGTACTTCTTTAAGAAACTCATAATAATGGATCGAATTTTACAAAAATGACCGAGTACGTACTTTTAAACTTGGAGAAAACGATTTATGAAAATTTCAGTTAATTTTTCATTAAAGATAAACAAAAAAAAAAGTTTGGCCTGCCATTTTTTACCCTTTCAGTTAATGAGAATCTCGCATGTTCCAGTTGTGAGATTGTACTCTGTTGCCACTGTTTATTTTAAATTACCTTGCGAAATTTACTTTTAAAGAATACTAAAAGTGGTTTCATATATTTTTCCAGCAAAATACTTTCTATTAAATTTAAAGAATGCTTTTTGTTTAGCATCTATTTTCTTTGTTTGCCATTGTGAATTAAAATCTCAGACTATTAAATGGGAATTAGTATTGTGGCGTTGGCAACAGGAGCTCGTCTAGCAAAAAGGCATTCTACGTTTGGCGTTGGCAACAGCAGCTATATTATTATTTTAGAATAACTGGCTGATGGAACTTTGTAAAATGTTATCATTTTCTATTTAATTTTGCTGCAGTTCAAAATTTGAATTTAGTAAATCTTTGATGTACACGGTATATTATTTCATCAAGTATTTAAAGTGCTTTAAGAATTATTAATTAAATATATATTTTTTAATGGATGAAGTTGTGTTTTATTCTGCATAGCTAAAGTATTTTTAAGAAATAGCAATGGGTTACAACATACACTTATTATAATACTGATTAATTTTGTCTTATAATTATATTTCTATTACAATAATAATTAAATGTGTTTTATAATTCGACAATTGATTTTGCCAAAAAGCAAATAGAGCCTTACGAAATAGAAAAAAGTCTTACAGGAAGAAAAAAAACTGTCTAAAGCACACTTCAAGGAAGATGCAACTGAACAATTTCGCATTATTTGTTAATATTTATTATTAAATATTTAGTTACTGGAAGAATAAGTTCTTCATTTGGTGCTAAACGTCTTTGCCTTATGGAACGGAATTAAATAAAGAATTTCAACGAATCCTTGATGGAGTGGGAACATATGTTTGGATTTTAAATTTAATTCGGCATTAAAAAATTAAATAAGTAATATAAAAAAAATTAAGTCAGTTTCTACATAGGTCAGAGAAAACTTTCATTTTAGTTATTTTTGAAAAAATAATTACTTCCATTTTCTTTCAAATCAAAAAGCTTGAAACTTTTCTCCATCTTTAGATAATTTGCAATAAGTTTGCCATAAACAGAAGACACTCAAACAGACGGGAAATTAAATTACTAACTCTTAAGAGAGGGGGTGAGTATTTAGGACGTAACTGGGGAGGTGCGTTCTGCAAGACCACATTTTCTTTGCACTCGCATTTTCTAATGAGCGTATTAAATTAGAAATCTACAGATATTTTTCTTACTATATAAATATGTTTCAGAAATTTTTCGAAATATTTTATTACTGAAAAAAGTAAATGCATTGGAACATACATTTCCTTCTCAAATGACATGTCACAGTAAATAATAACCTTGAAAAAAACATATTACTTTATACTTTTTGAATCATATTTATTTTTCCGGTATATAAAAGTATATAGAAAACAATAGAATGTAAAATTCAACAATTATATGAAAAATAATGACAATGGGTAAAATTGGCCCTTTTTTTTATCGGCTTGTGTGACTTTCATAGTATGGTTTTCTAGGGCATTTAAAACTTACTGGTTAAGAACTATTATAAAAATCCACTTATAAATTCTGTATATACGACTCTTGGCATATTAATATATTTTATAAATTTTTCAAAAAACATTATCACTAAAAAAGTAAATTATGTTTGAATATGTTTATCAGATTCAGTTGAATACGAATTTTCATCGAAAAACTCTTCCGTACAATTTTCCTCATCACTAAAATCCCTTTCTACTTCATTTCAAAGTGTCTGGAGCATTGTTTCGTTACAGAATCCGTAAATTGGATGATATTTCTGGGCCAAATTTTTGCACCATCTGGTAAGCATTGGGAAACTAAAGGGAAGAAGTGGTCTCGGTGACCAAGCTAAAAGAAACAGCTGAATTATTTTAAAAACCATCTGCTGAAAAAGTGCAGGTAACGAAGCTACAGGGTCAATCCATTCAATTGAGCTAAAAATAGAATAGAGGTGAGCGAAAGTCCATTGCCAGCGGTCTCACAGACCGCACGTCCCCAGTTAAGTGTTAAGTGAATACAGTAAAAGTTCTTCGCTGGGTATATGTTCCATAAATAGGCTGCGAATACAGAAACCATGAATACGGAAGGGTCATTTATATGGGATTATAGGGGATATGCTCCTAGGTGACAAAATTATATATATATATATATATATATATATATATATACACTGAAGTGACAAAAGTCATGGGATAGCAATATGCAAATATACAGATGGCAGTAGTATCGCAGCGAAAAAGTATAAATGCGCAGTTCGTTTTCCAGAGCTTTCATTTGTGTTCAAGTTATTCATGTGAACAGGTTTTTCGTGATTTATGGCGGCACGACGAGAATTAACAGACTTTGAACGCGGAATGTTAGTTGGAGCTAGAAGCATGGGTCATTCCATTGCGGATATCGTTAGTGAATTCAACATTCCGAGATCCACAGTATCAAGAGTGTGCCGAGAGTATGAAATTTCAGGCATCACATCCCATCATGGACAGCGCAGTGGGCGACCACCTGCACTTAACGACCGAGACCGCCGACGTCTGTGTAGAATGGTCAATGTTAATAGACACGCAACACTTCGTCAAATAACTGCAGGAATCAATGTGGGACGTACGAGGGACGTGTCCGATAGGAATGTGCGGCGAAATTTGTCTTCCTTGGGCTATGACAGCAGAAGACCGACTCGAGTGCCTTTACTGACAGCACGACATCGCCTGCAGCGACTCTCCTGGGCTCGTGAGCATATCGACTGGTCCCTAGACCAGTGGAAAACCGTGGCGTGGTCAGATGAGTCACGATTTCAGTTGTTACGAGCTGATGGTAGAGTTCGAGTGTGGCGCAGACCCCACGAAGCCATGGACCCAAACTGTCAGCAAGACACTGTTCAAGCTGGTGGTGGCTGCATAATGGTGTGGGCTGTTTTTAATGGCATGGACTCGGTCCTCTGGTGCAACTGATCCGACCATTGACTGGAAATGGTTATGTTCAGCTGCTTGCAGAACACTTGCAGCCATTCATGGACTTCACGTACCCACACAACGATGGGATTTTTATGGATGACAATGCGCCATGTCACTGGGTCAGAACTGTTCGCGATTGGTTTGAAGAACATTCCGGACGATTCCAGCGCATGATCTGGCCACATAGATCGCCCGATATGAATCCCATCGAGCATTTATGGAACATCATCGAAAGGTCCGTTCGTGCCCAAACTCCTGCACCATCCACAATTATAAACGTTTATACTGACAGCATGTCTCAATATTCCTGCAGAGGACTCCCAACGACTTATGGACTCCATGACACGTCGAGTTGTTGCACTTCGCCGGGCAAAAGGAGAACCAACACGATATTAACAGTCATCCCATGACTTGTGTCACTTCAGTGTGTATGTATATATATATATATATATATATATATATATATATATATATATATATATATATAAATTTAATTGAAGTTTCTGAACATTTGGATTCATTGTCTTAAGGCTTAGGCGATGGTTTGAAGAATTTTTTCATTTTCTCTTGCTTGATAGCTTTTGAAAGCTCCTTCCATTCAGACGGATACGCAGCAATCGTATTAGCCATTTGACTCTTAAAAATGAGACTTCGTTCCATAGACGGATCATGTTCATAAAGAAATCGCAAAGCTTATTACCATTCTTAAACCTTCGCTAGGATTTTTCAAATAAAATGCCACGTTTCCAGTGCTTGTCGAAGCCTCTTCAATGGGCTGTGAATTGAACAATTCCTCCAATTCGGTCTCAATCAGATCTTCATGTTGCGATTCAAACCATTCCTGAATGTCACTTGACTGTATCTGTTCGAACCCATCTCGTCCTATTTCACTCACGATTTCAGCTATGTTTGCATTTAACAACATACTTTAGAAAATGTTATAATAAGATCTATTTTACTTTCTTTATTAGTCCATTTGAAGGCACTTACAAAGGATATCGGGTTGGATACCTATTGGAATCCTTTTATTATGATGTGTGTACTCATTAGATCCGCGAATAAAGAAATTTTTAGCCGCGAATATAGGAATGGGGTCGCATTTTTTTAATCCGCGAATAATGAAAACGCGAATGAAGGAAGCGCCAATAAGGAGCTTTTACTGTAATTCTATTTACATTTCAGTCCACATAGTTTTAAAAAGTATACATTCAATTACCTTCCACATTTACGTTTCATTTACAGTACTTGCCAGTTCATTCATGACTTTCAAGAATTTTATTAAAAAAGTGAACATGAATTCTTTTCCACTCAGAGAACTACTTGTACCTTTCGGTTTTTAATTATTCATAAAAACTTCTGAAACCCTCGCCGGAACTCTGGCTTTGGAGACTATCCACAGCATTCCTCGATCTTCTTTAAAGATTTATGCTGATGGTAGGAGAGGTGAAAGAAGAATTTATATTCCTACTCTCACCGGCTCTTTGGAGTTCAAAATCAAAAACCCTCATTTTGGGGTCACGAAGTAAAAATGCAGTATACAGTTCAGATGGAGGATTATTTCCTAGACGTCTGGATCTTGATCACTCAGGGTCGGTCATCTAGGGGTGCAGTGGGTGCTGTGCACCCGGGTCCCGCGACTAATGGGGGTCTTACCATGTTTAAGAATTAAACTAGTGCTCTGAACAATAATAATGTGACACATACTAAAAGTCTACAAGTTTGTTTCCATGCGGCTGGCTGAGCATCGACAGGCGCCTTAATCAAAGAAAGTCGAGACTGAAGCTGGATTCGAATGGATTTTGCAAATCATCAGCTATCTACTTTTGTCTATATTTAATGTAATATTTTTTTTACATTTCTTTACATGGCAAGTGACTGAATATTATAAATACTGAACCCTCTTTCAGCAAATTAAAATGAAATAAAGGATAATCTTCGGTCAGACATATGGGTATAATGCTTAAATGCTCTTGCTGTAACAAGAATCGAAAAAGAAATGGGAAAAATTGTCATTTTCATGGAGTCATTAATAGCAAAAACAAAATCACGCATTAATAAATAAATATGTCAATGTAAGGTCGGCTCTGGTCGCGCTTCAATTCAACACCTCTTTCGTTGGGGTGTTGTTGGAAATCAGACTATTCTAGACATTTTTAATCTACTTGACGGATTTTCACCTGGTCTTACCATGCATTATCACTGGATCTCCTCACATGTTGGATTTGAAGGTAATGCAAAAGCCGACTCCTTAGCCTGGTCTGTTGCTGTGGAGGGCGAGTGTCATTGAGAGAAGCTCACCTTTAGTGAAATTTCCCTGGCAAAAATAGAATTGAACAAGCTTTCGAAAAATCCAGGTGGGTTCTTAAAGCTTACACCCAGATCCTATCAAACTGCTTTCTCATGCTTTTGGAGTGGGGATATCAGAGCCCTCATTTTTCGACAGGGTCTAAAAATATACACCCCCCTAAATGCTATTGACGTTCGGCATCCATGGCTTCCCCTGCCCATATTTTGTATTGTTTGGGTCTTAACAAAGACGAAGTTCTACGGTACCCAAAACTGTTTTTGGACATTTTAGAAGTTTCCGGATTTATGAGGATTGTCTCACCCAGCTATACAATTCCGAGATTAATACCAACAACAATTATTCACCAGCATACTTTATTACTAGAAAAGAACCTTTTAATTCGTAAACGATCAATTGTAGCGGCTCTCCACTGCGGAACGAATTTCGTTCATTTATTTATAATTGTAAATTTATATTAAAAAGTGGTAGCAACACCCAATTTTTTTTTATTGTTTCATGTATATTTAATTTGTTAAATAGTATTTATTCTATTATAAAAAATGTTTGTTGAATTAATATTTTTAAAAGTGGTGGCAAGACCCATTTTTGTTATTGTTCATTTTAAAGCATCATCATCTGTTATATTTCGGAATTCTAAAAAACGAAAAGGAAGAAATCGTTTTATGGCTAAGGTGGTCTATGTGTGTGTTTTTCAAACCTTTTCCATACAACGCTCGTTATTTTACCTCTATGCAATGAGTCAGTTCCGATGCGAGATTAATTATGGTAATGTCTAGGGCAAATGAACTCACACACATAATTACAGTAAAAGCTCTGTATTCGCGGGGTATATGTTCCATAAATATGCCGCGAATACAGAAACCGAGAATACGGAATGGTTATTTATACGGAATTATAGGAGATACGTTCCTAGGTGATAAAATAAAAACGAATCAATTTAATTGAAGTTTTTGAACATTTTGATTCATTATCTTAATACTAAGGCAATGGTTTTAAGAATTTTGTCATTTTCTCTTGCTTGGCAGTTTTTAAAAGCTCTTTCAATTCAGACTGATACACAGCAGTCGCATTAGCAATTGGCCTCTTAAAAATAAGACTTCGTTCCACAGACGGATCAATGTTCATAAAGAAATCTCAAAGCTTATTTGCCATTCTTAAACCTTCACCTTCAAGATTTTTCAAATTGAATGTCATGTTCCCAGTGCTTGTTAAAAACTCTTCTACAATGGGCTGTGAATTGAAAGTTTCTTCCAACTCGGTTTCAGTCAGATGTTCATGTTGCGATTAAAGCCATTCCTGAATGTCACTTGATTCTATCAGTTCGAACCCACCACGTCCTATTCCATTCGCGATTTCGGCTATGTTTGCATTTAACAACATACTTTAGTCAAAGTTATAATAAGTTCTATTTTACTTTTTTATGAGTCCATTTGAAGGCACTTACAAAGGATATCGGGTTGGATACCTATTGGAATCCTTTTAATATGATGTATGTACTTATTAGATCCGCGAATAAAGAAATTTTTAGCCGCGAATATAGAAATTGGGTCGTATTTTTTTTATCCGCTAATAGTGAAAACGCGAATGAAGAAAGCGCGAATAAGGAGCTTTTACTGTATTATTATTGTTCCAACTTAATAGCATTTATTTTTCTGTCAAGAATAAAGAAAATAATCAATCGATATAAATTTATCGTCATCATTCCATTCCCATCAAACTTTCAACTTGTTCCGAATAACAACTGCCATCTGCCTTTCCTAACATATACGTATATACAATAAGGAGAAGAAAGGAGGAAAAAAGTTAGAATGAATAATTAAAGAATCCACATATTGACTGTGACAGTCGCCGATCCGTTTCCATAGCGACCGCTGAGAGAAAGCATGGGGCTCGATCGCAAGGGGAATATTTATTACACGGGAAGCACTCATTCCAAAGATACCGTTATCTGGAAACTTTTTTTCATTCTCTCTGTTCCTGGGTCTCTCATTACAGTTTGATACATTTAGAGGAACGGGAAAAAGAAACAGTTAAGTAACAGGATATTTTCTAGGGCTTTAAACAGGTGTGTATAGTCTAGTACAGGAATGGCTAACTAGCGGCACGCGTGCCATCGGTGGGACCTTAATTGGCACATCATTTTGGGCATGCCCCCTGTCAAAACAGTTTGCATGCGACTTCATTTGATAAACTGAATTTGTCCCCGATTCGATTGGTCGGAGATTGAAGAATTCGAAATGCAACGGATTGACTTCCAATCTAGTTCAATATGGATACAAAAATGTATTGAAACGAGGCAAAAGCTGGCAATGGATTGAAACAGAAAGATTAACAAGCAACGTAAGTAAAAATGCCAGTAACGAAATTTTGGAAACATAGAATTCGATACCAGATACATTTAACTGTTTGAAGAAGCTTGTCTCGTGCTATTTTAACATAATTTCAACAATCTATACTGCGAGTCATTATCTTTAGAGATAAATAACATTAAAGACTCGCTTAGAAACTTTTGGCAGATGACCCTGATTCAGCAAGCTTTCTGATAAAAGCAACATCTTACAATCCTAAAACAAGTTGTTTGTCATCTTATATGTTACAAAGGAAGTCACACTAATGTTACTTAAATTCGCATTAGACATTAACTAAAACCTCTACTATTATCAGAGTAAACGGGCTGCTTTGGCCTAGTGGTAAGGTCTCAGCTTTGGAACCTGAGGATTGCAGGTTTGAGACTTGATTCCACCGAAGAACCGTCGTATAAAGGGGTCTGGTGGAGACGGGGCTGCCAGCTTAGGTGTCGTCCTCGTCATCTGACCGCGGTTGAAAATGACGAGGTTCGTCCCCAAATAGCCCTAGTGTTGCTTCAAAACTGGACGTTACTGTAACTAAACTAAACTTCTTAGAATTACAGATGAATCTTTGTTGCTCTTCGAAACATTCGGTGTTAGCGATCTTTAAATCCATTTTACAGAGCGACTTCCATTGAATGGGACAAAAAGAATACCCTATTACGAATTCCATAATTTAGATAAATTTATTCAAAAACTCCATTTATAGAAGTGTTAATTGGCAACAGTGGAAATTCTTCCGGTAAAGAAATCGCTGCTAGAGGGCTCTAAGAGAAAGCGTTTCGCCGCCATTATCAAAATGACAGGAGAAAACATTCCGTGTTTTCGAATATGCCAAAAATATCTCCGTTTATGTTTCAAAGAGATTTTATCCAGACACTTGGTAAAGAAAAGCTGCATCATCAGAATATTGAGCCGCCAGTGGACCAGCACACGGAAGCCAGAAATGTAAGAGAACCAGCACAGAGCGAACATCTGCCAAAACGAAATAGTAGAAGGGAAAAATCATGAAATGTCTTCACGAATTTCAGTGCGAGTACAAAACTGGATGGGCCTCAAACAATGGTCTGGAAGGCTCCATAAAGATTTGGAATTCTTCAAGGGATGTGTTAAACTCATTAACAGGGGATATTCTATCACGAGATTGGCAAGGACTGGAATATCGCATAGACATTTTCCAACTCATTGGAGGTACACGTACAAACCAGCTATAGCATTAGTTGTAGTTTCATAATAAACTTATCAAAATAAATCACCGCGTTCACCAAAATTCCCACAGGCAAGATATCTTCAAATTTCACCAGCGAACTGATAGCAATCAAAGAAGCTCTTTCCTTCTATCTACTACATTACTCCTCAGATCTGAAAGACGGCCTGGTCATCTTTTCAGACTCAAAATCAGCACTGGAGGCCATCGGCAATAGCAACTCAAATTTATCCCAAAACAACAACAGCCTCATTTGCAGCATTATAAAAATCATTCATCCTTCAGTGGATTTCTGATCATGTGGGAATCGACGGGAATGAAAGCGCCGATGCCCTCGCCAAAGCCTCCCGCAAGTTGGATCAACCAAACTCTGGCACTTCAGAAGATGTTAACGCAGTAGCAAACCGCAAATTTTTTAAGCAAACTTTCAAAAAGCCCTCCATTCTGTATCTCAAAGGCCCCAGACACCCTTCTTCAATCTTTGCAAGACTCCGCACAGGCCACTTTAAAGACACGAAAATAACACCAGACAATACTAGATTCTACTCCATTTGCAAGCATTGTCCCTCCTCATAACTGAGCCCAGAACCCCTCTTCCACTGCCCTGCCATTGCTGCTGCCATCTTTGGACTCTTCGGCCCTCTTTCGAGGGAGGATGTTCTGTACAGCCTTCTGGCTCACTGAGCTCGTCCTAAAAACTTGTGGACACATTTGATTTTTTTACTATCAATAAAAAAAGATAACAACAACAACCGCGTTCATATTGCAGCCTTTTGATCAAGACCGATTAAATAAGAGTAGGCAACAAACCATTCCTTTATTTACGGCTTTATATATGTACACAAAACAACTTGTTTCCATCGAGATTAAATTCTTTACAAATCAAATAACAGTTCAATCAATATTCAAATCGTCACAAGTCGAATAAGTCACAAAAATAAATATATAAATCGCTAACAGGTTGTTAACTCAAAACGGCTACAGCAGGTCTTCTTCAGAAATCTACTGATCTGTATCGGGTGGATCCTAGCGCAGAAGTCCGAATCACACGGAGTTTCTCAAAAATCTGGAACAACTTTTTGGCCCTGAGAATTCTAGTTAGAAGCCTTTTTTTTCTCTTCCCTTTAATCTTTTCTAGAGGGAAAAAATACCACATTTTATTTCCATCAGCTATCCACCTCCTTGTTTCCCATCTGTGAACTTGAGGTCCCTATCACCCAATAGCTGTTCAGCAACTCTTATTAAATAGTCTCCACTCGATCGAAAAAGTGTCTCTTAAGGATCCATTTTTGTGATCGACGTCTCTAGAAGACATCTTTAATTACAATTAATTCCCAGCTAACATAGGCTGAATTGCATCTGGGTTTGACAATGACGACAATGGCTGGTGATTGCTTCTTGATGACTCACGGAGTCTCTTCATAAGGTAGAAAAGAATTAGCATCTGGACGTTTCAACGTTTTTCTCCTTTGAAGACATGATAGATCTGTTTGAAACGATGGGATATTCTATGGAAATGATTCTACGACTATAAATGATGTGAAAACGATTCTATGTTTCCATACCTGGATAGCAATAAATGATCAGAGAATGACACTCCTTATAAAATGATCCACATCTGCGTATGTGTAGGAAAACGGGTAACGTTACATCTGGTCAGAATGCCAATTATCACGTGAGGGAAAAGATAAACGTTACAATAGTATTCCTTATTTTTATCTCATTCAATATAAATTGTCTTATATTCTTGTTTTTAGATTTGGAACTTATGAATATATCAAACATTGCTTTTTAATTTTTTTATTTATCTTCATAACGATCCAAAACTGATACGGCCATAATAAGAATTCTGTTTTATCATAAAATTCGAATCAAAAATATTTGGGACATCAAACGAATACAAAAGAAAGCAATCCCTATAAAATTAAAAATAGGTATCATTTCACTTTAACTGAGAATATTCTATAAAAAACAAATAAAGTAATAAAAGAAAAGGGTGTAGTTATAATAAATAAACATGTATAAAATTTTGATATTTTAGAAATAATAATTTCAACAATAATTCTGATCTTGAATAAAATAGTCATGCAATAGCTTCAAAATGTGCCGTAAAATCTATATTTAAATCGATCAGAAATATTTCAATACTAGACATTTTTGAATACATTAAATAGCATTTATGCATTTCTTAAATGAAGGGTGTCCAAAAATTTCTAACGATCTCAGTGGACATACTGATTGATTTAATTGCTATTTACAATTAATTATTAGTAAACTAAAACAATTCAGAAATTAAAACAAATTTTTGTACAATTCGTAACCTTTACTTCGAATTAAAAAATAAATTCTAAGTGCAGAGGATATTTTAACACTATTTAAAAGAAAAATTTCAAAGGACCACAGAACATTCAAAATTAAAAACATTGGAATGAATTGAGTTCCACTATAATTTTTCGTCAAGAATATTTTGAAACATTTTTAAATTTCATTTTCCACATTTTTTTCAGGAATTATTTTAATAATGTAGTCTAAACTTTTATTTAGGCTACAAGTCCATTAGAGTAATTTCAAGGGGTTAAATCTTATAGCTTAATTGGGACAGAAAGCGATGCATTTCGATATGAGAAACACATTCTGTATTAAACATTTTTCAATGCAAGCAGTTATATTTCTGTATGCTTAGATGTTTTATTCACTTTAACCAATCCGTCGTTTTACGCTGGCTTTGAAAAAGAAAAGAACGTTTATTCTGGCCTTATGAATAAACTTCCACAAAATTATAGACCTTGCCAAGATTGAAAAACAAAATTTGACTTTCATGCAAATGCCGAATGAAAATGAAAGCCTGCCATTTAACATTTTGAAGTCGGAAAGATAATTTGCATAATGATTCACTTTAAACGTGAACCTGTTTATTACACACACACAAAAAAAAAAAAAATACATGCGACTATTTTAAGTTGTGTTTTCCAGAAAAAGGAATCGACATCAATTTAACATTCTGTAAGTATTTTTAACAACTAAAATTTAAGAAAATAAAATGTCAAAATGTTGCACCATCTTGAATGGTGTCTGACAGAACGACCACAAAAGGGTTAATATAAACCAGATAATGATATATAAGATGAGTGGCTTTTTGAAAATTACCAAAGCGATATTTCCTTTTTAAAAAAAGAAATCAACTATGAGTAACATCCGATAAAGTAATGGAAAATCAACGGTTTCCTAAGAAAAGTGATCAAGTCATGAGCACTGTTTTTGTGTAACTTGAAATCTCTCTTCAATAATTTATTTAAACAATGTAGGAATTTGTTACTTAATTGGGTCCAATTGTTGTTTTGTTGGTTCAAAACTCCAATGTGTCCCAATCATGGGATAGGGTTATTTGTAAATGGCATAGCCGCCTCACTTACCTTGAACGAATTCAAATGGGAGCACCCACCACGGATTGCGCAACCATGAAATGTATAGAAATCTACAAATATTGCCCACCAGACCGACGCAAAGAACCTGCAAAAGAAAGGAAAACTTTTTTCTTTAGAAACAATTTCAGAGTGTTCCGAGGACATGAAACAAAATATTTAAAAAAATTGGTTATTCCAGAACTTTGAGATATCTTTACCAATGTTTGAATATTGCATGACTTTAAAAGCATGCTTCCATTTCAGGGTATTCTGCAAATAAAATAAATCGTACTTGTATCAGTGCGAATGAATCGATTTTATGACTCGAAATGTTTCCAACACCTTATGACTCAAAAGCATGAGTATTGCATGGCTTTAAGAGTATACTTCCATTTCAGGGTATTCTGCAAATAAAATAAATCGTACTTGCATCAGTGCGAATGAATCGATTTTATGCCTCGAAATGTTTCCAACACCTTATGACTCAAAAGCATGAGTATTGCATGGCTTTAAGAGTATACTTCCATTTCAGGGTATTCTGCAAATAAAATAAATCATACTTGCATCAGTACGAATGAATCGGTTTTATGACTCGGAAAAATTTGCAACACCTTATGGCTCAAAAGCTTTCGCATCTGGTTTTAATGGCACACATGGATCGGCCATAATCAATGTTCGCATCACAGCAACGATGTTTAATTTTTAACTGGGGAGGTGAAAATTTAGGACGTAATGGGGGAGGTGCGGTCTACGAGACTACATATTCTTTACACTCGAATCAAATTTTCTAATGAACGTATCAGATTGGAAATTAGCCAATATATTCTGCAGACAATTTTCTTACTATATAAATATGTTTTAGAAATTTTTCAAAATATTTTAATCATTGAAAAAAGTAAATGCGTTGGAACAGACATTTTCTTCTCAAATGACATGTAACAATAAATAATATTCTTGAAAAAACATATTACTTTATGTTTTTTAAATCAAATTTTTTTTCCAATATATAAATGTATATAGAAAACATTATAATATAAACTCAACAATTATATGAAAGATAAAAATAAAAATGTCAATGAGTAAAATTGGTATTTTTTATCGCCTTGTGTGACTTTCATGGTCCTGTTTTCTAAGGCACTTTAAACTTACAGGTTAAGAACTGGCTTAAAAATCAGCCTATCAATTCTCTCTCTATATACATCTTGGTATATTGATAAATTTTATAATTTTTTCAAAAAATATTATCTCTAGAATAATGAATGATGTTTGAACATACATATCAGAATCTGTTGAATGCGAACTTCCATCGAAAAGCTCTTCTATACTATTGTCCTTTATCACTAAAACTACTTTAATTTTTAAAATTTATTTTCATTTAAAAGTGTCTGGAGCATTGCTTCATAATAGAATCAGCAGATTGGCTGATATTTCAGGTCCCAAGTTTTCGCGCCATCTGCTAAGCCTTGTTTATCATTGAGACACTAATGAGGAGGAGTGGTCTGAGTGATGTCGCTAAAAGAAACAACTGAATTATTTTTGAAAGTATCTGCTGAAAAAGTGCAGGTGTATGGAAGGTAACGAAGCTATAGGGCCAATCCATTCAATAGAGCTAAGGATAGAATAGGAATGCGTGAAAGTGCATCGCTAGAGGTCTCACAGACCGCACGTCCCCAGTTATGGGTTAATTATTACGATGAAGATGCTGGGCACCAAATTGGGACGAAGAAACAATTCAAACACAATTTTTTATGTCCTTAATCGCTATATGGAGTTTGGTGTATATTTCGTCTGTTAGATCTGCCTACTAGAGTCTCTGAACTGTGTTGGCTTTAAAGAAAATCACCCGGTACTCAAGAATGACATGGTAGCTAGGACATGACATAACACCATCTTGTGCTCCCTGTGCTTATAACACTTGTGGATGCATCTGAATAAGCCAGTAACAGCCACTAAACATTGGTGATCACTTTTGTATAGAGGATATGTTACGCGGCTGTAAATCGTAAAGTCACGAGTTCAATCTTTGACAGAATTCAACCTCCACATTGGCACAATTCCAGCCAACACTATCGCCACACACTGTTTCTAATCAGTTAGATGTAAAGGAGGTAAAAAAAATTAAGAAGGAAGGAGACGACAAACCATCCAGGTATCTCCATATTGTATCCCATTGTTGTCAAACCCTACACACACTACTGCATTCAATTTCTGGTGAAGTAATAACAAGATGGAGGGAACAGTAATACTTAAGGAAATAGTGACTATGAATGGAATTTACAGGGAAATGAGAATACTAACTAAAAAGAAAAGATTGATAAATTGCATTAAGAACAACTGTGTGACATGTATCAGCAAATAAGCAATCACTGTAGAGTCCATTTGAGTCCTGTGGTTTTGTTTTTCTTCTTGGGAACTGCACTTTTAAGTGACTTCTGCGTACTTTTGAAGTGATAATTTAGGTTAATTTTGAAATCAAAAGTGATTCAAACTTTCGAGCGCTTTTGAAGTCCCTTAAAAGTGCAATTCTCAAGAAGGAAAGATGGATTTCGAAACATAATTGGAAGACGTGCTTTTCAGACAAGGCGGAAACGTACTTTCGTGTGTCCTATCTGCCTGATGAATTTGAAGCTGAAGAAGTAGGCGAAGATCTCCGAGATGTGGTTGATGACGGAGGCGACTCCGAAGAGGGTGGAGGTGCCCCCGAGATCCTGCAGGTGCCAGAAGAGGAAGGTGAAAACGAGGCCGATGCCGAAGCCCATGAACCAGGTGACGTAGAGGAAGGCTCCGTAGCGAAGGTTGGCGAAGGTCCGCATCACGGAGAGCCACTCGGGCAGTTGGCGGGTGGTCTGCGCGAACACGGTGCTCTGTGGAGAGATCGAGGGCGAAAATTAGGCACGTGGTAGAAGTTTTCGAATCTTCATGCTAGAACCTTCTTTTTGTATTGTTTCTTCCTTTAAAATAGAAAAAAAAACTGAAAATTAAATGTAAGTAACAGTGGCGCTTTTTGGTAATACGAGGCCACAGGCACTGAAATATTTTAAGACCTCATCAAGGTAAACTTCATTATTGACAAAAAAGTAGTAAGATAAACTTATTCCAGTTTTAATTTTATCTTAATATTTATTATGTGATATCGTTATGTATTGAAAGGAAATTCTTAATGCATTTGTAGCTTTTATTTGATATTTGTACAGATACTAAGCCTTTTGTCGACCCATTTTATATTCTAGGTCATTTTTTATTGTTTCTAGACTAATGAATCTTGTGTTTTATAATATACATAAGCATCAACCATTGAGTTCTTTAGTGACTTTCATTCTTCATGATTTTAAGGAAATAGTTCTCCATATCAAGATTAACTATCCAAACCCTAGTTACATAGTATAGGAAATAGAAGCGATGAGAAAGTCTTCTGAACTTATATAAAGTTTAAGAAAGAATTTGCAGACGTATAATTTTTACGCCGCAGGAATTTTACTTCATACTTTATTTTTTCATTGACACTTTTATCGGCGAATTAACCCTTTTTCTATAAAGAAAAGGCAAAATGTGGAAATTCCGTGAATCCTCAGATCGAAGAGGAGATTTGAACAATTAAATTTACCTTCTAACTAGCACTGTGATACACGTCCAAGTACATTTTGAGGCCCCTTTGTACGTCGAGACATGAAGCGACTGCCTCCACCACCTATGCGGAAATCCGCCACTGGTAAGGAAGGGGCAATAATCTGATTTAAAACCAATGCTAATTAAATTTAACTAAAATATTTTATCTCCGCGGGGCATCTCAGATACAAGAGGGAGGAGTTGATGTATGGTGGTTGATTCTGGATGTGAGGCTGTCTATTCCCACCTACCTATGTCAGGACATTCCTCTTATGAGGGGTATTGCAAATTGGTCGGTGTACACGGTCTGCTCTGTAACTGTTGTACCAGAGGCTGAAGTGAGCTGACGAGATAGGTTTGATCCTCTGCTCCGTATGTTTTTTGGGGGGAGAGGGGCATTAACTGGCAACTGCCGGTCCTCATTCGGCATTGTAACTCGAGGGCGACCTGTGTTGTAACGTCTAATCACATTATCCTCACCTTGGAATCGCGGCCGAAGCCTGGAGATGACACTCTGTGCGATTCCAAGTTCATCGGATGAGTACGTCCACATTCCAGACGGCAAATGATTTTATCAGGTAAAAATCATCTAAATGCTTCCTTTGTATCTCAACTATGTGGTTATTCACTGAAAGGCTTATGAAGCGCTTGCAAATAATTTTACTTTTTAGCCTGTATTTCTTATACATCACTCACTTCCTTTATTGTGACATCCTATTCATTTGGTGTCATCTGGTGGCTTCCTGCAATTTGCATATGATTTTTGAAGACGTGTGTAGTCATTTTAAGGGTGATATACGCATTTTAGAGATCGATTTCCGTGTGACTCTGAACTATCTTTCATTTATGGACATGATATAATTCGAATCATATCTGAATATATATCATATAATATATGATACTAAAGAAATTATATGAGAATATATATCGTATAATATATGAATAACTGGAATAGAATATAATATGAATCTTAGTATATGAATGATTCGAATAGGTTATGATAAAAATCACAATATAAGAATAATTGGAATATGATGTATGAATCAAAACATACGAGTCATATTGGAATATGATTCATATTCCGCTTTGTATCATGAATATTAGTCTTTGAACAGTACATCTTTTTCAAAATTAGTAAAGCTGTAAATAAATGACCTGTGTATTACCTTTTTTGTTAGTTAATGAAAAACTATCCATCGTAAAATTCTAAAATATAATTCTAATAACTGTATTCCCTAATTAATTAAAATTGCAGAATTTAAAATATTTTTGCTACTCGATAGTATTTTCCTTAATAAATAAGTATTTTCAATATCATTAGAATCTTAGTGCTGTATATTATGTATATTTTGTACTAAGTTGCGAGTGAATGAATCACCGAATATTAATTTGAACGAACCAAAACATTAAAAAAAAGTAGTTTAGGAAATAAGCCTTTTCACATTTGATACACAGAACAAATCGAATAACATGAAGCTATTAATATATCACCTCATAAGGGCGGCGTGAAACGAACTATCGCTTGAATAATGTCCAACTGACCAAGGACGGTCTTAATACAAGCCATACAATACATAATACGTACACACCTAACTAAAACTATAAGCTTCTTCCTGTATTATGTTTACATTTTTCTTCCTATCATTGAAACGAATTATATATTTTATAATAGCCATTTGACTAATGATAGTCCACTGTTACGATCATCCACATCTACCATCCGAAGCCCAAACTGTAAGCTTCTTTCTGTATCGCGTTTAAATTTTGTTTCTGGACATTTCTATCAAAGAACTAGCATTTCAATCTATATGATACATATGCAATTCTCTGTTTTTGCTGATTTATTGTGAAAAAAGAAAACGTAACAGGACAGTTTAATTTTAGAAACTGATCGGCAGTATTGCCGTTACTTATTTTCGAACCTGGTCATCTTACCTTTGGAGCTGACTCTTCGGTTTTTTTCGGTGGAGGGGGCGGAATGGGTGAGTCGTCCATAACAGTCCCTTCTGTCAGAAAACTGGGTAGCCCCGTTCCTTTCACTGGGGGTTCGGTGCCGTTCTGTACAACAGGTTTCATAGGAATCGGATCATCCAATGATTCGTAATCGAACTTGAACTGCGTGGCCGCCATCAGGGCACAGCCCATAAGAACAGAGAAAGTGGCGAAGCAGATCGTGTAATTCCGTTCTCGCTCGTGGGGGCCACAGGGGTGGTCGGGAAAGGCAGTCGAATGGTCCAGCGCTATTCCCACGAAGAACATGGCCAGCCCCCACCCCAAGGACCCGAACATCCTTTGCTTTCCGTAGTTATCGGCGTTCTCCGCCAGGTAGGAGATAGTGGCAGAGTCCGCGAGGGTGATGGCGGGGGCGCTGAAGAACTCCCCGAGGACGATGAGGAGGACGAGGAGGAAGAAGACTTCGCGGACGTCTTCCTCCTTATAGACGATGCGGCTGAAGCGCGGGGAGACGTACGAAACGTGCTCGTCTTGGTTGTAGTTCAGGGTGTAATCCACGGAGTTGGGCGACTTGCCCACGATGAAATTCGGCTCCTTTTTCGGGGGGTCGTTAGGTTTTCCAGATCTGTCTTCCTTCGTTGGCTTTCTAGGGTCGTCCTTGAGCAGTTGTTCTCTTCTCTTTCGAATGCCCATCAGCCAGTTTCCGACCTCCAGCTCATCCATGTCGTTGATGAGGTCTTCGTAGGTGGCATTAATGCCCTTCGGATCGTCTGCGGACTCGTCATAAGTCGATGTCCTGTCGATGAGCTCTTGCTCGTCGTAAAGGGGATCGTAGTCGTCGGGGTCGAAGATAGGGACGGCTCGCTTCTCGCGTCCGTACCCGGACTTGTCCGGCACGGAGAGGATGTGATGCGTGTCGTTCTTCATGACGCAAGAGGAAGCCGCCGGCTGGATGAAGGCCAGAGCCAGTGTAAAGACGATCCATGATAGAAGCGAAAACAGCAGCATTATCTTTCCTGGAAAAAAAACATATCAAGTGTCCTGAGAAGGAAAAAAGCAGATTTAACCCTTTATTTACCGAATTATGTTGCCATTTTTCAACTTCATTTTTGAACCACTAGTTTGGTTTCCTTTGCAGAATAATCCCAAGGATCCGAAGAAAAAAATATACAATTAACAGAAATATCTTAATTAATTCAATTATTAGTTAAATACTTTTTAATACTAAATTCATATTATTTGGGTTGCTGACTTTCTGGCTTTGGGGTAATATTTATACATTTTTTTGGGTAATATTTATGCCTTTTCTGGTCATCTGTAACAGCATTTTTTTAATGATACTTTAAAAGCATCTTTAAAATTTCAATTTACATGTTAACATCATTTGGCACTTCGCGTATAGTAAAATATTTGCAGTCAAAATTTCCAGGAGATATTTGATTCTTTTCCACAAAGAAATAATCCAGAAAATGGAAAGATTTACTTGAACTGCGCCTGAGCCTGATTCTCCATTACGCTGAAAACATCAAAATGGAACGTTTGCGTCTTTTGCTCATACAACCAAGAGGGAAAGAAATAAAATAAGAAAGTGTTTTGATGATTTAAGAGAAATATTAATTTTAATATTAAAATTAATAGCTCATCGATACTGGAAGGAAAAATAATTAAGTTGTACATACACACTAGAATATTTTTTTTAATTTCAATTTTAAAAATCCAGTTTCTTCACAGAAGGTCATTGATATATGTTTAAACTCATTTTAGTGAGAAAAAAATAATTATCAATTAACATTTAATGCGCTCATTAGCATATTTCTTGAATGTGATATCTTAAATTCTAATTTGTACAGACAGACAATTCTAGTAGAAAATGATGCCTAATATTAGCCTTCATATTGTCTGCCTCAATCAAGTTATAAAAATATATACTTTCTTTTTAACCATTTTTTCATTAATATTGAATAGTAAAAGAGAGATTTGTTCTATAACTTTCACTTTAAAAAATTTATTTCTATAAATATAACTTTGATTCTGACACAAAACATGCCCCTTTTTATACAGATTATTTTGATATATAATTAACTGTATTTGGTTTGAGTTAAGATTGTTTGAATGAAGTAACATAGTGGTTAAATGGATTCCTTATATTACATTTCTTTATATTATACACATTTTTAGAGAGTCATGGCATCCACAAAGCCTATGTTAATATAGAAGAGCTCACCTTTTCTGAACCTGTCAGCCATGCTGCCCCAGAAGGGAGCGGCCAGGAACTCCACGAAAGGCCGCACCCCGATCAGAAATCCGCTCTGGGTGGCGTTCATGCCCATCTGCTTGAAGTAGACAGCCAGCAAGGGGAAGAGAGACCCGAACGCCGAGAAGAAGAAGAAGTAGAAGGTCTTGGCGATCAACAGGTCCTGGTTGAAGTTGGTGCAGAGACTGTCGATGATGTCGCTCTTCGAGGAGGGTCCGCTCCGGCGAGGGGGCAAGTTGTTTTCAAGAGGGGGCACGAATCCGTCGTTGTCTATCCCTTTCTGCACCCCCCGGTTCTCCTCCAAGCCTTTCATTTCCACCATCTTGGAAGGGTTCTGTGGATCTCCGCGTCACAAGTGATTCTGGTGCTCCATGGCAGATCGGCTTGCTCGATACTAGCTAACTCCGAAAGGGGTGCTGGACAGAGGGAGGGGGAGGAGAATGGAAGATGTCATTTAAGTGGAGTGACGGCGTGTAGTGCAGTTATTTTCTTACAAACCGTACTATTGGAAGCAGTGTAGAAACTGAAATAGGAAGGGAAAATTTATTTATAAAAGAACATTTAAAATACATTTTTATTAACGTATCAAAGAAGCTTTTTATTTTCATTTTAAACATCTTATACATATTTTTTAAATCTTTCGTTCATAATTCTTTAATATTTTGAATATTTCAGAGTTTCGAAATTTTTCCTTAAATTTACTGCCAGCTGGGGTAGAAGTAAGGAAAAAACTGAATAAAAATATTCCATTAATTGATATTTAACGCGTCGACTGCCAACAACGAGATAACTCGTGGATTACGTTCTTTTTTAGGACCGACCCATCTATGTTATAAGATGACACCTTCTCTACTGCAGTTAAAAGACAGCTAAGAAGGAGGTCATCTCATTAGATGAATGGTCCTGACATCAGGTGAGGGTTAGTGGCAGTGAGTGTATTAAGTTTGTTAAGAAATCGCTAAAATAAAATTGTGCAAATGACAGCACACAAACAAAATGTCAACTTTAGCATACTAAGAAGCAAAGGAAAAATCGGTTATAAAATGAAATCTTTACAAATATGAGTCAAGTTAAGGACTAACCATGCAAAAAATCAGAATATCTATGATATACTTCTACAGACTGTATAATCTTTTTCAGTAGATTATTCAGAAACGTGATCTAGTTTGGCAGGATACGAAACACTATTTTTATAGCTGACCATTTGTGTTGTACTGCCATAGACGAGACACTGCATTGCTATGCTGTTATTTTTGGGAAGAAAATATTATACTGGTGAAAATGTAATTGATAAATTGGTAAATTAGGAGTTATTTCCTTATGGGAAGAGCATGAGTAATTTTTGTATTGAATAAATGCTCTTTCACTAAAAAATAATGTCGTCTCCAGGCTTTGACAACGACTCCCAGGAGATTGTAATGTGAGTACACGTTACAGCACAGGTTACCCCCGAGTTACAGGGCCGAATGAGGACCGGTATTTTCAGTTACTGCCAAAAGAAACAGACAAAGCACAGCTTCAGACCTGTCTCGTGAGCTTTCTTCAGTCACTAGCATGACAGTTTCAAGGCAGACCGTGCACAGACGCTTAGGGTAGATTGGTTTGTGGCTAGCAAACCTGTCAGATGCCTTCCACTTGCTGTACCTCACTGTCGTCAGTGCTTAGCTTGGAGAAAAGAGCACGCATTGTGGACACCCCTACAGTGGGCCTGTGTGATGTTTCCTGACGAGTCCAGGTTTAGCTTGCAGTCTGATTCACCCTGGATATTCACATGGTGAGCACCAGGTACCCGTTACAATCAAGAGAACATCTCTGAACGATGTAATAGAACATTGTAATTTCCCTTACAGAGCAAAAAGTCGCAATTTTTTTTTGACATCAAACACATTGCATTTGCTTTGTTTTTCACATTTTGTTTAATAAATAGGCTTCACAAATAAGTCACATTGGTTTTGCTTCTGACTCTTTCTTTTGTTGAACTTACACTATCCTCAATTTATGAACGTGAGTGTATTATCTAAAAATCGCATTTATACTTTAGACGCGTTTTTCCAAAACGACTGTAATCAAAATCTGACTCAGAGCCACATTTGTAGTTATAAAATCCCACTTCAAATTGTATTTAAGTCATTGCGTTCTTGAATTAATATATTTACATATTTCTGAAAGTACAGACTGACAAAGAGACAACTCTCTAGTTGCAGTTTGTTCAAAATTTAAAAGTTGTTCACATTATAGAAGTTAAATATATGTACAGAACTAGCTCACTTCATTTGCAGTTACTGTATTATTTATTATATTATATTCGAACATGCGGAAATACAGATTTTCCTAAAAATTTAATAAAGACAACAAATTGGTGGAAAGATGGTATACCAAATTTCAACCATCTAGCTCAAAGAAATTTTGATTTTTTTTTGTCTGTTAGACCGACATAATGTTCCAAATGGGTATTTCGAAATCTAGGTGTATTCATCAAAATATCGAATTCGATTTTTTTTGTCAGTCACTATATTTTCTTCGCGAGAAAATAAGAGCGAGAGTGCTCCGTAATCTTTCTTTTTCCATATACGAGTCTGCTATGCTTAAACAAAGTTATTCGCAGATTTTCATATGCCAACGCATAACATGACCTTATTAAAACGAATCATATTTAAATAAGCATTCAAAAAGACCTAATAACAAATGAAAGGTTTTCCGTTAATACAAAGAATTCATTTAAAATTATAAACAATAGTCATCGTCCGCGATACATATTTCGCAACATTTGTTTAAAGTTTATTCAGTTTAAATCATAATTGGTTTCAATACATGTTGAATACAGCTGGGAAATTGTTTTAGAAAAAAATAATGCCCACTTTCTGCAACTGTGTCGTTTTTAATAAATCCTTACTCTATTCGCATAAAACAAATGTTGTCTAACCCCTTGACACACGAATTTACTTCACTTCCCAATGAAATGACGAATTGAATAGCTTCCTAAATTGGAGTATTTACTATTGTTTTAATTCCTTTAATAATAATACGTCTCAAGTGAGTTTTTTCATTTTAAATTAGTTCATACTTTCCACTTAATTGCGGATTAAAAATTCAATCATTCGATGCGCGTCTCAGACACGTATTGTATGCGAAGTGGTTAATTTTTATCTTCATAGAAACAATAGAGCCAACCATTACACGATATGATACAACATTGAAATGAGAATTAGAACATACATCAAATTAAAAGAAAAATGTTTATATTCATTTTTCTTGGAACGATTTGTCGTATTTTTCCAGGGAATTACGTTCAGAAAGGCCATTAAGGCTCATCCCCTCAGGACCACTTAGTGAGATGATCAGTCATTCGCATTCTTTTCCAAATATCATTCATTCTCACGTTTTATCATTGCCCGCGAGCCTGTCCTGGGGGGGTATCATTCTCAGTCATCTGAGATGCATTCGCATCGCAATTATCGGTTCTTCTTTCAATAGAAATGAGTAGGTCCTTGTCATTATTAATGATCGCGCTCACTGGGATAGAAATCCTAATATTAAGATATCATTAATTTTAAGCGATTTTTAAGAGAATAACATATTTTTACGGAATTTCTATCCGCCATCGGGTACGTTTATAGTGGGCGTATGGTGTGAGATAATCAATGAACAGTCCTTTAGTAGAGAAATAACAAAGCCATTTATTTACACGGAAATAGAACAGCACAAAAGCAACAAATATGTATGGTGAAGATGAACACACAGCAGCACATTACAACTATAAATCCGGTAGAGACAACGTCCACAGCACACAAAGCGGCCAGACCGGATTCAGCAAGAGAGGGGATGCTCGGACCGTTACTTTACGGGTTCTCCAGACGACGTAAACACTCATCTGTCTATTCTCGCTTTAGTTGCCGACTCTTTACTTCCCACAACTGGATACTACACACAACAGGATAAGGCACACAGCAATTTAGCACTCTGCCGTTGCTTCGGTATTGTCTCGGCGAATCCGACTACTATTCACCATCATCCAATTCACGACCAATTCACCACCACTCCAGCTTGAGAGTGCCGGCCTTTTATAGTTCTCGGGAGGCGAGACTAGAAGCTTTAGGGTCAATCAGGGTGCATCTGGACTTATTTCGGTTCCTAATGAACGGGCAAAATTCTCGAAGTTTCGAGTATAATTCAATTTAACTCCAAGTCTCCAAATGGTCACCAAGCTCTGAAATCGCTAATGCGACACCCAGGCATCGTCCAATACAGATGGTTGTAACTCAGTGTTTCTTATAAGGACACTAGCCGTGCTGGGAAGCAAAATTACAGGTTCATAACAATATTTATAGGTCATTTTTACTCGCTTTTATTAATTTACATGGCTATATATGCGATACTTCACTTCACTTCTTAATGTCACGGAATTCTAAAACTTTTGCAAAGTTTCGCGACTACACTTTCAGTTCAATACATTAACATTTTCGGAACTTAATGATCATTTGACTGAATGAATCTTGATCTGCGTGAGTGGAGCCACCTGATTGCGAAGAGGGGAGGAGGTGATCGTGGAATTCCATCGTAATTATAATACTGAATTATGAAATGTTTTAATAACACGGGAAAAATTATTAGCAAGTATCTTTAAAAAGTCAGAATGACCAGTTTCAGAATGCATTCATAAATATAAAAAGCATTGAAAAAATGCTAAAAAGAAATTAAGCCAAAATGAATAAGAAAAAAAAAATTGTCGATGATTCATTGAAAATTTAAATAAATTATAAATATGTTTAAAATTCCAGTTTACTTCGAATAATTATATCGGTGTTTTGTTTTTCTATGATTTCATTTTGACATCAATATTTTTGGTAAAAGAATATTTTCCGCTTTTTAAGATTAATAAAAGCGGGATTTTGTATTCTTTTTAAAAAAATTAACTTTAGTTATTGATTAACGTAGTGGAAGCTACGTAAGCCAGATAACATTCTCAGGATTGAATGATTACTTTTTGTCTTGTGGTCATGCTATATGGCTACGTAGTCTGAGTTTGTTTGTTAGATCTTCACCTATCTCAAACGCTACATAATCTTATATACTACAGGCAGAATAAATTTTATATCTTTCTAAAATGTTCTTTTATTAGGGTAGACATTTGTGTGGAATCAAAATATAACGATAATTAGAAGACTATTCAGTAAATATTACAATGCTGCACAGTGATCCCAAACAAACTAATGCGCTACATTTTACATCTTCAGTAGATGCATCCAGTAAAAAGTGCTAATATAAAGTTGATAATCACGCATTCAGTAAAAAGTGCTAATATAAGGATGGTAATCATGTATTCAGTAAAAATATAAGTATGATAATCCTTCTAAAATTTCCGTCATCATAGCAGAGATGAATTTGCGTTTTAGACTCGCCTTTTCTGCACCGAAGGAAATTTAAAATTTGACACATAGCTAGAATTGTAGTCACAAAACCAAGTATCAATTATGGTCAATGAGCGCTGAAGTCGCGTTTACATGTTTCTGAAAGTAAGGGATGACAGAAATTCAACCTCCGAGTTCGATTTGGATAAAAATTTGAAAGTTGTCTGTAATGTAGGTGCACCGAATTCTATAATATGTTCTATAATATGTCTATAATATGTGCACCGAATTCTGTACATCTAGCTACATTTGGCGTGCATCAGTAGCATGTGAGTATCTATATGTATAAAACGCTTATTTGGATGCAAAATCAAGCTGAATTTGTTCATCGCAGTTTGGCAACTCTTCGATCTTGCTAGTCACATCAGCACTCGGTTTGATGAGATTTCAAGCGAACGGTTTGAAAAATGAGCGGACAGAATTTTTTACAGCGAGTGCAAGTCGTGCCGCTTTTAAAACGAAATCGTCGAAAAAGAGAAGAAGTGATTTGTGTTTACAAAGAACTTTTCTTAGGCTCAGTTTTCCTGTGCACTTTTTCAGCTTCAAATTTTGTTATGCCTTCATTCTTTTATCCTATTTGAATAGAGTTTTGCTAGACTCAAGTGGTTTAGAAGATGGCGATCCGAGAGGAACTGCATTAGCAGTTCCTGGGGGCTGGCGAGAAGGGGCAGGAGCCCCCTAGTTGTCAATAAAATGATCTGTAATGGTTTCGTTTTTTCTCTTCGTTTCATGTATTGTTTCAGGTGCCCAGTAACGGCTCTTGATCGCAATGGCGACCTTCTGCTCCTATGCGATTTTTTTTATATATGTTGTAGAACGGATCAACCCTGTCATTTTGTCCTCTTTTTTTAATTCCCTGTAAAACGATTAAATAACTGAAGAGTTTTGCACTATTTAAAATCGCATGGACTGTTTCTTATTACGTTTGTGGGGGGGTCGGATTGAATGGGAATCCAACCTGGGATCTTTCGGTACGTGGCCACATAACATATCCGCTAGACAAAAGGGTTCGCAAATGTTTAGCGGATGTCACTGGATTATTAAGATACAACCTTAATACTTCCCCACCAGTGAGTCTGCGAAGAGAGGAACGATTTTTAGCGCCAAGAGTTTTTGGTGAGCGTGCGAGATTTGCTGCTGTGTCAAGTGAGTCTGACGATTTTGCCTTGCTGATAAATAGGGTTGTTGTTGCGTCAAGTGTGTCTGACGACCTTGCATTGCTGATGAAGAGAGTTGTTGTTGTTGCTGTGTTCAAACAATTACATTCAATCACTAAACCTGCTTTATAAATATTATTTCATAGTTTTTTTTCTTTTTGAATGTAGTTTTGTCGTACTCTTTTAACACTTTCATAGATTTCTGCATTTCTGAAATAACAACGGTTTCCGCCGATACTGCTTTATAAAAGTAGATTCCATGCATAAGAGAGAAAGCTTTCATGTATGAGAGAGACTCTGAGCCGAGAACTCCGAAATCTGGGTGCTGAATAAAAGCAATCTCTGATCCAAAGTTGGAAAGCCTTTTTATTTATTTATTTAGTATATCAAGTAGAGATAGAGAAAATACTGTGAAAAAAAATCAAAACCAAAATTTCGACGAAGCTCCGTTTTAAACTTCGCTGAGTTCGAAAAACACATCTTTGGAAAATTGTCTGTCTGTCTATGAAGAAGTATGCATAAACTCATTTTGAACTTGACATATGAAATTTGGTTTACGATTCTTATACCAAATCTGCAGATTTCTTTCAAATTTTGAGCTGATTCTCTTAAGAAGAATATTGACTCATTTAAGATTTGGTCATACCAGGATGACACGTAAATATCTATTCTGTGCAGAGTGCTCTCCTACATGCATACGTTGCCAATGTATTCTTTCGATAAAACATGTCTTAATGGAATGTCTAGATTCAACCATTTTGGTAAGAATGATATAACCTTAGAAGAGTAGGTGGAAGAAAATCCCCACCAAAACCTCTTTCTTTTTCTTAAAGATGCGGGTATTGGCAAACTAATTTGTCCTTTTTATTCGAAGTTCATTTAAAGCATTTTTCAAACTATACTTTTAATTGACAATTAAGGATGAAGTGGTTCCATTATCTTAAGAATAAAGGCGTTCTATTATCTTAAGAATGAAGTGTTCTCTTCCAGAGAAGTGGTTCCATTCCAGAAGGTGTTTGACGCTACTCGGTCAGATAGGACTCTTGCGCCAGAAAACCCAGCCAACCAATTTCTTGAGAAGAAGTTCCGTCCAACATAAGTTAACACTATATACAATAAGAAGAGATCCAGATGGGTAAAATTTGTTAAATAAATTTGACATTTATAGCGTAGACGCTGATCAAATGCAAAGCCATATCGAATTAGAGGCTGAACATCTGTCAATCTACCCTCAGAAGCATGCAAACGCCGTAACTGAAACAGGCGATATCAATTTTCATTTTTGATTTTGTAACTGTAATTGTAACTTTGTTTAAATTTTTATTTATGTAGGTTAGTAAAAAACCGGTTTGTTTTTGACACAAATTTCCCATTTTTAGAAAGCATACGAGAAAGTTTTCGGGAGGCCACTGCTCGTGGTTTTATCGTTTTAATTCCATTTATTCCTTACCGAAAGATGTTAATCATTTGTCAGATAATCCCTTAGGGAATTTTAGAATGGATGCTTGTCAGTGGCGCAAAGCTAGCTGCGTGGTAGATCAGAATTCTGTTAGACCTTTTAGTGCTGTGTGTATTTGTTCGTGTCGCATGTTCAATGCTTAAATATATGTTAAAATTTTGAAAAAAAAAATTATTTCCAGTCATGATTGTCTATTCAATGCGCCCAATATAAAAACTTTACCCAGTAGAACCAAAATTTTGTTCATCCATTTTTTAACCAATCCATACACTTATAAAATTTGGTTGGGGAAAAATAAATCTGTTATTTTTACGAGAACTTCAAGACTTTATTTAACATGTTTCGAATTATCCGATTTAGGCCAAATATTTACCATTTTATTCTACAATTTGTTGCCATTTTAAAGGTAGCTTCATGATGCCTCTCTCAGAGAAGGTCCCTATTGACAAAACACTCGTGTAAACGACTTTCACAATCTTCTCTTGATGCCAATTTCTTATCACTAAGAAAATTTTGCAATGCAAGAAAAAGATGGTAATCGCTTTACACCAGTTCCGGACTGTACGGTGGAGGCATCAAAACTTCCCAACCAAGCTCTCAGAATTTCTGGCGAGTCACTATAGACGTGTGTGGTTTAGCATTGTTCTGATGGAACACAGCACTTTTTCTGTTGGCCAATTGTGGCCGTTTGTGGTCAATCGCTAGCTTCAAACGGTCCAGTTGTTGGCAGTAGAGATCCAAATTTAGTGTTTGGCCATACGGAAGCAATTCATAATAAACTATACCTTTCCAATCCCACCAAATGCAAATGCACCAAAAAATCGACGAAACCAAAATTGCACGTAATTAGCCGTTACAGTATCGAGACCGTAAACAGAATTCACAATTTCAGCCACCTGGCTAGCATTTTCACCTTTATCATAGGAAAATTGTAAAATGTAACGAATTTTCTATTTGTTAACTTTCATTTTTAAAGCCCTATGAATGGACCAAACAAAAAAAAGCAAAAGATTTTTTTAAGAGCTAAATTAATCCAAACATTTCCATCAATTGTACAAAAACATTAGGCTGATTTTGAAAAGAAGACCGAAGCTTGAATGGAAGTAATCTTTATTTCAAATTCAAATAAATCTTGTGCTTCCGTATTTGATCCTCATCTTCCGCAATCTCAAAATATTTTCGTTTTCCACTCTTGTTAGTGCAAACAGGAATGAAATTCCTACTGGATCAATAAATAGATGGAAGGCCGTGTCTAGAAGAATCGAATCGAACGCAGGTGCGCATTAATGAGACACTCACCGTGGATTGGTTCTTGTGTCTTTGGATTTCAGACGATCCTGCTGCCATCCCTTCATTTTTTCCCCTTCTCCACTCTCATTGATCCACTCGTCCTTCGAACCAGCAAGCAGAAAGGAACCGGTTTTGTCCGGTACTAACGGGATCTTATGACCTAAATTTCCTAAGCCTAAATTTATCACTTCTTTGGATCGATCTATACGAAGCTGTCTGGTGTACTCTTTGGCAATTTGCATCAAATTAATTAAAACTGAACTGCGTGTGTGGATGAAAAAAAAAGAAAAAAGTATGTGGAAGGTTAGAACATTGCTGAATTGATAGACGAGGGGAAATTGCATGCTCTAAAATTCCCATTTTTAGACATCCAGAGCAAGAAAAAAAACCCTCCTTAGAGAGTGGAAATCTCGAAGGTCATGTTCCTTTTTAAGGTTCCACAGGGTGCGTACCGTCATGAACAATCCTTAAAAAGTGCTTAAAATAAAAAATCCTTTTTAAGCACCTTCAAAGTGCTTAATTTTGGAAGAAATGTCCTTAGTGCTTAGTTTTCTCGAGAAGTGCATAAAAGATATTCCTTTTTGTTTCCGCATTCGATGAATACGCTAAATCGATAACAGTCATAAATATTTGTTTGTTGGATACAGAAAGAAAGTAAACAGACGAAAGGGAAGCATTCGGTGAAAGGATCAAAGGGTTTTAATTCATGTTTAGATAATGGTGAATGAACTTTTTTTTTCACTCGTTTTTTCAACACTGGGCACCGTATTGAAATATTGGAAGGGCTATTCCGAGAGAGAGAAATACGAAATAGGCCGAACTAGTTGCAGCGCTAACAATGTTTGAACTTTTTTTACATGCAGTGTTTTAAACAGCTCTTATAAAAGTTGATTTAATTGTTTGGCAATGATAGTTTTATTTCATTTTTATTATCCTTTTCTGTTTTTGTCAAAACCAAAAAGGCATCATTTGTTTTACAATAGAAGGCATTGAGAAAATATTATAAAAATACATTAAAAAATATTAAAATTTTAAAAATACGCATTTAAAATTAGTTTTCAAAAATTCAAAAAAATGATGCATTGTAATAAAACAGAAAATAATCTAGGATTAGAAAATACGCAAGTTTACATATGCTTATATGTACAAAAGCGCTTCATTTTTTCGGCTATGGTGTTTAAAAGTTCTTAATTTTTGCAGCACTTTCTCACAACGCACTCTACATTAATATATGTTTAAACTCATTTCAGTGAGAAAAAACCGTATTACGCGATTAATTAATTAATATTTAATGATCTAATTAAACATGATATCTTAAATTTTCAGGGTTGTTATGCTCTCAAGTTCGTGGCCCCTGCCTTTGAATGAGCCATGAATCTTTTTATATAATATATAATATAATATTAATGATTCTTAACATTTAAATAATGCTGTATCTGAGCTATAAATGATTAAAGATTGTATGTTATTAAAATCACAGCTATCATATAGCTATCGTAGTGACCTAGTATGCGATAAACTGACATCCACTTAAATCCTGTCACATTTCAAAGGATAAGTTGGTCAAAAAGATTATTTTAAGCAAAATTACATTAAAACATATATATATTAAGTGTGTTGTTGTTTCTTGTGGCACTTACCGTTGGACAAGCCCGCTGTGACGTAGACAGCAATTTGAGCCAATAGAATGCGTCTCTTGACTTTTTCAGAAGTGCAAACTAGGGCCAAGCATAACACTTTGTCATTTACGAGTCACAAACCTTTTCATAAGGCGGCTTCATTCATGCCTTTTTATTCACTCAACCACAGATCGTCATTTAGACCGGGATCAGAGAGCAATCACCTCTGAACCAGTACCCCCAGTGGTATTACTCAAGAAATGGAGGACTTTGTTACAGATTTATATGTACACCCAGCCACCAGCCAGTTGGCGGATTCGAACTGGTAACCTAACGGACATGAGTCCAAAACCCTATGAACCAGACTATCCCAGTCTCCGATTACATGTAACATGTAAATGTCATAATTTTTGCTTCGAATAATTGATATGGACAATGAATCTTTGAAGTTAATAAATATTTAAGCTATTTTTCTCATAAAGGTGATTTCATAGAATTCCTTACAACGAGGAATGAGAATTTGAATTCAACAAAATCCAAAAGGAATTTAACAAATAAAAAAAAACATTAAAAAAAGGACATTTAGAAAATCCGACTACGTTTAAAACACAGTCATCGACCACATTGGCGAATTTTATTTTATTGTTATTTCTTGTAGTTCAGACTGTCCACTTTCCAAAACAGTTTATATTTTCAAGGAAAAGAGGACCTATCGTCCAGGGTCTCATATTTTTCAGCTAAAATTGGTCTTTCTCTTCAATTTTCGCAAAACTTTAATTTCCTTAAAAATTCTCTACTGTTAGTTAATACGATACCACAAAACCTAATAGAGTATTTACATAAACATATCAGCGTGTGTTTTAAATTATATGGTCAATGAAATGAACCCAGAGTTTTATTGTTGATGAAATACTTTTATCATTTATGTTAATTTTTTTGATAAATTAAGTTGTAAATTTAGGGGGGGGGGGGTGCATATGCACGTGTATTTTTACACATAACATCTTTGCATCTCAACATTGTTCTTAGATTTAGGTTCATTTCGTTCATCTTCATATTCTGGAACTAGTGTACAAAGAAAAATAGGAATGCTGCATTATCATTTTATGTAGAGTGTTCACCGCTTTGGTTTAATTTCATTAAAATTTACTGTACATTTTCTTATTTCTCAAAATATATTACATTTTCAAACATTTTTTTTTGTATTTATAGTGTATTGTATTATAATTGACAATACATCTAAAAATCATAATTTTAAATAGTTTTTAAAAAATCCAATTTTTAAAATTTTTTCCTTTGAACGTAGTCGTATACCTTTCATTTTTTTATATGCTCACTGGATTAAATTCAGAGACAATGACGCAACTTCCGGGGCAACATTGGCAAAATGCCAGAGGGCGCCAGCTCAGGTGTTTCGATTACTGCTATGCTCCAGAAGCGGAAACAACAAGCAACAGATAAATGTATAAATAAAAACCAAAGAAAATACAGCATAAAATCTTCCTCCATCGGATAAATCGCAAATTTAACTATCATTTTAAAAAATTCACTCTGGATCTGTAAATTTTCGTTTATTATATGCTGTTTTGAGAGTTTTTAACCAGATCTCCCAAAATGGCTCCTAAAAAGTTTTCCTTTCAAAATCCTTTTTCAGAAAAGAGAGACTGCATCAGCTGAAAACAAGTTAACTTCTACTAAGATTTGCAAAAATAAAGTACATGCACTTAGAAAAAAAGGTTTCGTGAAATAAAATGGGGTAAAACCCCACTAAATTATTTTATCAGTACTCCTAAATTAAAAAATAATTTAAAATCAACCAATAATATTTTAAAGTTTAGTTATATTAACGTCCCGTTTTGAAGCAATGTCCATTTTTATATATTATATCTGTGTATTCATTTAGAATGGCAAAACTTGGTATTTTTTCAGAATTCAGAACGCCCACTTTTCAGATTCAAACACATATAAAAGAAACTCGTATTGCCAATTCACCAAGGACTTTAATCAAATGAGCTATTAGAGTGATGTATTTTGTTCAAGACACAAAATCTCAATGAGATTCTCCACATTGCCATTTGGAGCAAATGCTCAAAATTTATAACAGCATCGATCAAACAGAATTGCTGAAATGGTAAAAAGAATAACAGAAATAGCAAACATAATAACAGAAATAACAACCAGAATAGCAGAAATGTACTTTTAATCAATTTTGATTATGCTTATTAATTTTTAAGGTATTATGATAAGATTTGTTAAATTTTGTTAACTTGGAATTAGCCTTAAAGTGTGTGGTAATTTTTTTTTAAATGTCCAAAGTCAAAATTCCTGCATTTTTTAGATTTTTCTGTGTTTTTTACAATAAAAAAATAATTTTAAAAAAATAATGGCTGTTGGCAGGAGAAAATCCATGCCATGTTTTATATAGTATACTAATAGCTACCTAGAAAAAATTTAAAGACAAATCTTCATATTTAAAAAAGCCTTAGGTGTTAAAAAAAGCTCATTTTTTTTTAAATTTAAATTTTTAAAAAAATATTAAATTACTTTTAAAAAATTTACAGAAAAGTTGTAAAGTACTATTTTACATAAAATAAAAGTAAAATATAATTTGAAACATTCGAATTTAAGGGAAAAAAATTAGGTACTGCATCGCCTTAATCCCTCGCATATGGTTAATATCATCTAAAATTGAATTAAAAAAATTGAATTGCACGTTCGATAGTAATCAAAATTTGATTCGAAACTACAATTGTAGTCACAAAATACCCCTTCAAATTGTATTTAAGGCACTGAAAGTAGAGACTGACAGAGGGACTAGTTGGATTTGGCTAAACATTTGGTAGGTGTTTATACTTCCAATCAAATTTTATCCATCTAGGTCCCTTCGTTTTATAATTATCGTCTCAACTGATATTCAGTCGGATAGATAAACTTCCTCTCGATATATTTTTCTGAAAATTTGGTCGATATCTACAAATTTGGTGTAAAGATCATGTATGAAATCTCATCCGTCAAGCTCAACGCATTTGTTTGAGTTTATTTTGTCACATATATTTTTTAAATGCGTTTTTCGAGCACAGAGTAGTGCAAAACAAGGAGAATCGTCAAAATATCGGGTCGGAATTGTTTGCGATACTTCTTCTTTACTCGTATCGTATGTGAAGGAGTGAAATGCAGCTAGCCATCATCATTCGAACTGCAATTAATGTTAACTAACCTAGTAGCACGCAAATACTGTACAATATTGAACGATAATGATCAATATTCGTAATATTTTATAATATTGTGGAGTATTGATTAGTATCGTATAATGTCGAACAATATTGCGCAATGGGCTGTGCTACCTAGATGATATTGTGGAATATTGATTAATATCACATAATGTCGAACAATATTGTGCAATAGTCTGTTCTACCAGGGTAATATTGTGGAATATTAGTATCATATAATGTC
>JAPMOQ010066653.1:82297-97345 GCA_026543055.1 Argiope trifasciata | reverse complement strand
CTAGGTCAAATGATTTCAAATGTAGATTGAATCCTCAAATTTACGTTTTGTTGAAGAAAAACAAAATGGGGAAAATGCCTCCGAGAAATTATTCTATTTGTTAATTATTTAATCAATGTAAAGGAAAGTGCGAATAATTAGAATGATAGCGATCATACGAAGCATCTTTGATTTGAAACATCAGAAAAAAAGAAGTTCTAATTCAACTCACTTTTCGTGTCATGAGTGTTATCTCTAGCATTGCATTTGACGCTTAATAAGCAAAACGGGATATGAGTAGGATAACGAGTTTGATAAGGATCGTTCTTTTAATCTAAAACTTTCTACTGCTTCTTAAGGGCAACATTTTCCGACAGCAAAAGTCATCGAAAATAGCTTTGTAAGCAAAAGATATCTCTTTTGGAACTCATTATTTATTCTGATGAAAACATTTGGTTAAATATCTATCATTCAAAAAACAGCGTACAACAGATTTTTAAAAATATTTTTTGTAAAATGCAAATCGGAAACGCGTTGAGAAGCAACAATCTGCAGGTTTATTCATGCAAATCCGTATTTGAATTGAACGCAATGAAGGCAATTCGTGAACAAACACTCAATGATTCACTCATTAAAACATTTATCATTTAGTTATTGAACCATTAAAGTATAATTATTATGTCTGGAGTTTAATATCTTGAAACAAAAATTAAATGCTGAATATCAAGTAATTTGAAAACCTAAAAAATATCAATTTTTTTTTCATTATGAATAGCCTCTCGATGGCACGGATGCAGATTTAAAAAAAAAAGTAATTTAATAATAAACTTAATGGGTAGGCATAATGTATGTAAATAGTGTAATGCATCATTTACTCTAATCAGAGCCGGTCTTCTCTATAAAGGCGCCCGGGTGTAAGAAACCCCTAAATGTTTTAGAAAAGTGAAAAAAAACCATTTGCATATTTATTTAATAATGCGTGATTTTGTTTTTGCTATTAATCACTCCGGGAAAATTAAATTACAATTTTCGCAATTTTTTTTTTCGATACTTAGTATAGCAAGAGGTTTAAACATAGTACAGGCCCCCTGTTAATTAAACTTGCAAATTTTATGAAATTTAACCTTTACAAATATATACATTCACCAACGCTACTTAAAACAAGACACGCACCGTATCGGCTTAAATCGCTGTCTTCGTAACAGAGGAACTTATCCGTGGCAAGTGCCATAAGTAACAACTACACATTTTTTTTTTTTGAAAAAAACTCTCAAAATAATTATATTCTTGAATTTTGGCATAAAAAAGAATGATAAAATGTATGGAATCAAAATGTATCAGTTCAACGACAAAACCTATTTAAAAATGGGAGGGAAAAAAAAGGAATTTTTAGCAGAGGAACCAAACAAAAATGTTTAGCAAATTTAACCAAAGATCTTACAAATAAAGATGTTTACAACTTAGTACCAGGACTAAAAAAAATCGACTGATAAAAAATATCAAAAAAAAATCGGAATTTGTGGCACTGAAATAATTATAAAATATTTCTAAATGAGTAGATTACTTATTATTATTATCTGAGAGCCGTGGTAGCCTGGTTGGTAGAGCGTCTGTCTCGTCACCGAAATGTCGCGGGTTCTGTCCTCGTCTTGTCCAAAGACCGCCGTGTTGGCTCATGGCAGTGGGGGCACGTTCAATGGGCCGTGACTGCAAAGTCCTCCAAGTTCTCATAACAAAACGATACCTGTGGGGGTACTGAATCAGGGATTAGTCGGTCTCTGATTGGCTTTTCAATTCTGACTTGCGGATGGATGAATGAGTTCGACCGCCCCCTCAAAAAGGTAGTGTATTCGAGCAAAGTAGTCTTTTCATCTGAACGGTACTCGTTCACAACGAAAGGCGCACACCTCTGCCTTCAATCGAAAGAGCTCCGCTCATTCGTGCTGAGTATGACCGAGTGGCATTAGACCCACCACCACTTATTATCTAATTGAAGTACTGGGGAGCATACAAAGAAAGTATTACACCGAGTTTGAACAAAAAGTGTACATCAGATTTTGATTTACTTTTTAAGAAAGTTCTGCTAAAAATTAAAATTTGAGAAAATTTCATTTAAAGATATTAAAGAGCATTAAAACGCATATAAATGAAAGCATTAAAAAAAAAGTACAATTTCCCCCAAAGCGAGTGGACATAGAAACTGAATTCAGTTGTAAATTTAGTAAATTCAGCGCTGCTAAAATCTTAACATTATTGAATTAAAAATTCATATTTTCGTAAAAAAATCCACATAATTGATTTCTTCAAAATGAGGATTAGAAAAAGTTACATTACATTCAAAGTAAATGAAACCAAGAGTGAGATAATATTAAGGTATCCGACTGCGTTAAAAACACTGGTTGTCGACCGCATTGTCGAATTTTTTTTATTATTGTAATTCAGACTTTCCTCCTTGCAAGACGGTTTCTCTTTTTCTAGGGAAAGGAAGGCCTGACCTATCATCCGGGGTCGCATATTTTTCAGCAGAAATGTTCTCTCTCTTTCATTTTCATACAAATACACCACCGCTAACATGATATCCTAAAAACTAATAGTGGTATTTACATAAGAATTTCAGCGTGTATTTCAAATGATATGGACAATAAAATGAACCGAAACTTTTATTGTGGGTGAAATAATTTTACTTTTATAGGCGTTTTTAGAAAAATTAAGTAGTGAATTTATGGAAAAAATACATATATGCGAATATTTTTCCCCTTCTTTGTATTGGTTCATTTCATTAATCATTATTGCTCTTGTGTACAAAGAAAAATAGAATTGCTGCATTAAAATTTTGTGTTGAATGTTAACCGTTTTGGATAAATTTCATTAAAATTGACTACACATTTTCCCATTTCTCAAAATATAATAAATTTTCAAATATTTTTTTGTATTTATAATGTTTATGGGAGACAATATGAATTGTTTTTAAAAAAATCCATTTAATAAAATATATTATTAAATATAAATTAAAATATAAATTTCCGTCGAACGTAGTCGGATGCCTTAAACCGATAAAAACTGTTGCATGTTTCAGGTTGTCTATTAGAGTAAATAGAAAAAAAAATTTATGAATAATTCTATTTATAATATAATTAAATTTATACATATCACGTGATATAGAAATTTAAATTACGTTACAAATTGTCTTGATTTTGCTTACTAAGCCTACGAACCATAAGGAAGGTTCATGGCCAGTTCCATCATAATTAATTAATTCTTTAACTGTTAATAATTCATTCTGATTCCATTTTCGTGAATAAGAATACTAAAGATATTTTAAATTATTTTATTACTAAGAAGCAAAGAGAAAAAGCTGTAATCGTCAAAACATTCGAACTGGAGAAGTTGACGAATTTCTACATTTTTACCAGAGTGGGACTGAAGACGCACATTTTTGATATTTCACACATTTTTGAAAAAATATCTGTTTGGGAGAAAGATCACTCAAAAATGTTAGGAGTTAAAAGGATGGAAACGGGTATACGGCCCCTACACCAAGTGCGCAGATTTCTGTAAAATTTTGTAATAAACGCGATCCGAAATATCCTTGTCCAGTTGTTTGAATATAAATTAATGTGCTGATAACAAAACAAAGAGAGCCAGATGGATAAAATTCGGTGCACTCTTATAAAATCTATACAAATCTCTGTAAATAAAAATGAATGTTTGTATGCATGTCTCTTATGCCTTCTTAAACCGTTGATCCGATGGCGATGAAACTGGGTCAGCTTGTTGTTTACACCTACGGAATGGTTATAGGGAGAGTACAATTATCTAAAATTTAAAAAAATTCGAATCTCACCCACATCTATTTACCAAGGATTCATCTCCAAATAACTCGCCAAGGAGACAATAGATGCTGTAGAAATGCTAAATCCAAGTGAAAGGTTAATACTTTTGGGTGCGCAAATGCCAAGCAAGTCATTCTCAGAGGTAACAACTTTATTACACATTGTGTGAGAAAGTTTTGAGGAGACCAACCCAGGGGATTTTATATTTTAATTAAATTTTACCGTTTTTCCAATAACCACCAAAATTATTATAGAAAAATAATTTTGTGCCATCTTCATTTTCAGAAATTATCTTTTCAACTGTATTGACGATTTTACGGTATAAATATGATTTTCTATGTTTTATCCGTTTTAAAAGAAAATATTTTAATCTCATTTTCTAAAATTCAATTTGAGAATTCCGAACGAATATGAAACGAGTCATGGGATACAATAAATAGTTTCTACCATTACAATTCTGAAAGAGCGCCACGTTTTACAATCCTAAAAGAATACACAAATCTAATCTATAAAAATGAATATCTGTTTGTTCGTATTTTATATACTGCCGTTCCATGCATCCTATTTCGATAAAACATTGCCTAATGATTGATTGATTTGCCTTAATATTTTTTTTCGCTGGCAGCAACGCCCCGGGTACCATCTAGTTAGCAATAAATATCAAGTTAAAAGGAAAACAATGGACTCAAAATAAAATAAGAATACGGCTTGAATCTGACTTTTAGTCCAACGTCCAGAAAAGAAAAAATACTATCTTCTTTTAAATCCCTGCCTTAGGGTGATCCATGAAAAAGTCTTCAGGTCGGATTCTTATTTTATTTGATTTCATCGTTTCCGTTTTAACTTGACATTTATACTAATTTGTCTGGATTCATCTGTGTTTTAATAGTAGCTGCATTTGCGCTCACTAAATACAATGAGGCTTTCTTTCTTTTTTTTTTTACTTTTTAGATTTTTAGTTTTGATTCCGATATTTAATTTCGTTTCCGTAATAATTTTTAGTTTCGTTTCTGAAATAATCATAATTTTTATTCGCTTCAAAAATCTGTTTTAATTTTATAATGCTTATATTTTTAATTACTCTTTTTTAGTTTAATTCCGAAATCACTTCAAGTTTCGATTCCGATACAATTTAGTTTCGTTTCCGAAATAAGTTAAGTTTAGATGATTTCAGAAACAGGTTTTAGTTTCATAATGTTTATATTTTTGATTTAAAATCTACAATGTAGATAGACACCTACCAACTGTTAAGCCGAATCCAATTAGATGGAGAACGACTGTCGGTCTGTCTTTTCAGAAACATGGCATTATTATATGAAATACGGCAAGTGATTTTGTGTAAATCTCTCTCGAATACTTCATTCAATCCACTGGAAAAAAACGCATCAAAATCAAAAATTCGATATTCGGATGCTTTTAACCGCAAGTCAGAGATTTATCCAAGAAATACTTGCCAAGGATTCCACGACAGATTTAATAAAACGACAATAACGATATTTCGTAACTATCGTACGACAATACCATTGAAAGATATTCTCTATCTTACCTAACGACCACAATTTTTTTTTTTTTTTTGCTGGATGTGGAAGTTATCACTTATCATTAAAGAGCATTCGATAAAATTTTGGGCAGTGAACTCCAGCTGGTTAAAGCCAATAGAAATGTTCTCTCTTTGACTCTTTTGCCAATATGTCTTTCTTTCTGCCTTTCTTGTCCAATATGGCTTGTAACCATAGCAACGCATTTTGCAGTTCCTCTCAACCAATTAATGAATACCGTCTTTGTCGCTACATCCCTCGCTGTTTATATTCAATTTAAATTCCTCAGCCAATCTCAGATAGATGTCGAGTGCCTTTAGGCAAATAACTACATTATTATCAGATAAAGAATACCGGGAAACAGCAACGCATTCAATGGAATTGATCCAAACTTGGATGCAAGTGAAATGTTAAAACTATAAGCCAAATTTATCCATCTAAATTATTATATTTTTGAGTTACGATTTCGCGCGAACGCGGTTAGAGGGACTGCTTTTCTGTAGACGCGGCCGCGGTGGCCTGGGGGTAAGGTCTCGGCTTCGGAACCGGAGGGTTTCAGGTTCGAGACTCGATTCCACCGATGAACCGCCGTGTGAGGGGGTCTGGTGCAGGTTAAATCTGTCAGGCCAAACGTCCTCCCGCTGGTGTGGAGAGGGGGGTGCCAGTTCAGGTGTCGTCCTCGTCATCTGACTGTGGTTCAAAATGAAGAGGTCCGTCCCAAAATAGCCCAAGTGTTGCTTTACAACGGGATGTTAACATAACTAAACTAAACTTCTGTAGACGAATTTCTTTCATAATTTGTTGGCAATCCATGATTTTAGAGTAAATAACCTAATTTTATCTGTCCAATTTGTATGAATAAAAATGAATGTTCGTCTGTATGTATTTTATGCGCTGCCGTGCCGCTCGTCCGATCGCGATGAAACTTCGACAGCATATTACTTGCACTTAAGGGACGATTATAGGCAGAGTAAATTTATGTGATCTATATAACTAAAAATGAATTTTGTCTGTGTGTCTTCGTGTGTGAATGTTTGTCTGTGTGTCTCTGTGTGTGAATGATTGTTTGTGTACTTTATGCGCTGCTGTGCCGCATATCCGATCGCAATATTGCTTACTCTTTAAATGTGCGGACTGAACCTAAAAAAAGCATGTTTTTCACATAGCCAGTTGTATGCTGGATGCTTACGAGTCAGGCAGTCAAGAATATTTATTTGTTTCTGATGAAGACGGAGAAAACTAAAAAACATGATGCCTATCCTAAAGCTTTTGAATAATAAAGTAAGAAAAAATAGAATAAATACTATTTACACTTCTCCTTTATATATCCTTCAATTGCAATGACTGTATTCATTTCCGATAGGAAAACGAATGCTATTCTTTCTATCATTCCTCATTAAAGAAGACAGTTATTTTAAATTTCAAACGATATTTCCAAAATCATTTCTTTTGCGGTCGTAACGCGCCGGGTACCAGCTAGTTTGTTATATTTTGAATTGAGTAGTTACGGTTGCAATTCCAGAACCGGTGTGTCGGAGTAAGAGAATTCGGAATATGGAGATTCATTAATCTATACTTATAATAAAGCTCAATGTGTGTGTGTGTGTGTGTGTGTTGGCGCTCTACAGGCCAGACCGTTGGACCTACAGCTACAAATTTGGTACATGCATACCTTGGAGGTCGGTAATGTGCACCTCGGAGCCCTTTTTTCGAATTTTTAATTAGAATTTGAATTCATTAAAAATGAAGCGAAATTGCGACGTTTTTCCGCCATAACTTCCGAAAATATTATCGCACAAACATGATTTTTACATCCATTTAAAGATTAAAAATTTAGCTTTCTAATGGTATCAGTGTTTTAATATATAACTGAAGATTCTATTTTTAACGAATTTTTAAAGAAATATTTTAACCATGATTTTTTTGAGCACGTGACTGGATAAAATAAAAGAAAACAATGCCGGAAGTTCGAATTTTTAAAAAAATCTATCATTGCAAATCAAATCTAAAGAAACGCAACTTTTAGCACGTGACTGGATAAAATAAAATAAATATAAAATCTGATATTTTCTAAAAAAAATAAATGCAACGCAAAGGTTTCTATAATTGTTTGCAACATCTAAATCATTTATTCAATATTTTTGTTACCTTTTTCACTTTCTTAAAAAAACATATTTAATATTTTGGCAACATCACTGAAAAAACATTTTTAATATTTTGGAAGCATAACCAATAATTAAAACTGACTGATTTATAAAATTAAAGAATATTATCAGGAAAACGTGTTCTTTCAGAACTTTCTGCCCATCATTTTAAAGAAAATATTAATTTCAGGCCAATCAATGCCCGGAATTACTTCAAGGCTAATGAATATGTGATTTAATTGAAAATTTTAGAACACATTACTCATGGCGAACCAGCTGGTCGCCAAAGACGGCTAGTATATCAATATAGAAATGTTCTGATATCTACGATTTATTTTTTCCCTTTGTACACTTCTTTCGCATACACTGCAGTCAAAGGGGAGAAATGAGAGAGAATTCCTTCAGATGAAATCCTAATGAAATCTTATTTTACCTGCATGAAGCTAAATCATTGAAAGTGTTAATCTGGAGTTATATTTAAAATAAGTATATTATATATATATAATAAGCGACGTATATAGTATACGACGTAATATGTATTTATATATAACGACGATAATAAGCATGTTTTCATTCTAAAAATATTTATTTGTCCCCAAGAATGCACTGTTTTCTTCTGATGGTATCATTCCTCAGGCAACCCTTCCTGAACGAATCGATATTTCCAATATCGCAATCTAGTAAAACTTGCATAGTTCGTGTTACTTATTAACATAACAGAGAAAACATCTCCTTTTAAAAATTTACCATCGCAAATTCAAAGAAGAAGAGCTAGCGTTTTAAGATCTTAACTCACTCCACTTCCCCCCCCCCCTTTTCTTTTCTCTTCTCTCTTTCTTTCTTTCTTTCTTTTTTTTTGTAGAAAAACATGTTTAGAATAATGCTGTAATAACGATAGTATGAATACTTTTAAGCTCATTTTCTAATTATGAAACTGTATCAGGTGGAAATAATAATTGATTTTACCGAAATTTAGGTATACATACACACTTGAAACTTCGAAAATCGTTCAAAATATCGAATATATATATATATATATATATATATTGCTTCAAAATGTTCTCTGCTCCTTTAGCTTTTAAACGATGCTAAGATGTTGTCAATATTCGGAATATTTCTGAGTTAAAAGGTATTTTGATTTAAAACTCTAGTTGCGTTTTTTTTAACTCATTTTATGAAGAATGATATTATCTTGACGTTTATTCATTAAAAACTCTAGTTTCGGTTTTTTTAAAAATAAAATCTCATTTTATGAAGAAAAATTTCCTGCTATGTTACTTTATTCAAACAATAATAACTCAACAAAAAAATCCATCAAATGCAATTATTTACATACCAAAATAATCGGTATGAAACAATGGATGTTTTGTACTTCAATTAAAGTTATATGTACCAAAATAAAATTTTTAATAGCTATTTAAAAGTTAAAATGACAGAAAAATCTCACTTTTTCTATTCATGATTGATGAAAAAATTACAACAAAAAAAACTATAAATTTTTATAATTTGACGGAGAATTTCATTTCTAACTACAATGTTGTATCTGTATAAGTTAGAATTAAGATATGATGTTTCAAAAAATATGCTAATGAGCTCATTAATTATTAATTAATTAATAATTAGTGCAATACGGCGTTTGCTCTCTGTAATGAGTTTAGACATATATCAATGACCCACTGTGAAAAAAATTGGATATTAAAAGTTAAAATTTATTTTTAAAAATCGTTTAGTCTGCACTTACACTTAATGCCATCCCCAACACTGCGTTTTATGTATAAAAAGTGAAATAAACACGTCGTGCATGAATTAAGAGGAGAAACAATTTTATGCACTTCAAGATTAATCGTTTTCTTCTAAAAAATGAAAGTTTTTATCATGGCGGGATCCTAACTTAATTAATTTTTCCTTGCGTTAGGCTATTTCTTCAATGCTGAAATTCCTGTCGATAACAGTGAAAAAAATGCAATTTTTTTATCGAAATTAGAAATAAAAAATGCAAACTAACTGACACCTTGTTTATGCCAACTGCAAACAATCAAATAAACATAAATACCTGGTCAGTTCCTCAGTGGAGAGTTCTGATCATGCAGCTGCTGTTCTACGCGGATGAATACCTTTTCTAACTTAACCGATCTCAACAACACCTTGCTGCGATCAGTCGGGGTATAGTTCTTTACATTTTAACCGAAATTTCGATTTTTCTTTCCCAATTTTTCACCATGACCGACTTTTCTATTGCTAGCCAAATCAGTCTCCAAGACGCTTTCTGTACTTTTATGGATGATTTAAGCTTATCTTAAAACATCCATGCGTGCTGAACGGTGAAACTGAGGATTTCGCGATTATCGGATCTCCAGACAGTTGATCGATAAACATGAGAAAGAAATTTGTCAGGTGTTTGCAGCGCCCTCTCTTGAGAGATTGTCGAGTTATATGGGTTTGTACACTGTCAATTTGCTTACGAGACAAGAACTAAGTCGATCGATTGAATTTTCAGACTCGCGCATTAAATACAGAGAATTGTAAACTTGTACTTAAAAAATTTGATTTTCAATTTTAATGTAATTAAAATAAAGTGCATTTCGTTGATTATAGAATTCTACCATTTGTCAGTTTTGAAAAGTCGAAACTTTGAAAATTATTTTTAACCTTTTCAAACCTGGTGTCCCGTGTAGCGGACATCAACTTTGAACAGCTACTTACAGTTGCTATATTATTTTTTATTCTTAATCTATTTAAATAAAAATGAATGTTTTTCTGTATGTCTCTTATGCTTTCCTAAACATTGATCCGATTGTGATGAAACTGGGTCAGCTTATTTCTTGCATCTACAGAATGGTTATAGGGACATTAAAATCATCTAAAGTTTAAAAAAATCGAATCTCAACGGCATCTGTTAACAAGGACTAATCTCCAAATTACTCGCAGAGGAGACAATAGATTCCGAAGAAAAGCTAAATTCAAATGAAAGGTTCATATTTTGCTGCTATGGTTCACAAGCGTCATGCAAGTCATTTTCAGAGGTAACAACTTTGTTACAGATTACGCGCGAAAGTGTTGGGGAAACCAACCCTGGGGTTTTATATTTTAATTAAATGTAAGCATTTTTCACAGTAACCACCAAAAATGTTGTAGTACAAATAAGTTTGCACCCTCTTCATTTTCAAAAACTATCGTTTCAACTATACTAGCGATTCTGTGGTACAAATATGCTTTCTACGTTGAATCCATTTTATAAGAAAATGTTTTTATCGCATTTTCTAAAGTTAAATTTGAGGATTCCGAACGAATATTAAACGAGGTACAATAAACAGTTTCTTTCTTTCGTGACTATTCTGAAGGAACGCCGAGTTTGACAAGTTTTAAAGAATACAGAAATCTAATGCATAAAAATGAATATTTGTTTGTTCGCATTTTGTGTACTGTCCTACCTTTCATCCTATTTCGATAAAACATTGCCAGATTATGGATTGATTGCACTTCATATTATTCTTCTCTGTAGCAGCACTCCGCCGGGACCAGCTAGTAGTAGTTGTGCAGTAGTAGCTTAGTGTTAGTTGATTCGCTACTTTCATGTAATAATTACTGGTTGTGGAAACCATTCATATTCTCTGCCAATAAAAGTGATTTCTATATTTTACGTAATTATTAGTACTTAATCTTTTATTTGCAATTTCATGTGAATGTTTTTATGCTTTATTACTGTTTGAGCATAGCAATAAATTTTATGGGTATTTCATTTTTTTTTCAATAAAAAGTATTTAAATCTAAACACATGCTCGCTGTACCGCAAAGTCCAGGTGTCGAGCAGCCATAATGCCGCTAAGTTCAAACCTGGATTTATTTATTTTTATTCCATTAAAAAAATTGCAACATAATATGATAAATTCTGCTTGTTTAAAGTGCTATTTTGATATTTATATATTAATTTTTTTTTTTTTTTTACAAATAACTCCGTATCTTAGATTTTCCGAACCCGTATGATCAAATTTCAATTTATCATATTCTAGAAAATATATTTCTGATTTGAATTACAAACTAATACTAATAATATATCTGAAATGCCATGTGTGCCAAATTTATTTAATAACTATTAATAATATTTACTAAATTGGGAAAAAAAATGTTCTGAAAATTAAAAATTAGGCATTTTATTTTTACAAATAACTCCATATCATAGATTTTCCGAATCCGTATGATCAAATTTCGATTTATCAAATTCTAGAAAATATATTTCTGATGTGAGCTTTGAAGTAAGACTAATAACATATCTGAAATGCCATATGTGCCAAATTTATTTCATAACTATTTACAATATTTACCAAATTGGAGCTCTGAAAGTTACAAATAAAGCATTTTATTTTCGCAAATTAAAAAAAAATGAACCTAATTTTTTCTTTTTGTTGTATTTTATTAAATAAAATTAGTAGAAAAAAATTGTATTAATGGAGACTATAAAGGGAGACCGGATAACAAAAAAGTAGGATAGGCCGGAGTTCTATGAACTCATTTCTTTGCTCACCCATACCAGAAGACAAAGTTTTTATACCGAAAATTACTGTTACAAGTTATAATATGCAATATCTCACTTCTTATTAAGTAGTAAGCCCTCCATTTATCTCAAGCTACATAGAATGCAAACGCGACCAGATGAATCTTAGATGCAGATGCCATTAACGGGTCCAATTAAAATAAAAGGCTCTGTTCAAGTAGTTTATATACTGCAGTGCACATTTCAAGAATTTTGTGATAAAAAGTAAGTAAAAAGATATAAACTGTTCACATTTTAACATGAATTATGTAATGTTTAACTTAAATACATTAAACATAAACAAAACCTTAACATTAATCCGTAAGACAAGGGCTGGTAACCTATGGAAACGGACGAGTCAAAAGCTACTATTTATAAAATTTTCCAGTTTTTGAAGAGGCACTAAAACTTTTCGATTCAATATGATAATATTTGTTTATATACAATTGACTTGTGATTGAAAATAAACGGCTTTAAATACATAATAATCTTTATTCATATAAAAACATAAGTTAAATACATCAATGGTAGCATTGGTTTTGCATGCCTTTGGAAAGTTTGATGAAATCTGAATAACAGCTTGTTGTTTTAAGTTTAAAACAGAACTCAAGATTTTTATTTGTTAGTTGACTTTTAAATTTACTTTTTATTATATTCATGCAAGAGAGCTATGTCGACCCGAAGATCGTCAGGGCTCCATATGCTTTCACCTCACTATAGCATTCTGGAAGGCTATTCCATACGTCGAATAGAACATCAACTCGCGGAATTCCGTTTAGAGCTGCCCACTTGTGCTACTCGATGTGCATGCATACCTGGGCCTTTAACTTGAGTTCTATGAACTTGCCCTTGAGTTCTATGAACTTGCCACTCCGCAAGTTTTCGGTTTTCAAACTTATAAGCTGCATTTGAAGCGATCCAGCATCAACTCCAAATGGATTAATGTTGATCTCATTTGTATTCTCTTTGACGATTATGTTAATAGACGCTGTTGAGAGAATGGTACTTAAAAATATTTTTTCTTCTTTTTTTAAGGTTTTTAATAATAAATTAATAATTGTTCGGATGGAACTGGAGAGCCGCAACTTAACATCAATATGGGCCGCCTGTGGTTCGCTAGCCACAGGTTGCCGATCCCTGTCTTAAGAAAATGGACTAAAATTAATTTTATTTTTCACTGATAAACGATATACAGAATATGAAAAGGTAACCATAAAAGTAAAAAATTATAGATTTTAGTTTTCGAATATATAACTGGCTGGATTGTACGGAAGCCAGATAATGGCGAACCTGATATCAGAGAGTGTATAAGGATGACACAGACTTCCAATTAGAATGAAGGAGGGAAAGAATAGGTGTCTATTCAACAATTGCTGGATTTTGGGGGGCATATCTCCTGACGGTTTAACAGAAATTGAAATTTTATCACTACTTTGTTTTAAAAAAGGAATGAAAAAGAATAGTTTATAAAGCTGGACTAGAATATCAATATATACATCTTCATTTCAAGATATTTAGACACAATTAAACATTAAACTACCTAATTTCGACTAATTTTGATGCTAAGCCGAAATTATTTTTTTAAACAGATATCATCCAACTTAAAAAATAAACACACACACACGTTTATATAACACACACACACGTGTGTGTGTGTGCGTGTGCGTGCGTGTGTGTGTGTGTGTGTGTGCGTGCGCGCGTGTGTTTAAAGTTAAAAATTAGGAAATTAATTCGGTTTAAGTTATCTTAATTTAGCTCATATTAACTACATTCAAAAAATATTCTCTTACTTCCCGATCCTATTCCAAGTTATCGACATAATTCATCCAAGAAATGCTTTGTCAAAATGTTTAGTCAACGATTTCCAAGCTGCGAGTGATTGATAAAAGTGTCTAACCTAAACAAATAGTTTTATAAAAAGATATCTGTCTTTCCCCTGCTTTGAGAGTAACATGTTCAGAAATCCCCATGAGAAGCTTAATAGTCTATAAGCACTGTAAACACTATTTCCCCCATCAAATGAAGTTATTTAAGATTCGGGATAAGTTCGAGAGCTTTCCCTCATGACTCGGACTTTCGTTCTGTGTTGCGGTGTGTGTGTGTGTGTGTGTGTGTTTGTTCGTCGCTGTCAGCTTGTACATACATGCTTGTGTTTCTGTGATGAACTAAAATGGCGTAACAGCATCAAAAGTCTTCAATGTCTTTGAATCGGCCTTTCTGCTTCCTAAATTTTAAATTACATTTTTTTCTGAGAGCGACGAACACATGCACACACAGCACAGTACGACCGAGTCATGAGAGGAAGCTGTCGAACATTTTATCTCGAATCTTAAATAGCTTAATTTGATAGGGAAATTTTACTGTAATTCTAGATCATGAACATTTTAGATAATTTCTAATATAAAATTTATGTGATACAATTAGACCAGCGAAATGAATTAACATTTCCAATTTTTCTTATTTATTCTAGATCAATAAACTAGCAAATAATTTGTGTTTAGATTGTTAAAAAATTTTTGGATAAAGATTGATTTAAATTTAAGCTGAAACTAAAATATGCTTTTAAGTTAAAGATTAAAGATAGCGATTAGCAATTCATCTTAATTTTCACTTCTATTTCATATCAATTTAATAGTTCTCTTACGATGTAGATGTATTTACTATCTTAAATTTAGAATACGAATATGTTAGCAATGTAGTTACTAGAAAATATTAAACTATTAAAACTAATAAATGCTTGGAAAAAAAGATAAGAAATTTGGTAATTAAATTTTAAAAATTGAATTGGAAACAAATTGTAATAGCAAGTTTTTTTTATATTAAACAGATTTTTTACTAGATTGTTTCAATGTAGAGGTAGAATATGAATACATTCGAAATAATTCATAACAGGTATCCAGGTAAAGTGGATTTTGCAGTTTTATGTAAAATGTTTACAAAAAAAATTCAACTTCAGTTCCGAATTCTCTTAATGAGTTCAGAGTTGCATACATCTAATTACTGCATGGCTTATATAGCGAATT
>JAPMOQ010066653.1:32490-47297 GCA_026543055.1 Argiope trifasciata | reverse complement strand
AGAATTAGAAATGGCAAGCCAGTTTTTAATATTACACTTGCAAATAAAATTTGTTTCCAATTCAACTTTTTAATTTTAATTACCAAAATTCTTTGTTTTTTTAACGCATTTGTTAGCTTTGATAGTTTAATATTTTCTAGAAACTACATTGCTAACATATTCGTAGTCTAAATTTAAGATAGTTCTCGGACGATGTAGATGTATTTACTATTAAATTGATATAAAATAGAAGTGAAAATTGTTAAGATGAATTGCTAATTTCTAGCCTTTTACTTAAAACTATTTTTTAATTTCAGCTTAAATGTAAATCAATCTTTACCCCAAAATTTTTTATTAATCTAAACATAATTTATTTGCTAGTTTATTGATCGAGTGTAAACACGACAAATTAGATATCTTTATTCATTTCTCTGGTTTAATTATAAAACAAATTATCTGAATTGTTCATGATTTAGAATTGCAGAAACATTTTAAAATCTGCTTTTCGAATTAAAAGTTCATAATTATTTACTATTTTACGTTTTTCTTTCTATACTTCGTGATCGCAAGTGAATCAATTTCTGATGCCCTTTACTTAAAAAAATTAATTATTAATATTTTAAATATTTTGAATAAGTTGGTTGGGAATTGTACAGTTTAAATTGAAGTTTCGCTGAACAATTATTCCTTATTTTCCAGTTTAAGTTATCTGAACACGTCCGGAGAACTTTTGCGAAAAACATGATGTGGAAATACTTGAACCTTATTTCTGAGTTAGTGATTTTTACTGAAACTTACTGGCGTGGGGTAAAAAAGGGCTTTGAAAGGGGAGGAGAGAGTGAAGAATCGAGCGTTCTTGAAAAGCCTTTAGAAATTAGACAGCCGGCTTCCTGGCATAGGGGTAGCGCATCTTCCCCGTGATCTGGGCATCCTGGGCTAGAGTCCGGGCATGTTTGTTCTTTCTCTCTTCTATCAGTGAATGTGCAAGCGAATGAGTGAGTTGCAAAGTGGATTCACACGAGGCTAACTATTGCGCGCAATAGATCACGCCTACTTCCGGAAAATCACGTGACCACAACGGGACACTGGCAAATTATTGTCCCGTCGGGACAACCATTGGCCATTGTCCTAACGACGTCGTCTCAACTGTTCACACGAGGGCAATATAGGGACAACAGCAGAGAGGCTATGATTGCGCGCAATAGTTAACCTCGTGTGGACCTACCTGTACTCTTAGTCCTAGCTGGCGCTACTCAATAAAAGAGACGCTCCCTGTCGGCTTAAATGGTCGTCTTTGTAACAGTGGGCTTGTCCATGGCAAGTGTTATAAAAAAACAATAAGACTATAAGAGAGGTCAAGTTAACGTAATCTGCACTGATGACTAATGCACTAAATCCATTGATTCAAGTATTGTCGTGACAAATTTAGATTCGTTTCCACTATCAAAAAAATTAAATGGAATTTCAACCTTCCAACTAGTGCATGGATGATCTGTATGCTAAAAGAAATGGTAAGGGGAATTTTTAGCTGAAAGGGTATTGATTATGAAGAATGGAAAACTTATCTGTCACTGTGAAGTTATAATAAATTCCAAGCCACTCACATATAGTGAAGATAATTCAGAAGGTCATGGGTCATTGACTACTGTTTGTTCCTTGCAAAGCATTCCTAGCAGTATAATTTAGAATGAAATTTTGTAATGAATACTAAGCTATTTCAGTACATTAAGTTCACAATTGAGAGGAACTTTGGAGTGTGGGAGATGCAATTGTTCTCGACACTGATGGAAAATCCTTAATGAAAGTCCTCCCTGGAGCAATTGGCATTCAAAAGTTGCCAGAGTAAGAACAGCTCAAGAGAGAAATAGAAGTCCCTTCCAAAAACTTTATTCCAAGGAAATCAATAGTTATGAAAAAATTACCATTCATTGTTCTGCAAAAGGATAAAAATACAAATACTGAGCTTCCTGTAACTGCATTGTTTTAAATCAGGATTCCAGTGAAGATGATGATTTCATAACCAAAGTAGTAGTTGTCACTAAAGCTGGCCAATGTGTTAAAATTTCCAATTGACTCAATATATAACTTTTGTCACAATTTCAAGTAATCCATAAAATTGCAAGGTGAGAAATTATATATGCATCATACCAGTTGCAACTCAACATGGGATAGTTCAATTCAGATTTGTTTTGAGGCAAATACAATCAAAATTTTTATATAATTATCCACAATTAAAATGTTCTCTCCTATTACATTCATAGTAATTATTAAACCTTTTTTTTTTTTTCTTTTACAAAACCTGCCATTTTGAGATTATGAGGGATAATTAGCAACTCTGCACATATTCTTTTCTATAATTATTCAAACAAATTCCAAGCAGCAATTCAACTGAATACTATTTTATACAGCACATGCTTTACATATTTTGCATTCATTCATTAGTAAAATAAATTATTAGTTTATATTTCTTTTGAAATTATAGTAAATTATATATTTTTTTACATTCAAACAGTAATTTATATTGTTTAATGTATTTATATTTAAAAAGAAAAAAATTCTTAAAATTTAGTTTGTAATCATTTAAAATTCTTAATTCTTGAGTAATACACATATTTATCATCACTTCCAGTATGTATCCACCTGTCAGAAAAAAAAAACTTCCATAGGTCAGGTCAGCATAAACAGGTTGTCAGAAGGGATGTTTAAATATCAGTACCTGTATATCTGCTAAATCCTGAAATCTTTAAATTTAATCAAATATTATTAAACTTTCTAAATTCTAAAAAATTAGAAAAAAGTGTGGGGTGTATTGAATTTAACTGCTATTTTTTTTAATGCCCAATGAGCAACAAGATTGCTTGGCTATTAAAGGAAAAAACAAAGCACAAAGTTGGGATAATCATTTATGAATATTATGAACAAAATGTACAGACATATCAGAATAACAAGAAACTAAAATCTTGAAGAGAATACATATTTATTTAATTTGAGATACATTTTTCAGATTTCATGAACAAAAAATAACAGGACAAGGAATATTATAATGGAATTTGAAATTTACACAAATTAAAATAAAAACTTATGTTAGCAAAAATAAAAGTCCATTCTTTTCAACTGATTTATCATTCGATGTTCAGTCAAATAAGTTTCTTTGGTTAAGCCTTTTAGGCCTCTTAACTCAATAAAGTGAGAAAAAAAGGAATATTATAACAATGCATAAGAAATAAAAAAGTCAAACAAAATATATAAATTTGCATTTAAATAATAATTGCACATTAAATGCTAGTGTTAAAGCTAAAGCAATGACTAAATAATAAAATCAGTAAAAAAATTAGTTCAACAAAAATATCAAAATATCTTTCACAAAATAACAAAAAATATGAGATTCATTAATTTGTATAAATAAATATAAACAAATAAATTTAACACAAGATTCTCAAAAGCTATGGCATTCCAATATTCTTCTTATTAAGAAAATGCAGGGCTAAATAATACTAATCATGCAAATACTATCAGCAATACAGAAATACAAAGGACTAAAAATAATAAAAATGATATTCAAACAGATGTCTCAGGATCTTGCTCCGACTGTGCCTTTTTAGCAAGGTTCCACACATTAGTATCTCGATCTAAAAATAATTTGAATAATTTTATTAACTGTTGATCACATAACATTAAAGTAAATTATCGGTATTGGAATTATCGGTATTCAAAATTGGGAAATTAATTAATTATGTTTCAAAAATTTCAAAATGAGAAGAATAAAGTGTAAGAAACAATACAAAATCTTTGAATTTGTACTTATACATTCATATATATAAATGAGTACAAAATATATACATGATATACATTCAAGTTCTAAAGATTTTGATAAAATAATAATAATGTCACAATACTAATCCTTCATTATTTTATAATTAAATAAATGAAAAAAATGAGCATCATTCATTACTGCCATAAAAAAGCATATATAATTTTTTTCTAACAAAAAGTATCAACAGAACTGTTTCCCCAAAGCATCCAATTGATCACTAATTAAAAGGATTTAACTCACTATGCTGAATTAACCTGTAATCATGCAATATATGTTTTTTTAATCTTTTCCATTTAAGAGTGTAATTTCTAAAAATGGAAAAGAATAAATCACTGGTGGCTAAGACTGATCAAAGGGTCTAGTTTAGTTTAATTATATTAATGTCCGGTTTTAAAGTAACACTAGGGCTATTTTGACTGGACAAAGTGAGCCATAAAATGTATCTTTAGGATGACAATAGGTCATTTCATCATTTCTTGATTGAATTTATTTTTAGGTATTTATCTGTTTGGATTTTTATATATGTTATTGAATTTTCACAAATCTTTGCTGCTGCTACTAATATTGATGTTTAAATTACATATTGAAAAAAGGCTTCTTTATAAATAAAATTGAAATTAACCAAAAATAAGTAACAAGACTGTATTTGATAAAATCTTAAAGAAATTACCTATTAATAAGTTTATTATTCTTTATTCAAAAAATATATATATATGAAAAACCTTACAGCTTACAACAAACACAAAGAAAATTTTACTGCACATTTTCTACATAAGTAATGTATTCATTCCTTAATGTTTTTAAAAATTTCATAAAAGTTAACTTGATATGTTGCAAGAAATTCATTAAAAGAACAAATGGCAAAGAAAATTAGTTATACCCACAACTTCTTCCTGCCTTTCCCTCAGTCCTTCAGACACTTTGAATAGGGGGGGGGGGATGCAAAGAAAACTTTATTTTTAAAATTCAATGTTTCTGTATGTATTATTAACTCCCCATTATTTTTGTTTAAAATAACATTCTGTCAAAATGTAAAATTTCCATTTTTAATAATAATTTTTTTAATCATGGGAAGATAAAAAATTCTACATACTGTTCACACCTATCTACCACTTATCATTAGAATTATGGCAGCAGACATTTTAAATTTTCTTCATATGAATATTACATAAATTTATTTTTGCTCATTTTAAAAATTACTTTTGCCAATGTTACCATGTATACCAGCAATTAAGGATACAAATCCTTTTGATCTTATCAAAAAAAATTCTCATTTTTTAACTTTATTTTTATTGTTTTATCTTTTTTTTAAATGTTGATAGGTAAATAGGTGCATCTGTTGCAAAGGTATATGTTTGTGTATGTCCAAAAGCAGGGGATGGATAAGAAGGAGAGATGGAAGGAGGATGGAGAGTAAAAAAAAAAAAAAACCCTTTGTGGAATTTTTTTAGACATTTGATTGTGGATTTGCAACATCCAGATATTTCTAATTTTATTTTGAATTATTTCTATGTTAAGATATTATAACCTGTCGAATAGAAGCAATGACAGAAATTATTCAATGAAAGAAAAGATTATGAAATTTTTTACCACACTAATTCAGGTTCAGAAATTCAACCTTAAGAGAAAATTTTGATACAATAACAACTGATGAAAACTGGATTCTAAAATAGCAATAAATACATTAATTTCTCGAGTGCAAAACCTATTTATAGCAATTAGCATTTAACATGGCCTAATGAAAGTGAAAATATTTTACAGAAAAAAGGGAGGGAGACCCAAATAAGTTAATAAATTTGTGAAATTCTATGATTTAACTAAATTTGTTCATCTCAATAAACTTCAGATGACTTTAAAATACACCATGTAGTCCTGGAGTAGGGTTGGTCAATTCAAATTTAAAAACAAATAAGTAAAATAACAATAATAAATTTGGTTGTGATGAATACTATGATGATTTATAAGGAGACAATTAAATATACATTTGATGAAAATTTGTCCAAACTTTCTAATTGAAAGAAAATTTGTACTTGGTAGAACTTTTCTTGTAAATGCAAGCAAAACCAAATAAATGTTGTTGAAATGAATAAAATTTTTGAATATTTTAAAAAATTTTAACAAATATATTTGCAGAATCTTTATGCCTAAAATTAAGAAATCTGTAATTTGTATCCATTGCCAAACTGAATAATTAAGTATATTTATAGCTAGCAGTACCTCCACATGGCATTACCCATGTCATGCAATATCAAACAATAATAAAAAAATGTATCTAGAAATTATCAAAAAATAACTACAAATCAATTTTCTATAGCACACATTCAGAAATATTTAGACTGTTAAAAAGGTAAAAATATGATAGATTCATAGAAAAAAAACAATTCACTTAAATTGAAATCAACTGAAAAACTGTTTTAAAATTACATTCACTAACCAAACATTTATTTTCTCTACTTATTCATTATCGCACAACAAATGGAATGTTTCAGTATTTATTACACCCCGGCCAAGATTGGATTTCCTTCTTTGGGGGCATAATTTTTGAATCACTGTTTACAATCAGAGAAAAACAAAGAAATATATTGCATACAAATACCACAGCTCTGGTTATTTGTGCAGGCACATTGTGAGGTTTTCATACATGCATGGCAAAGTGCAAAGCACAGATACTGCTGTTTTTATGTATGCACAAATTATAGTCGGAAAATAAATAAAATCGCAATAATTAAACTTTTTTTTTATTTTGATATGACTTCAATATATTAAAACGTTTCCCAATAAAGGGTCTACAGAATGGTTCAAAATATCTTCTATATCAGTTAAGTATTACTTGAGCCTTTCTTTTTCAAACTTACAGGCACTTTCAGAAGACTTCATTTTAAACTAAGTAAAGAAGTTTTTAATAATTTTTGCTGATTATGAAAGACAAAATGGAGAAATTTATAAATTTTTGAAAAGTTTAAAAATAATTGGAATGAATTTTTAAACACATTTTGGACCTTTTTATGTTTAAATATTTATTTTAAACATATAATAAAAAGTTTAAAAACATCTAGAATGGGTATTAAATATTTCAGCCATTTTTTAATGATTAATTATCCTTTGTTTATGTTTACTTAATAAACAAGCAAATTGTTTATGTGTAAGATATAACTTTACATAATATTAATAAAAAGGAGACATTTTTTAAAACATTCAAACAAGTGGTCAAAATAACTACTAATACTAGTTATACATATGTGGGAAATACTGTAATGCTAGAGCTAAAATTTGATATAATTTTCATAACTTTACAAAAAGTATGATACCTAAATTTAAATATAAATCAATGGATACAACAAAAGACAAAGTTTGTTAAAACAAAACTTCAGTTCACACCACTAAGAAGCTTTTCTGTTTAGTTTAGTTTTTTTTAAAAAAAATCCTTCATATTGAAGCATTGAAGACTGCATTTACAATTTTTAAAAAATATTAACAGCTTTTTTGCTGGGTGGGGGACCTTCAAATGCTACTTATTAAGCAATGCTTGAATCAAATATTTCCTATATTGTTGAAATAATAAATCAAACATTTTTATTAGCAGCAGAAAAAAGGAAATCAAAGTAATGAAAAAAATACCCTTATGCCATAATAATTAATAATTTTAAATCTGGATGAGATTATCGGTCTTTGAAACACAAAAATTTCAACTATTCCACATTTACTAGGGAATTTTACATAAAGTTTCTTATAGAATATAAGCAGTGAATGAAAAAAAGTTTTATTTCCTATTATATATTTTATAGGATTATAACTCTTTAATTTTACAAATAGAGTGACCAAGTTATTTTTCTATAATTAATAAATACCAATAAGAAAAAAGGTATTTGGTTTTAAACTTGTTGATGCTTGTTTTATGTGTTCAATATTTCTACAATATCATTTCATATTTAGAATATTGTCAGAAACAGAATTTAAAAAATAAATTTAGGTTTCAAAACATTAAATAAATTATTTAGTTTTGATTATCTAGATACAAAATAAATCTTATATTTATTTTATGCCCATGCAATAAAACAATAATTGTAAAGGTTCATGGAGCATTAATATGCTACATTATTTCTATTTTTGTCAATATAAAATTATGTATACTTTTAATTTATATTTAAATGAGGGCAGACAGCAAATAAATTTAAAATGATAAATTTCAATCTGAATACCGAAATTATTTCAAATTCATGTGAAACAGAATTTTGTAAGAATTTCTTTTGCTAAACAAAAATATTTTACTGCAAAAAAAAAAAAAAAAAAAAAAAAAATGTATACATTTTTAAAGATTTGATACTTACAGAGAAGATAAGAGATTATAAGTGACTTTTAAACCATTTGAGGGTAGGATCTTTAATTTGACTTCAATTAAAAGATTTTTTTTTTGTAAATAATTCCATTTAAGCAATTAAAGCATTGTTCTTATTCTCATCAAAAACTGAATTTAATCCTTTCCATCATTATTCAAGATATTTCAATATAAATCTGAAGCATTTGCCTTTTCCTCACAAAACAAAATAATGATGAAATCGCATTTTGATTTCTGAATGAAAATAAAATGCTAGAGTTACATTAGCCTTTTCTTCTTTAATTTAAATATTGTGATATGTAAAATTAGAAAACATGCTACATTATGAAAATTACTATTTATTTATAGAAAATCAGAGCATCTACTTTAATTTTATTTGAGTAACAAATAACAATCGAATAATGTTTCTTTTCAAATGGCATACATTTAAATACCAAGTATAAATTTTGTGCAAGAATCACTAAAGGAATCATATGCAAGAAGTAGTAAGATTTTTTTCTCTTTCTTTTAATAAATGAAAGATGCAACATAATGAGTACAGAAATTTCAGAAATGATATATGTGAAATAGGATATACAATATACATGTAACAATCACAATTCCATTAAAGTAATAAATCTTTCAGAAGCAGCAAAACTCAAATGCATACAATATTATTATTTAAAAAAAAAAAAAAACAAGATAAAATTAAATTTTGATGATGAAAATATTATATATAATCTAAGTTAAAAATACATTCTTGTTAACCAATCACGGGTAAAATAGCAGTCTAGATAAAAGAACATTTATTTAATGATAATCATTTGTTTCAACTACACACTTTTTTTATCATCATATAAAAAAAATTTAAAAATCCATCACTTTATATTTATATCTGTTATGTCTTAATTTAAGTTATATCCTAATTAACTTATAATTTGTCTTAAATTAATTCATACTATTGTATTCTAAAATTTTCTTTTATTTCCTAATCCAAATGGCACTTTTTTATTAAATTAATGCCAACATGCATTATAAAAATTTCTTTTTCTTTGTTTCTCACAGCATGCAATAAGGGATGAGTCCCTTGCACCTACGCAGATACTTCAAAATTAATATATGTCAAAGAAATCTCTATTGGAATCTAGTAATAAAAGAAAAAAATTGGGGGAAATTCAGTCACTTTTTGCTCTGTTTTTCTTTCTTTCACTCTTTTCAGACTAAGCACCTTTGTCTGTCTTTGTTTTTACTATACACTCAATGCAAAGTAATTTGAAGTTCACTGAAAAAAGTCTCTTTGACCATGTTACAGTCATATATATATATATATATATATATATATATATATATATATAATGACATTTTGAAATATAACTTCAGATTAGACTAGTCAGAAGGTTCTCACACTCTGAGTGAAGGAATGGAAATTCTTAATGCTTAAAACATTCTTTTAAAGATACCTAAATTTTCCTTTCCAAAGACTGCACATCCCAAAGGTATTCCTATCAAAATCTCATAGTAAAATGACAAAAAGGGGAAATTTTGTTTCTTTTGCCATGATGTAGATTGATGTATCTTTTACTAATTTTAATTTGTATAAATTAAGCCTACTGGGATGGAATAAAATAAAGTTTAAAATTTCTAAAATGTCTTCTATTTACCTCCCCCCCCCCCATATACACATATATATAAACATAAAATATTTGAAGCAATATTACACACACATGGGTGTGTAATATTATGTGTGTAATTGAATTTATTTCCATTATTGCTCCCAAAGCTGTAAAAATACATAGTAATAAGATTATAAGCTTTTTGGTATCATTTCATTCAGAATGGCCAATAGGAAAAATAGAGTTAATATTATATTAAAGTATACATACTTTTTACTTGTCTTGTAAGAAGTACACCTAGTCCAGTTTGGCCCTGCTTATTTTTAGAGAGGAGTTTAGTAGTCTCAGCTATAACATCATCACATACATAAAAGCCAACACCATTACAGGATGATTCTGACACTAGAAGTAACTTTTTGACAACATCTTTTCCTAAAATATTATCAAATACTGCCTGAAGAAAAATATCATCACTGATGGATAGTTTCAGTTTGTCTCGATGCCAAACCAAAACTCGACATGCTTCTAGAGCAGTGATGGATACCTAGGAGCAAAATTAATTATATGCTTTTTAATTAAAAGTTTAAAATATTAAGTATAAAACAATAGGAAAAGAATTTTAAATTAATAAAAAGAATTGATAGTTCTATAAAAATAATAAAATTGCACCTAATTTAGAATATGCACTAATACTGCACTTAATATATGATATTAATTGAAAAATAAACATTATATGGATAATTTTAAATGATACACAAGTGATTCAATTTAAACAATTCATCTCGAGGATTTTAGTAAAAATAAAAACAATAATTTCCAAGAAATATATATATGGATTCATCTTGTAAATATCAATCTAATTAAAGTCAATTTCTAGCCAGTGTGAGCATTATTTTGTTACACCAGTAAATTTGTCTCATTCCATATATATATTTTATAAAATAAAAGAATCTGATCATCTAGTCTTTTAATAATTTCTAATTTTATTTTGGATTTTGTTGTAGTAAAAACTGATGTAATATTTATAAAAGCCTAATGCTGTTGCTGGAAAATTTCCCAGCATTTTTCTTCTTTACTTTTATTACGCACACAAGATAACTTTGTTTCATATACATTTTTGCCTTTAAACATTTGACTAAATAATTCTAAAATTGTATTTTTGGTTTCTGTTAACGTAAGAGCAGCTGTTTGATTAATAATCATCAAAAGATAATTATTCAAGTAAAATCCATACTCTCCCCACAAAATTCTTTTTAAAATAATTCACATTTATCTTCAATAATAAAACAATATTTTTCAAAAAAGTTCATAACTCCAACATAATCTACAAAATGTTAAATTAATTTGATCCATTGATTCTTTAGATTTGACTTATATGCTATAAAAAAAATTCTCTTTCTCTCCAATACTCTCCATTAATAAAAAATATAATACAGATATAAAATGAATAATGAAAATGATAAAACTTTGAAAAATAACATGAACTTATTTCAAAATATAGTCTATTGAGTGTCATTAAGTAGAAAAATTTGTGCAGTATAGGAGAGCAAAAAAGAAAGGAAGAGAAATAACAGGTCTAGAAGATTAATCCAAATTCAATATTACTTCAATCTCTCCATGTTAGATAACAAAACTTTGCTTTCTCAACAGATATACATTTCGATTTTTAATTACTTTTAACAGAACTCTTTTTCATTTTAGAACTAAGGTACCAAAAGCAATACAATTATAATAGTATGAAAATTACAAAATCCCCCACACACACATGCCCAAATCTATTAATACATTGTAATTAGCTGACATTAAAAAAAATTATAGGTATAAAGAATTTCGACAGAGAAAATTAATAAAAGTATATATTCTCATTAAGAATATTATGATTGTCAATAACAGTGAATCCATTCATTTTGATTATTTTATAAGAGTTCCCCCCCCCTTTAAGAGTAGATATATAATGAATAATTCGCTCTTGCATGAAGGATGATTTAAACAATGATATCATGGTCATCTTTCTTTTCCATATAGTTTTTTTTTTTTTTTTTTTTTTTTTTTTTACAGCGGGTCACAATCCATGCTAATGTTTGATCTTTCAAAATTCAAAGATTGAAGCAAATCACTCTAATAAATAAATATATACAACTCCTATTTTAAAACAGGAAACATTCTAAAAAATTTTCTAATTGTTTTATTCCTCCCAATTTATATTTGTGATTTTATAATACCATTATTTAACATAAAAGCTATCACCAAATTAGAAACAAAACAAAATTTTAATATATTCCCATTCTAAAGTTTCTTTGTTTTCTTCAATTTTTCTTTTATTACATTATAATATATCATGTATACAAGAAATAGAATAATCCACACAAAAATCTTTTCAACTTAAGCTTTTGCAAAAGAGATATGATTCTACAGAGATTAATTATAAAAGGAAATTCTATATTTGAAAAAGAAATATGAATCAGAATATGCTAAACACAAACTGCTGTAGACAATGTGCATTTCATCTTATAATCTGAAGTTAATCTTCACAACATGGTGGATTATTATAGGTTGGCTTTATCAATTGAGTGAAAAGGAAAACTTTGCTCAGGCAGAGGTTTTTTGAGTTAACGAAATAGATTTAATAATGTCACAATTCCAAACAAAATTTGCAGTAAACAGACAGAAATAATAGGGTATATTTTCCAAGTAACCAATTATTTTGATCAAATATATTTCAATTATGAGAAGAAGAAAAAAACATTTAAAAACAAATCACTCTTTTTTTAACAGGCAATTAAATCTTTGCATCTACAAGATATTCTGTCCAAGCAATTAATTTTAAGGTATTATCCATTGGAAATAAAAATACAAATATTTGATCAAAATTTAACATTGGCAGCAAAAAGATAAATTCATCTATTTGGAGGGTTAAAATTATTAATCAGATTATATAATAACACATGAGAATTTGAGATTTCTTTAATTAAAATTAATACAATTTGCAAAAGGGCAGTTGTCCTTATACTGACATATTATTTGGCAATTTTTAAGAAACGAATTGGTACAACTTTGATATACACCCCCAAAAATTACACGCTAAATCTGGCACTCCCTATGGACTATTTAGGGTTGCTGTATCTTATTTTGGTGTTGCCAATTTAGGTTTTTTCAGCTTTCCGGTTTTCTAAATTGTGTATAATCTGTTAATCAGTGATATTTATTTGTATTTTTTATGTGTTTATTGTATTATTTATTCATTTTTTATGTATTTATTGTATTATCTTGGCGAGAAAAAAGAGGTGCCAAAAACAAATACTTTGCTTGGCGAGAAAAAAAATCGATAAATTTCCGATTTGGGGGTGTATATCAAAGTAGTTCCAAAGAATTAATATTAACTTTTAAAGAATGAAAAAAAATATTTCAAGACATTTAATAAAATGAAAAAAAAATTACTTGATAAGCATCGTTTGTACACACACCAAACCATTCAGGAGAATCTAAGAACTGTTTGCTATCCACAATATGTAACGCACGCCCATTTTGAGAAACAACAAGCCTAAAAAAAAATAACACATAATTTTAAATTCATGAATAATCCTAAAACTAAATCATTGATGATTAGGAAGGTAGCAATAAACATTAATGGGCTATAAAATTTTAAAATGCAATTCAGCAGTCAGAAAATATTTAGAATAAGTTTCAAATAACAGCAGTATTTAATTAAAAAGCCAGTTTAATCTATAAGAAAATTTAGCTAATTTGAATTGTAATTTTTGATATTAAAAATGCACAAAAGTCTATTACCTACAAAATTTTATTTTAAACAATTCATAGAAATACGGTAATTCTCACAAGTACATATACATGAAGCTAAATATAAATTAACAAGCTAATATTTGCAATCAACTTGTTTCAACATTAGTAATAATCATATAAATTGGCATTTAGTTTAAAAATTAATATTAATTAAAAAATTACACAAATTTTCTGGAAAAAATCAATGTCAAAGAAAAAGAATTAATGATAAATAAATTTTTACACGTTTCTGGTAGATACGAAAATAGCAACATCATATCTAAGGTTTTGCCAATATTTGATTTTTGGAAGGGGAAAAAAAAACTTATCAATATATAGTCTTAACAGTATGAAATGTAAAGTGAGATTTCCCTCAACAGTAACCTCAGTAATGCATCATTTCCAAAATTACTATGTTCAGTTTTTTTAACTACAGTTCTTTACTAGGAAATTTTTTCTTATCCTTTTATCCTCCTCTCAATGATAACAGAGCTAGGAATGATTAATAAAAGTATTTATATAAATAAAAATGAATGTTTGTCTGCAAGTCTGTCGCATCTCTCATCTGATTGCAATAAAACTTTGAACACTTATTAATTGCACTTTCAAGATGGTTATAGGCATAGTAAAATTATCTAATATACAACAAATATTTTAGGATATATTTACAGATCTATTAACCAAGGTTTATTGTCAAAATAACTCCTCAATATATGATACAGACAGATTCAGCCTGTACAAACAGACACAGACAGATTCAAACACAACAGATTCAGTAAAGATGCTGAATTAAAGCTAGAGGTTAACATTTTGTAAGTATCGTACATAAATGTTGAGTAAGTCGTTTTCTGAGATAATAGCCTTATTAAAGTATACGAGAAAGTTTTAAGGAAACCAATTCTATAGGATTGAAATTTTAAATAAAAATTTAATAAAATTTTAAGGGTTTTTTTTTTTTTTTTTTTGCAGTAACTTCTGAAAATATTACAAAAATTTGTAATATTTGTAATATATAATTTGAGTACAAAAATTTGTGCATCCTTTTAACTTTAAAAAAATTATTAATTCAATTATAACAGCAAATTTATGACATAAGTATATTTCCTGTTTTAATCAATTTTAACAGAAAATATTTCAATCAAGTTTTCTAACATTAATCTTCTGACAGAATATTAAGTGAATAAAAAAAATACAAAAAATAGTTTGCTTACAATTCTAAAAGAATACATAAATCTGTTATCTATACTTATAATAAAGCTCAATGTGTGTGTGTGTGTGCGTGTGTGTGTGTGTGTGTGTGTGTGTG
>JAPMOQ010066653.1:0-32390 GCA_026543055.1 Argiope trifasciata | reverse complement strand
AGGCCAGACCGTTGGACCTACAGCTACCAAATTTGGTACATGTATACCTTGGAGGTCCGGAATGTGCACCTCGGAGCCCTTTTTTCGAATTTTTAATTAGAATTTGAAATAATTAAAATTTAAGCGAAATTTCGACGTTTTTCGGCTATAACTTCCGAAATTATTATCGGACAAACATGATTTTTATATCAATTTAAAGATAAAAAAATTAGCTTTCTAATGGTATCAGTTTTTTTAATTTATAATGTAAACTTCTATTTTTAATGAATTTTTAAAGAAATATTTTAACCATGTTTTTATCACGTGACTGGATAAAATAAAAGAATGCCGGAAGTTCAAATAAAAAAAATATCATCGCAAAATAAATCTAAAGAAATGCCACTTTTAACACGTGACTAGATAAAATAAAATAAATATAAAATGTGATATTTTCTAAAAAAATAAATGAAAAGCAAAGGATTGTATGATCGTTTGCAATATCTAAATAATTACTTCAATAAATCTTCTTTACGGTTAACCTAATCGAATTTAGACAGGATATGCATTGGAATCCGACTTAATGGGAAATTTTTATTATCGTTTGCAATATCTGTATCATTAATTCAATATTTTTTTTCATTATAAAATGTGATAGTTTCTAAAAAAATAAATGCAAAGCTAAGGTTTCTATAAAATCTGCAAGAGCACGTCAAATTGAAAAAATTAGTTTTTTTCACCGTGTTGCCATCATTTTGACGGAAGTTCAAATTAAAAAAAAAAACTATCATCGCAAATTAAATCGGAAGAAATGCAACTTTTAGCACGTGACTGGATAAAATAAAATAAATATAAAATGTGATATTTTCTTTAAAAAATGCAAGGCAAAGGATTCTATGATCTTTTGCAATATTTAAATCATTAATTGAATACATTATCTTTATTTATGCAGGATTGAATTTATACAGGATATGCATTCAAATTCCTTTCCAATGGCCAGTTTGTAAAATATTTTTAATAGGCATACATATTGTTTAATACTATTAATTTGATCTAAATGAAGTAAATAATTACATTTTATGAAGTTTGAGTTAAACAATGCATTTATGAATAACGATTTTTAGATTTCTTCATACTTTGCTCTGTCACCCATATTTTACAAAATATTTTTATTACTATTTTAAATAAAAGTTGCTACATCAATCAGTCTACTAAATCAATCATTAAAACTGACTGATTTATAAAATTAAAGAATATTATTAGGAAAACGCTTTCTTTTAGAACTTTCCGTCCATCATCTCAAAGAAAATATTAATTTCAGGCCAATCAATGCCCGGAGTTACTTCAAGGCTAAGGAATATGTGATTTAATTGAAAATGTTAGAACCCATTACTCATGGCGAACCAGCTGGTCGCCAAAGGCGGCTAGTATACAAATGAGTTTTTGTTTGTCCATACCTTATGCATTGCTATAATATTCAACCGATTTCTCTACAATTGGTTAACTTGTTGCTTGCGCCTCCACAAAGGCTATAAGCATAGTACAGTTATCATATATGTTACATAAAAATGAATTTTTGTTTGTTCATTCCTATGAGCTTCCGTACTGTTCAACCGATTGTGATGAAACTTGGTAAAATCTATCGCTCACTCTTTCTCAAGGGTTATATTTTAAAACTGATAATTGACAAAAGTCAAACAGTAAATGGCAAAGGTACATCCATCGCACATATATCAAACAAAATAAAATTATTATGATTGATGTCAATCAATGAGAGGGAAATGAAATCAAAAATACTTTGTGAAAGTTTTTTTTTCTTTTCATTAATAAATAATCTTCTACTCAAGAATGTTGTCATTCAGTGTGCTCACTATTTTATCTGTAGGAAACTGCACATATTATTCAAAATTGATCTCATACATACAAAATAAAATTATTTTCAATGTCGTTCAAGGTAAGTTATGTGTAATAAAATTTCCAAGAGCAAACAGTAATTTTCATATTTTTATTAAATGAATCTACAAACAATATTTTGATAATACAAATATCTATCATGTTGATTGCTTCGATAAAAAATGAGTTCCCAAACATTCATCACTTAATAGATCTAACAACACAACATCTAGAAAATTAACCAAATCAAGCTTCGTGAACAAACGAGGAATGAAAAGAGAGCAATAAAGCAGATTGTTTAAAAATTACAAATTCTCGTGTTTTAGTCCCAAGGTCAACATGAGGCAAGAGTCGAAAGAAAACGTTTACATGCTACCTGATTATGAGTATCAGAATCAAAAAACCAATATGGGGCATGAAGTGTGACAACTATCCTTAAACGAGCATCGATTGGAGGAGACGTGCTCACTCCAAGTATTTCCATTATTCCCCTCAGCATTCCTTTCGATTCCAAACGACAACAGTTCCCCACTCAATTTGCATTATTGTTAGATTGTATAGAAATAACTTATAGTTGTATTGTATAGAAATAATTTTTTAAATACTTAATGTTAATTAATTTAAATACTTAAATAATAAATGTAAATTTTAATCAATATATTAAGAGAAAAAAATAGACAAAGAAATATACTTGATGGGGGGGGGAACGACTCAGCAATTTAGTTGTATATTATATATAAAATGTATTACATCCTATCAGTATTTTTCTATCTGCAAAACAGAAACAATAAGCAGAGAATTTTTAGATTAAAATCCTCTCCTCCCAAAATATTTTATTGATAACGCCACAATAAAAATCATAATCAATCTTGCAATATTCATCATTGATAATGAAATAAATTTTGTACTGAAAGGAAAGAATTGGAAACTTTCTTTTCTACTCTAATATGGTTCTTTTATTATAGCCATAAACATCTTTTAAATGGGTAATAAAATGCATGAGCACAGGCAATAAAAAAAAGAGAAAAAATTGAGAAAATAGACTGACGAACATAAAAATGATAGGTTTTGTAAATAAGCCCCTACCTACTCTTTTAAAGACGCTTAATGGTTAACCTCAACAGTATTGATTAAAGGATCAGGCTGCAATCTTTATGTTTACCTCCCATGATTTCTTTAATTTGGAAGGAACAGATAGTTTCTTTTTCTTAATCTCTCATAGTTATAAAAAGTGTTTTCCTCAATATATTTACTTTGATAACTAGTGCTTTATAAAATGTTTTATTTCAAAATCGATTTTCTAACAAAGAAAAGCACGAGGCTGAAAATTGAGTTCAGGATGATATTTTCTATAATGGTAGAACACATCTTGAATATTCATTCCATAAAAAAATTAAAGAACAGTAGAAAACCAACTTCAAGAAAATGGGCCTTAAACTTTCAGTATAGCTTCCTTATAAACTAATAAAGTGCAGCTGTTACCAAGACTCGAGTTGTATATTAGATAAAGTGATGGCATTGCACTTACGAGACCCAAATGGTCCTTGCTTTTTTTAAAATTATTTTAAAATTACTTGATTAAACAATTGACAAAGAGTTTTAATTAATATTTTTTTTCTGTGTGAAAATATTCATTTCCCAGATTCTAGGATTATTATTTACTTTTTAGAAGAAAAATAATTATAAACATAAATACATTTTCATTTTAAAAATGTTTTTAAATAAATTACAGTTAATTTTAATTAATATTTTAACTATTTTACCAATCAAAAATTAATTTCTCTTAAAAATAAATACTTTTTTACCTAATACTTGAATCATATTTTTAATTTTAAGAAATAATTATAAACATAACTTAAAAGATAATAAATATTTATAAAATTACTAAAATCACAAAAATATCTTATTAAATTTTTATTACAAACCATAATTATTGTAAAAACATTTGAAACAAGACGGATGTATTTAGAGGTCTTGAACAATTGATAGATAATAATAATCCACAAGAGAAATCTTAAAAGAATGGACTAGAAAACAGATATCATTTACCTTTAAAAAAATTTCTTCTAAAATATCCATTCCAAAACTCGTAAAAGTTCTGAACCATCTGCTTTTGCATTCTATAATTTAACACCTGCTTCCTACTTTTTCTTTTAGATTATTAATACTGAAAATGTTCACTGAAATTATTTTATTAATTTCTTTAATTACTGATATAAATACAGCTTGAGTTATTTCAAATAATATAATCACTAAAATAAATAAATGAATATAATTATATTTCAATAAAAAATAAGTTATGATTTATGTATTATGGGAAAACAAATTTATTTATCGATTTAAAAATTAGTATCATAAGAACTGAAACTATCTTTAAATTGTTAATTTAATTTAAGTAATTCTGAATGTTAAAAAAAAAGCATTCCTATTTCTAATTATTTTTCTTCTTAAAATTAAATTATAATCCAAGAATTGGGTACATAAAAATTTATTTTTGTTTAAAAAAAACATATCAATTAAAACTTTTTGCAAATTGTTAAATTAATTTGAAGTAATTTCAAAACAAAACCAATGGGGAAAAAAGACAAAAGAATACTAGTCAGGACAGAACTCAGGTCCCATGGATGCTATGCCATTGTTTTATTCACTATACAACTCGGGTCTGGGCAACAATTGCATTTTATTAACATATAAACTAGGCTGAAAATTTGAGAGCCATTTTTTTTAAACTGGCTGACTATTGCACTTTAATATTTTAAATGATAAACATTTTAAATACATATAACCGCTATCTAAATCTCATCTTGAACTCCATTCCCAACCTCATGCCCTTCTCTTATAAGTCCTAATGCCTGACAAAAAAATCGTTTAAGATTTAATAGCTGAAATAATATCAATTTAAAAAATGAAAATACTTCTAAATAAGTTAAATAATTTAGATAAATAAAATTTTAATTAGAACTTCTTTTTAGCTAAAATCATATAATTTAAAAATGAATACTCATGGAGTCCTGGATTTGCAGTATTCACATATTCTTAAGAATTTTAAGAGCATTTCAAATTTCAATATCTAAGCAATGTTAATTCAATCAACTAATGATTTTACATTTTTCTTTATTAATACATTACTTAATGATTTTGAAAAACTGTTGCATCTCCAGCATACTCATTGTTAATTAAAATATAGAAAAATTATACAGAACTAGTGTATTGACTGCATAAGTATTAAGTGTTTAAGCGACAAGACATATTACTGAAAAACATTTTCATTACACTTTTAAAAAATTATATTAATTATTGATATGCAGTTAAGTTTAAAGTTCATCAATGGCATGTGATGAAGCCAAAAATTTGTCAATGAGCTGAGGCTAATGCACAAGTACCAACAATGTTTATTTAACTAATACACCCTAGAAATGAAGATGTTATGTTGTTCGCTGTTCATTTTTTTCCCCCCAATTCCAAAAATTTTCTTTCTAAAGTGAGCTTTGGATAAGGTGGAAAAAATATAAAAAATGTAAGCATAGAACTTAAGACTGCATAATTTATCATTCAAATTCATTATTCATACTAAAGCTCCATTTTAGTAGAAAAATGTTAAAAGAATTTCATATGCTTTTTCATCAACATAAAATATATACTAACTTTGTTGTGTTTTTGTAAAAGAAACTGAACGTTCACTAAGCTAAAATGACTTTATTCTACATAGATGCCAAAGTCTAAGCAATGACATAGACATGCATGTTGACGAATAAATAGAATAAATGACTTTATTCTATTTAGATGTCAACATGCATTAATGTAATAGCCATCTACATCTTTTTGTAGTTCTTATTTAAGATTCAGTTGACAGAAGAGCATGGCCAATTTTATTTCATGAAACATTTCAATAATAATGTAAAGTGACAACAACAAATGAAAAAAAAACAAGATACATTTAGCATAGCCATTCTCATTAATGTAAAGCTTGTATGCGTAATAATTGGTGAAAAAAAAATTAAATTCATTTGAAAAGATGATATTTTATAAATATGAAAGAGTATTTTAAGTAATTTTCAAGTAAAGTCAATGGCACTGCTTTATTTTTTTATATTAAATCAATAATTTAAAGATAATTAACATTCTCCATAAGCTTGATTTAACAGCAGATTTATATCTTAAAAGTATCCATTGTTTCATGATCATTACATACATGATTAACATATATTAGTAACAATAATAACTGATATTAAACATTAATTTTAACATATGATGTCTTTTTCTAAAGCAACTGAATCTGAAGTTTGCAGATTAAGGGTATGTTTAGAATAAGTCTTGGTGGACATTATGTTGAAGGAAAGCTCAAATAATTTTTACTAGTAAATAATATGATATTCTCAGAACACTTCATTCAAAATGAAAGCTACAAACTTTGCATCAAGAAATGGAAATAAAATTGTAAAGGAATATTTACCTTCCGGTAAGTACAAGAGACAAACGATCCACTTTTGTAACATTTTCCACACAATATGGTTCTCGAGGTTTCAAGCATTTAATTTCTCTCATACAGCTAATAGCTCTTCTGAACTGATGTCGTGATACTTGTAAGGGTTTGAAGAGATCTTTATAAACTTCTTCAAGCTCTTTACTCAACTTGACCGGTCTTAGCATATACAAAAGTATTACAACATGAAAAAAATTTATTAAAGTGAATACTGCATTCCAAATGAATGTATCCAAGGCACATAATACTATCCATCCCCAAATGGCAAAAAATATAGAGCCAATCATTAAGCATGTTCTCAAGTAAAGTAAACCATAGATTCCAACTGGTGCCAAATAGGATAAAAATAAAAAGGCATTTGCAATTTGAAATAAAATATGATTGGGTGGCAACCACTGACCAAGGCAATGGATCCAAAAAACATTTGAGATACTGGAATTCGAAAGAGGAGTTTCCAACACAGTTAAGGTTGCATTTTCCATGTGGCTAGATACATTTAAAAAGGCTGTTTTTGCTGAATTTTGTGAGATGTTGTGAAAGATAGTATTCACATTGGATAGAAAATTATCCTGAGAATAATCAGATTCGTGAGGATCATTTATATACATAATGCATATTTATTACAGCATTTAAAGAATTCAAGTCATAATTCGAAGCAGAAACTGTTTCTTTAATGAATCTGAAACATAAAATGGAATAGGTGAAAATTTTGCTTCACAAGAATTTTATGAATATAAAAAACGAATCTATAATAAGACATATAAGGAGCATTAAATTACATTCCAAGGTCAAAAATTTCAAACGGCTCATATTTCATGATGTCCGACTTCGATGCAGGAAAGAATGAATAAGAACATATTTAATTATTTCACATAAAATCACCTATTTCAAAAAATAAAAAGACATAATTCTACGCAATTTGTTTCTGACTCTTCCATTCAAAAATAATGGATATGACAATACAGCAATTCATGATATAAAATATATGTTCATAGTATTTTGCGACAAGGAAAAAACATAAAAATTTCAAAGATAAACAATATATATTTGATTTCTGTTGTATTTGATATTCAGAAGTGTCCACAAATATTTTCACAAAAACAATGCTAGCTTTCGCTACAGAACTTTATTTATTTATAGTTTACTTCACTTCTTTTCATATATTCGTTACTCGAGAGTGTTTAGTATTATTATTATTTTTTTAAGCAGTGGCTTTGTCTTTAGCATCTTATATTTATTTAATTTAAAGCGAATTCAAACATTACAATTTACCAGATTCACAGCTTTTCCCTTTCTTATTTTTTCAAGGAACATAATATATATAAATTGGCTCAGTGAGGATAAGTTTAAATAAGAGAATGGTGATAGAAATGCACAAAAGTAGCACCAGCCGGCGAAGATTGACGACGTTTATCTATCTGACGACGTTATTATAATCTATATAACCATCATATAATATTTTTCAAGGGGGCATTTCTGTCGTGTGCTCTGCTACGTTTCATTCATGATTTAAAACCCATTTACACCCCGTTGTAAAACCTCAATGTAGTTATTTCGGGATGGAGCTTGTAGCGCTGTTATGTGGAACTCATTGAGATAGGTTATTAATATAGATTATTTTTCCAGAATGATAATTTCAGATTATATTTGAAATTTAAGTAAGCGAAACTAAATCAAGACGCTATATTTTTATTCCATCAAAACGCTACTACTGTTGCCACTTTTTTTAAAAGGACAACTTATAAAAAACAAAGATTATAAAATAGAAATGTAGCTGCTACATCACTCCTTTCCCAGTGTCGCGTCTACCTGTCTTTTATTTGATATTTATTTTGTTAACTGTACATAATGACTGTTATTAACTGTAACCTATTACTGTTTTTGAGCGGGAAATGTTTACATGTGTGTTTTGAAGAATAAACGTTATGGATGCAAATAAACGCCTGCTTATTTTCTCTTGAACTTTCAGCTAACCTTTTAGGGGTCTTTCGAGTTTCTTAAAGCTATTATCAGTAAGCACAGTTCATAGATGCGCTGGTAGCGCAATAGCGTATTAATTTGTGATAATACAACATTTCTGGCGTCCGCGACAGGACTGTGTTTACAATAGTTGCTGACATGGCGAATCTTGAAGCTTTGAAGAAAGCACGGAAGGCAGGCAGAGCTGCTTTTACGAAAGCGCAAAATAAATTAACGGAGCTGATGACATTGGAAAGAGTTGATGTTATTGAACTGGAATCGGAACTGAATGTTTTTAAATCGAAAGCAGAGCGGCTAGAAGTTACTCACTCGAGCATCCTTGAACTTCTTTCGGAGATTGAATTTGATACAGAATTTGAAGTGGTTGAAGATTTTCGTGACAGAGCTATAAGGATGGAAACAAGAGCTGGAAGGATTTTAAATCGTCAGCAAAATGTAAGTGCTATCATGAATTCTTCCCAAAGTAACTCTGTAATAGATTCTCATGAAAATATTATTGAAAAAAGGTTCAAATTACCTAGATTGGAATTAAGAAAGTTTGGCGGTGACGTCAAAGAGTGGCTTTATTTTTGGAGCCAATTCGAAAAAATTCATGTTGATTCTGGTATTGAAAATTCTGATAAGTTTCAATATTTATTACTAGCTACCATTGAAGGCTCTCGGGCGAGAGAAGTGATTGAACGTTTTCCACCAACTGGCGATAATTATCCTAAAGCAATTGATTGTTTAAAAACAAGATTTGGTCGCAACGATTTACAAGTAGAGGTATATGTTAGGGAATTGTTGAAGTTGGTTTTGAAAAATAATAATTCAAATTTTTCATCAAATAATTTATGTGCATTATATGATAGTCTAGAGCAACAGATTCGTGCACTTGAAACACTAGGTGTTACTACTGACCAAAGTGCAGCTCTACTCTATCCTTTAGTTGAATCTTGTTTGCCTGAAGATTTTCTTAGAGCTTGGCAGAGAAACTCAAATTTTGATTTTGGTATCGATTCAAAAGGCAGACTTGATAATTTATTAACATTTTTGAAAACGGAAACTGAAAATCTGATCAAGATAAATTTTGAGGAATCAAAAGATGAAATATTACATGACTCGTCAAATCAAGAGAATGAATTGAATAAGCATAAAAGGGAAGAACCTAAAGAATATGTTAAAGAGCTTGTAATGAAGGACGAGAAGGCAGACCGTTCTCCTGAAGCAACCGAATTCCGAAATGCTGTAACCGACGGCCAACAAGAAAAGGCGAATCATTCATTTGATAGTGGTAAAGAACCTAAAAAAGAAATGTCACCTGAGCCTGATCAGATGGCTGATGAAAATCAAGCAACAAATGACAGGATGAATCAATTTGAAGTTCCTGAAAACGCAACAGACTTTCAAACTGATGAATCTGCTTCTGAAGCAGAAACGAAATTCGAAGCCGATGAAATTCAGCCGGAACCAGATGTCGCAAAGCTGCTGCTTCTGCCACAAGACGATATGTCAGGGGATGTCGAAGTTAAAGATATGGAGTTTTTACAATGGTTTGAGGAGTTGTGCTCCAATCAGTTTGCGTATGCCACTGCAGTTTTCGTTCGAATTGAGTATGTTGGTGCTGTTTATGCAAATCTTTTGGCTGCCAAAACCAGAGTTGCCCCTGTGAAAGAACTACCTTTCCCTCGTCTGGAGTTACTTTCTGCGACGGTGGGAGTACGACTCTGCGGATTTGTGATAAGTGGTTTCCAATGGGATAGAGGGAAACGAAACTTGATGATCTTAAGAATGAAGTTTTGAAAGAAACTTCTAACATTGACACTGTATCTATTTTAAAAACCAAAGGTGGGAGAACTGTAAAACCACCTATAAGACTGAACCTGTAAATTTTTCTTTTCCTATATGAACTTTGAAAATTTATATTTTTGTCATATTTCAGTTTTAAGAAATTTATGTAGTAATTTGAATGCAATAATTGTAAAGGTAAAAAAAATGCATTAGTGTAGTTTTTGAAAATTTTAAGTGTTTTTTTTTTTTTTGTAGGTTAAGTTGTTTTCCAACAACTTAAGGTGGGAGGATGTCGCGTCTACCTGTCTTTTATTTGATATTTATTTTGTTAACTGTACATAATGACTGTTGTTAACTGTAACCTATTACTGTTTTTGAGCGGGAAATGTTTACATGTGTGTTTTGAAGAATAAACGTTATGGATGCAAATAAACGCCTGCTTATTTTCTCTTGAACTTTCAGCTAACCTTTTAGGGGTCTTTCGAGATTCTTAAAGCTATTATCAGTAAGCACAGTTCATAGATGCGCTGGTAGCGCAATAGCGTATTACTTTGTGATAATACAACACCCAGTAACAATGGGGTTACGATACAGTTTATAACATGCAATTTATACAAATGTAAGTGAAATGGGTTAATTCCCAATAAACGGTACGCTCCTTGTCCGCCATCTTGTTTTTGGCGACTATTGGCGAAACACGACTCCGCGAAGCACACGCCAAGTACCTAAGCCTTGAATATAATTGGATGAAACAAGAATTACATCATCATGACATCACATCATTCATTGCACAAATTACGAGGTTACCATCTTTTAACGGGAGAGAAAGGGTGAAGTTGCCAAGGAGAAAATAAATATCGTCCGAGAAATGGCGCCAAAAAAATCACCAAAATAGAGCGTACCGTTTACTGGGATAGAGCCGTGAAATATATATCTATATATATATACAAATGAATTTACAACAATGAATAGAATGTACTTAATCTCAGTAACGAGCTGGAAATCTTACATGTCTACCAGAGCGAGTACATTTTTTCGTATGGACATTTTTGTTTAACAGATCTGATGGTTGTTTTTCAGTTTCTGGATCTGCTGTCATCAATGTTTCTTTGGGCAATGCTTGGGCATGACCTGATTTCAGAAGGGGAATGTCCGTTAACAGATATGCCGGTTTCAATCTATCAATGGATACATTTGTATCCTTGCCCTTGATTTTAACGGTGAAATATTTATCATGTCTTTTCACAATTATTAAAGGTCCATCATACGGTGGTTCCAAAGGCTTCCGAATTCTGTCAACGCGTATGAAGACATGTGTACTATGGCCCAAGTCTTTGTGAATGAAAACAGGGTTAGAAGATTTTCGGTGAGATTCTAGTGGTTTTAGCTGTTCCATCTGTTTCTGTAATTCTTTTGCAAACGTATCGATATCCCAGGAAATTTTAGGTTTTTCGAAAAACTCTCCAGGCAACCTGATAGGCTGTCCATAAATCATTTTGGCAATGGTGTAATTTGTGTCTCCTCGCAGAGCAGCTCTTTGTCCCAACAATACTGTAGGTAAAGTTTTGAGTCCATTTAATGGAATTATGTGCTCTTATTGCGGCTTTTAAGGTCCGATGGATCCTTTCAATTTTCCCATTGCATTGTGGATGGTAAGCTGTAGTTGTATTTATATGAAAACCACATATGATACCGATATTTGTAAAAAGTTCAGACCTAAATTGACTTCCTTGATCGGTGATAACACGATAAGGCATTCCGAAACGTGAAATCCAATTATTATAAAATTCTCGGGCAACTGTTTCTGTAGTCACATTTGCTAAAGGTATAACTTCTATCCAACATGTGAATTGGTCGATGCAAGTAAGGCAGTAGGTTTTACCTTCAGAAGTAGGTAAAGGACCTATGATGTCAATATGAATAACAGAGAATCTGTCATCTACTTCCTTGTAATTTGCGAATGCGTATGCCTGTTAATTTTATTCTTTTGACAGTGGATACAGGCCTATGCCCATTGGGGCAAAGGCCTGTATCTTTGGGGCAAAGGCCTGTACCCCATCTTTTCGAATATTAAACCATATAAATCTGGACGATATTTGCTTCACGGTCGATTTCACACCAGGGTGTGCCAGGACATGAATTTTGTGAAAAACTTGCATTCGAAACTTTTGAGGTATATATTTACGAATTTTTGTTGTTGAAATGTCGCACCTAAGTAATTTTCCTGAATCCAGGGGATATTGTTTAAAAATCAAAGACGGTTTCGAGAGTAGGTCGTTAAGATCTTGATTATCAATTTGGGATTCTGCAATTTGATTTCTGATATGGCTTCTATCTTGGATAAGAAATCTGCTACTATATTTTCCTTTCCACTTACGTGGCGAATATCAGTTGAAAATTCAGATATGTATTGCAAATGACGTAACTGTCTAGAAGAAGCTTTTTCATTTTTTTGTTGGAATGCAAACGTCAAAGGTTTTTGATCAGTATAAATTATAAATTGTCTTCCTTCAAGAATATGTTTAAATTGCCTGATAGAAAGGTATATTCCTAACAGTTCTCTGTCGTAAGTACTATAACCTTTCTGAGCATCAGACAACTTTTCCGAAAATAAGGCTAAGGGTTTCCAACTGCCTTCTTCTAATTGTTACCGATCCAACAGCAAAATCTGAAGCATCACTGAAGAGAGCTAATGTTGAGTCCGGATTTGGAAAACTTAATAGTGTTGCATTTGCTAGATCTTTTTTGCATTGCACAAATTTTTCTTTCTCTTCATCGGTCCACAGTATCTTACGTTTGTCCTTTTTCTTGGAACCTTTTAAATATTCATGAAGAATTGCTTGGTTTTTGGCAACATCTTTGATGTATCGCCTATAAAAATTAATGAGACCAAGGAAGGTACGTAATTCATGAACAGTTTCGGATAATTTATAATTTAAGATGGCATTAACTCTTTCAGGAAGGGGTTGAGAGCCTTTAAGAGTAATCAGGTATCCTAAAAATTCTAACTGTTTCACTCCAAAAATCGACTTTCCAAGATTTATACGTAAGCCATATTTATTTAAACGCGAGAAAATTATATTAAGGTGCTCTGAATGTTCATCTTCTGTTGAGGAAGCTATTAAAATATCATCCAAGTAGGCAAAAATAAAGCCCAATCCAAAAAATACTTCATTAACAAAACGTTGAAATGTAGATGGGGCGTTTCTTAACCCGAAGCTCATGACGTTAAATTCATATAAGCCGAATGGGGTTATGATAGCTGTTTTTTCTTTGTCTTCTTCGGCTATTGGGATTTGAAAATATGCCTTAAATAAATCAATTTTTGAGAAAATCTGATTGTTTTTTAGGATATGATGGAAGTCCTCTATTCTTGGAATAGGATAACGATCAGGGATCGTTTGTGCGTTTAAGCGTCTGTAGTCCGCACATGGTAGTAAACTTCCATCCTTTTTTTTAACTAAATGAAGTGGACTGGCCCATGGAGATTTTGAAGGTCTAATTATGTCATTATCTAACATAAATTTGAATTCTTGTTTAGCTAATTTTAATTTCTCTATATCTAGTTGGCGAGCCTTTGAAAATACAGGTGGACCTTTTGTAGCTATATGATGTTTGACGTTAAGTTTCGTGTTAGAAATTAACAGGTTTGGTTTAGTTAAATTTGGATATTTTGACAGCAATTTTGCATATTGAAAATTTTTATTAGTTGTGCTTATGCTATCGGCACTTGTTATGCATGTAATATGGCTTCGAATAGATAAATTTGTACACCATCTATTAGTTTTTTGTTGTGCATATCAATAATTAATTTGAATTTTGTCAAAAAATCTGCGCCTAAGATCGCACGATCCACTTTAGCGATTATAAAAGGAAACTGGAATGCTCGACGAAGGCCTAAATCCAAAGTTAAAATTTTAAAACCAAACGCGGGTATTATTGTTCCATTTGCAGCATATAATTTGAAAGAATTACAAATTTTATGGTTTGATGTGGCAGGAATTATGGAGAGATCACCACCACTATCTACAAGAAAGCGTAAGCCGGTTGTTTTGTCGGTAACAAATAAACGGTAATTACGGCAATCTTCAAATTTTTTCGCAGCAGTATCTGCCGTTGAAACTACTGCTGTGAGGAGTTTTCCGACTCTTTCCAACTGCATGGATTCTTGCATTTATTTGGTAAACATTTATCCCCATATTTAAAATGAAAATAGCACAACGGTCCATTGGGATTGTATCTCTTTCTTGATTGGCTACGACTCCTATCTCGACGAAAGCCAGATTGACGAAATTTATTTCTACCTTGTCTGCGAACTTTTAGTTCTGAAATTCGTTTTTCTAAGTTAGATATTTTTTCCAACATCGTATTCATCATAGAACTCTCATTACCAGCAGAATGAATTTCTGTCGGTGAGCTCATTTCAAATATTTTGTCTGCCATAGTTGATAAGTTTTCCAAATCTTCATTACTTACAACCAAAATATTGTTTTTTGATTCTGGCAGTTTGCCAAACCACAAAGTACGCAATACTTTATCCGATATGTTTGTTCCGCCAAGTGACTTCATTTTTCTCAACAGTTGGAAAGGTTTCATATCGCCAAGAGAAATTCCTGTTAGCAGTTTTGTAATACTTTTTTCTTCACTTTCTTTAAATATATTGAGCAATCTTTCTTTTGCAGCTTCATACTTATCATTCCGATCACTCTGAATTATATCCCATATATTTTCAACTACTTTCGGTTCTAATTGTGCAACAAGATAGTTAAATTTAGTTTGATCTTGGGTGATATTTGCAATTGAGAACTGTGCCTCTACTTGAAAAAACCAAATTTCTGATTTCTCTTCCCAAAATGGAGGAATTTTTACGCTTACCTTGTTTACTTCGTAACCATCATTTGCCGTATTTGAAACAGAAGCGCCGCCGGTAGCCATAACTGTTAGGTAGAAAAAAGTATTATTCACAGTTCCGGAATTCTCGTCATCGGGTCACCAAATGTAGCGCTGTTATGTGGAACTCATTGAGATAGGTTATTAATATAGATTATTTTTCCAGAATGATAATTTCAGATTATATTTGAAATTTAAGTAAGCGAAACTAAATCAAGTCGCTATATTTTTATTCCATCAAAACGCTACTACTGTTGCCACTTTTTAAAAGGACAACTTATAAAAAACAAAGATTATAAAATAGAAATGTAGCTGCTACAAGCTCTTGTATTCCCTTCCTTATGGAGCCATTCGTATTATTCCATTTTATTATTCTTATAATTCCATTATGGAGGTCTTCCCTGTTTTCTGTTGAAATGCAAGATTATGTCTTACTTACAAATAGCTTATCAGTTTTAAAAGCTCTTACGAATATTATTAATAAATCCCCTAGAATTATTACACTTATCCAGCAAAATTTGTTTTTCTCAAATTAAAACAAAATCTCTAGAACTTGTTTGAATCCCTGGTCACGTTGGTAACCCAGAAAACTAACAAGTGGGTAATTTAACTTGAAAAGCTCTTCTGAAGCTGTTGAATGGATTTCCCCGGAAGATATCTTTCGACACATCAAAAATAATATTCTGAAGATTGAATTTAAAGAATGAAATTAATGAAAATTACTATAGTAAATCGTTCTCTCAGTTTGGAAAACATCAAACTTAAATATCGTCGATATCTTACCAATCGAAAGACGGATGTCTTACTCACACGCTTTCACACTGGAATCTTTTCATCTCACGAAAAGCTTAATAATAAGCCAGTAACAACCACTTGACATTATCGATCGCTTTTGTCGAATGGATAAGTTACTAGACTTCAAACCCAAACGACGCAGACTCAATACCTCAACCTCCATAACCAACCTAATATAATTCAACCTCCATAACCAACCTAATATAATTCAACCTCCATATTGGCCCAATTCCACCAAAACCACCTCCACAAGCTGTTTAGATTCGGTCTGTCCAGTTCACCAAATTTTTCTGTTTGTAATGAAATTGAAGATGTAGAACATATTCTTTTTCGTTATTAAAAAAAATCTTAATTTTCATGATCAACTCCGAAAGCGTATTTCTTAGGGATGACGAATATTTTCAGAGCTGTTATTACGTAACCAATATCAGAAAGTCACAGATACCAGTGATCAATACTTTTCATGGAAGGGTGTGATTCAAATCACACCCTTACCATGATCGTATCGTATTGTTGATATTTCAACTACAGCTCTTGCGATCACGATAGAAAGTTACAATAGATACGATCTGTCCAATGGGAGCTCTCAAACAAAAACGGAGTCATTCATAGGGGTAGGGAAAGTCCCTTACACAATGATGCATGTTCTTGGAATAGACCTCCCACAAATAGTTCTGGAGGGGCGGGCAGCGGAGCCTATTGATCACATGCAGGCAGTTTCTCATTTCACAAAAAGTCATAGTTCCGAGCTGTTCCGGTCTTATCTCAAGATAATGACTATTGCTGGATGCAAATGCGCGGCTTGTCTTATTGTACGAAAACAAGATTTCTTTCGCCCTCAAGTCTCCTCATAAATGTATATATTAAAAAAAAAGTTTTTACAGGTATTCAACACTCAGAATAAATTTCATTTCTAATATTCTTAAATGAATATAAACACCATGCTTATTATTTTTCCACGATTGAAACGATTTAATTTTCGCATAATTGAATTTTCTGTGCCTAATTAGCATGAGAACTGCATTGCTCTGCATGGTTGTAGAATTTTTTAAAAACAGATTTATAGCTTATTTTCAAGCTCTTTTTAAATTTAAAGGGATATTTGAAATCAATTACCAATGATAAATGATTGGCTTCATGGATTTTTAAAAACATCTTGGGTGATGTACAGAAATTCATTCAAATGTAAATATTTTTTAATGTATGACAGACACTCTAAATGTTGGCATCACGTATATATCAATACTTTTGTTTACATAACATAAAGATTCTAGTTAGCAAAGAAAAAAATGCTTCATTTATTAAAATTTCATGGATTTTGGAATTGAACAGGAAGAAATTATAATGTGCGCATTAAAAATATTTCTTTGTTTACTTTTGCAATAAATTGATTTTCTTTGTGATATTTTTAATTTATTAAAGTTAGATAAATTACCAATTTAACATTAAATTTCTTTTGCTTTTTCCCTCCTTCTATAAAGCGATCTAGAAGCATTTAAAAAAGAACGTAAATCATTGTAATTGAAAATAAAATATTATAAATTTGCAACAAAAAAATTAAGAAAATACCAGTAATGTTTAGTGAGTCTCAATCAATTTAAAACAAAGTTTTTAAAAATAGAATAAAAATTTCTGAAAATAAAGGAATATAAATTGCTGCAAAAGAGTTACAACCAGCTTTTCGATTGTCAGTTATGTGTATTGTATTATCTACATATTATTTTTATTCAAACTGTATTTTATTTTTTCTACGCAAACTGTATTAAAAAACCATAAAACTAATTTAATTATAAAACAATTATTATCAAAACTAAAATACATTCAAATTAACATTCTTAAATATTAAAATAAATTCTGCATTTTTTTAAAAAATGTTTATTGTAAATTTTTTAGCCATGTTATTAGCCACGTATAAAACGTTAAAAAATCGATATCATGTACAATAAATACGGTGTTTGTATCTTGCAATATTATATACTTTTAGGAAATGAAAAAAATAACAGTAAAATTAATACATTATTTCACTAATATAAATATAATTATAAAGGTTTTAAAGACCTCAATTTGTGAAAGCCACCTCTTATATTTGTGTATTTTAACCTTTAACAACGTAATGAAATTGAAAGTAATCCCTAAATCTCAGTACATAATAAATTTCCATAAAACATTTTATATTAAACTACATAATTTTTTAAAAAAATATTTGTCTTCCGTAGAATTTTTAAAAAAATAAACCAGTCAATAATGTAACTTAATTTAACTTGACAAAAAAAGAGTATCATCAAAAAGATTCCTACCTTTAAATATCCGATTTAATCAGCGTCAATAAATGATTCATAAAAAATTAATAGAAAAATTTTTTTTTTTCATTTTTTTTAATGACAAAAAGCTAAAAATCTTTTTTATATCTTAAACACAAAATATATTAATTCTTTCCTGATAGATGTCATAAAAAGGACAAAATATCGAATTAATTATTTTCTTACTGGTAAATATTTAATCTCATTGGCTGAATGTTTTTAAACTTCAAACCTTCTGAGTTCCAAAAAAAGTTTCATTGTAAATTTGCATATTAATTAATAAAAATTTTGAAAGATTAAAAACAGAACAGTGGCTTTGAAATTCTTTTATGATAAAATAGATTCACAAAAATACTAATTTAAATATGACAACCATTTTGTTCTCGCACGTATGTATTGTGTGTAATTCTTAGCTTCCTTATATATACAAGCATTTCCGTTCTAAATTATTGTCTGCACATAAAATTGTTTGGAGAAACACTTAAATTTCTTTTTAAATGAAATAAATTTCATTTTTGGTGACTTCTTAAATGACATAGAAAGAAATACTTTTTTAAATCAATTTCCCCGAAAACGTCAATTTCTCTACAAGAATTAAGATTTAAAATGTGAAAGCATTAGAAAAGTATTATTTCAAAAAAAAATTCATCCTAACAGTTTAGTCTTTTTTTTTTTTTTTTTTGAAGTGTGTTAAATGTGAAAACGTTTCAAAATGCTTGCTAATTGAAGTCAGCGTGTGGCTAAAAGATTTACAGAAAATCAGCAGATGTTTTGAATTTGGAAGGTCCGTACTTCATTCCCCCTTTCCCTGGGTTCTTTTGCCCGGTTGTATGACTCTTTCGTACACCCATTTGCGTACGACTCATAAAACTGTCAATCAATGGTCCCGTTTACAATGGGATTGTGTTACTGTAAAGGATGAGTTTTAGAAGAGGCTGCAACATTTTAAATGTTATCTGAAAGTGTCAGATTTGGCGAGAGTTAACATACTTAACAAAATTTCGAATACTTAATGTTGTTTAATACCATTTCATGCGATAGTTTCCACTTGGTTTTTTATGAAGCATGAATTGCTTTTCAAGGAGTTTATTCAAAAAATATGATAAAAATTAATGACCAATGATATTTTTTTCATATAAATACTGTATCGACTTTGGAACAATAATCTAGATTTTGGTAAATGAATTTTTTTTTTTGGTAATGATTTATTTATATAACGATTTGCATTAAACAAAAGAATTTTGATTTCATTAGTTTTTATTTTATTTCTTCTTGATTTGTTTGTTTAATTCAGTAAGTTTGAACACTGAATAGTATGTTACTTAAATATAGGAATTTTAAAAAAATGGTTGTTTCTTAAGTACAATTAAATGATGCTAAATTATTGAAACGATTTGTAAGATGGGAATAGTTATAAAGACAAATCTTGAAATAAAGCAAGTAGTAAGAAAATATTTCAACTACGAATGTTAATTTTCCGTGCTATATAAGTTTTTTTTTTTTTTTTTTTTTTTTTTTTTTGAATTTCTAGAGTAGAACATGTTTACAAATTTAAACTTTTCTGTTTATCATTGTAGATTTAATTTCAATATTGTTACATTAAAAAAAATCTGCTCTGATAAAGATAAATTATTTGTTCATTACATGACTTTACATTTTGTATATGAAATATTGTAAGAACACGGTGCATAAAATAAGTAGCATACTAAATCAGAAGTATATTAATATTTTGCTAACTGGTCATTTTTATCTGCGAAAATTTGTACGTGATATTAGCTGAATACAAATTTAATTTTCTTCTAGTCGCACTATTTATTACACCCTAATACAAATCTATAGATAAAATATAAAACAGAATTTTAAAAAATATTTACATTAATGTACGTTGTAATAAATTTACACTAATATATGCAGTATATGTTCTTCAGAAACTTTAATATTTTTTTATAGATCGTTCTTGTATGTAAAATAAGCCATTAATGATAGTTTTGAGTGAAGTTTTGGTAATATACCTTTGAACAATATACATCTACACCTTTGTTGAAATTTGTACTGATTAGCTACGCGTTTTTTAACCATATTTTAAACAATATAATTTCTAATTTCAGAAGAATTCATGGCCATTTTAAACCTTCCAGGGGCCCTGTGATAATGCAAATCTCGAAACAAAATATTCTATGTCCTCCAAATTTCTTACTGTTTTTAATTTAATTTTTATTCAGCAATTTTAACTTGTAAATTTTGAAAATTGAGGTCTCAAGTCCCTTTTTAGAAGGTCAATATAAAATTCTGAGAACAAATGAATTTAGAGCATTAATTTCTTTATTAAAAAAATAAAGTCAGATATCTGTTATTACATTGCATGAGAAATTCTTGCTGTAACGTTAAAGAAATTTTTAAAGTGATGTTTGTTTTCTTCATAATTATATAACATTCACTTCTGTTTCTCTAATATTTCAAAAGTAAACTGCTTTCAAATGAATTATCGTTACATCAATATACAGGTTCATTATCTAAGCAGTTCTAGGAATGAAATATGAGATAAATTGGGGTTATAGATTGAATTTTATCTCTTTGAAAAATAAAAATTTATGGAAAAAAACCACAATTCAACAAAATAGATTTTAAGTTTTTAATTTACACTGCAGAATAAGGATTTTTCTCCAGTATTCCCCAATTGTGTAGACTATTATTTCATTTCCCCTAAATTAATTCAATTTCTTATTTAATATTTAGTTTGAGAAGATTTTTTCTTTGTTACTTTTTAGACTAATCACTTTTTGTTAAGATTTGTCATTTACTAAGACTCGTAATATTTAAATTTCTTCATTTAGCTAGAATATTATGTTAACTTACCTGCATATGAATTTTGCCATTAATATTTATCATAAGTATTCTTTATAAGCTTCTTATGCATTCTATTTTCAAAATTTACGGCGTCAATGAAAAAGCAAGAGAATACAGCGTTTCAAAATTACCTTAATTTGTAACAATGTCAAAAAAGACAAAACAAATCACACTGAGAATGTTTAAAAATGATATTTAATCTATTGCAACAGTATAAAAATCAAATAAATAGTAAATGAGGGATAAGTTTAAATAATAGTTAAAAAAAATACTTTCTTACATATTGTTATTCCATTTTCAGTTGTAAGGTTCTACTAAAATATCCCGAATTTTAATTCTAATTCATAAAATAAAATAAAGACTGTTTTAGGAACAAATAACGAACTACCAGATAACATACGCAAAGATATACAAAGGGGGGATTAAAAAAATGGAATTTTAACACGGAAGCATATGCTTTAAATTTGACAGTTATCTCCGAATTTTTCGTTTAAAATTATTCAAAAATTAAAGTGAATATTCAGACTTTAACCTAAAAATTTTAATTCATAAGATAAGATTTTCTTCCGAGAATAAAAGTGAATGTATATAATGCTTCTATCAGTCTTTTTAAAACATAGACCATTGTGCGTAGCGATACTAAATTTAACACAAGTATATTTGGGAGAAAAAAAAAACATCCAATTCAGTGTGTTTAAAAATATTAACACAAAATATGTTAATTCTAATGTAAATTATCTTAAAATTTAAATAAAAATCATTAATTTTATTGATTTATAGTTTTTAAGTTGCGTATTTTTATTCTGCAAAAAGAATACAGATTTTGAATAAGCATGTATATTTTATAGTCAGGATTACACTTTTGAAAGTTATAACGAAAATAAAGTCAATATTTCTTTTATTTTTTGATGAATTAAAAATGTTTTTTTAAATCACTTTTCTACCCTCCAAAGTAAATATTTGCCAAATTTCATATATAAACGGCATGGTGTGTATAAAGTCAGCATATCTCGTACACATAGAGACAAGTTTTTTTCCTACGCATCAAGACTGAGTTAAAACGCCAATACCCTTTCCCGCCAAATACTCTTGCCAACACATAACATGTTTTTAGCAAACCGAGGCTAATTACTCCCTACCCTCTTTTTTTCAATGGGCTTAGAGTGATTTATTGGCCTTTTATGACCTGTACGAAAGTGGTAGTACGCATTTGTCCTACTACCCTTTTGCCCTTCACCACCTTTTTGACTTGACTTCTGGGAAAAAACACTATCTGAAAAGGGAGATCAATATCTTTCGTTTAAATAGACACTTACTAAACACATGTGGAGAATTGAATATGTTTTTCCAACACCACTTTTTCGGGTACTTGCAATCTTATTTTATTTTCGACTTCTTGCATCTTTTAGAGCTTTGGTTTTAAATAAAAAAAAAATGTAATCAGAATAATTTTATTTTGTTGCTCACAAAACTTGAAATTGATAATTTTTTAAGAATGTCTTAAATACTGCTGGCGGATATATTTGATTCACAAATCTTGATTGTGATTATTGTAGATTTAAATTTAAAATGTTCTTAAAATATAACTTAGATGACTTAGTGTAAAAAAAATTAATGAAGCTAAAATGCGAGATTTATGGAGATTATTCGATTTTATGCAAAAAAGAGAGTTAATAAAGCAGTCTTAAAAACTGTATTTAAATGACAGTTGGATGGATACTTATTAATAATAGTATTTGTTGCTTGATATATTTGTTGCTTCATAATAATAGTATTTGTTGCTTGTAATATGATGCCATTGTGTATATTCTAGAATTTCCGATTGAATGTTGCCTCAAATATTTTCAAATGCTTTAAATCACACTAGAAAGATTACTTACAGCAAATGTCTGCACATTAAAACTGGGAATTTGACCTATAGAAAAATTGTGAAAAAGCTAAACTCCTAAGTGCTTCTACAGTAAATTTGTAGAATAAGGCTATTAATGAAAAAAAATTGAAACATTTAATAAGGAAAATTCTTATTTCAATGAGGAAGCAAACATACTATTCGTAGCATTTTAGTAAATATTATAAAACAATGTGGTAAGTAAAAATTAATTAAAATGCAGAGCAAATAATTAATATTTTAATTCATTAACGGTTATAAAATATTCTAACAATGCTATTTTTTCGGTACTATGAAATTAAATCAGCTCTATTTACTCTTAAAAATGTACACACAGACACACAAAACAACTGATAGAAATTTTTAATAGTAGTGCAAAACATAATATCAAACCATATACAAAATTATACAAATATATACACATCTTTTGTTTGTTTATTTGTTTCAAGATTTAAATCTTTACCCCTAATTTCGGGGAATAATTTTTAGAATCCAATGTCATAACAATGCTTTAATTCGTTTAAATATTTTTAAAAAAATTCCCGAGATTGGGCACAATTATTAACAACCCGAACCGTATCAAGCAAAAATTATATATACCTCTGGGCGGCTAAATAATCTGAGTATGGCTTTTCTAAAATTTATCTCTATTCCTCAAAAGATTACTTAAAAAAAGTACTTTAAAGAAAGAAATGAACTTTTTTCACTTTCCTTCCTTCCCAGCTGTGGGGGGTTAATCACCTATGGAAGAATGGGTTTCTAAACAATTTCGTTATCTTATCTTCCTCACTTACAACGTCTCCCCCCCCCCCGTTCTTTTCTCCACAACTTTCTTATGATAGTAATATGTTGTTTTAAGCTAAACCCTAGTCCGAAAAAAGAATAATAAAAGAAAGAAAAAATCTCTAATTCGAAAAAAAAAAGAGAAAAACCAAACGAAAGATCTATTTTTCTCACAAATTTGACGCGAGGAGCAACACTGACACTGCTTTCGAGTGGCTGGGAATTAATAAGTGTTCCTACCGGGAGGGAAATCTGCGGAAGAGGAAAGCAATATCTTGTTCAATATGTGACGCTTCAAAGAAGTAAACAATGCAGCAAATGGTAAACAATGTAGGAAATGGAGAAATTCAATTGTAAAAGAAATTTCATTTCAGAACAATGCATAATTATATTATGTCATCCATCCTAAGAAATTAAATTTAAAACAAGCATTTTAGAATTTTTTTTTCAAAATAGTTTACAAAGAATTTAAAAAAGCCTTTAAAAGGAATATAAAATTAATTATGCTTGGGATAATCCATTCATCTAATGATTCTTTCTAATTGTATTAAAGAAATAAAATTCTTTTACTAAGATTACATCCATAAAAGTATTATTTTGTATGAGAAATATTTACACGGTAATTTTTTTTTCAAAATATATTTAACGAAAAAGAATATAAGACTTCTTGGTGATGCAACGAGTGGGAAATAATCAATTCAAGAAAATTGTCCTTTTACTTTATGAACATAAAATTAATCATTTTCAGGTTAATATACCATGAAATCTCATAACAAAAGCGGATAATTCTTTGTAATAAATAAGCAGAAATGAGATAGAATTATCAAAACTGCATAAATTGAAGTAAAATGAATTTCAAGTTTTATTAAATACCGAAAAATGTATCGAAAAAATATTTTATTCATCAAGTCGGCCAAAGGAAAATATGCTGTAAGTGGAGAGGGAATAAAAAGAATCGTAGATTACTGTCAACTAAAACCGCAAATGTATAACTCCTTGAAAATGACAGTGCGCTATCAAAACTGAGACGGCCTGAGACGACATCTCTGAAAACCGCAAGGGGTCAAGGGGGGTGGACACGTAACCCCCCTGAAGATTCTTCGATCTTTGGAATTCGGCTAAAGAAAAGGAGTATCGACCGATCCCGACCCTCCCGGCGGTGGATAGAAAATCCCAGAAATGCAAAACAGTCTTCTTTTGTGTCTTTGAGGGTTCCTTCCCTTAACGCTTAAAGGGAAAAAGAGAAATCTGAGAGTGGGCTTACAAGTGAACGGACCCGTTATTCTAGGAATAATCAATTGTTGAATTGCATATCACTGAAATTTATCGGAACGGTAATTTCACCCTTTCCTGTGATTCACAGGGAAGAGCGTAATAACGTGTTATTGACCTTGACTTTCCAATATTCTCATTTTGCAACGCACTATAGATAATTTTTAACTGCTTGTGACGTTACGCTGTGATTGCGTTTATTGTGATCACTGTTGGCGCCATCTGTTGGTGAAATATTGAACTATAGAAAACATTTTAAAGAAATGACATATATTTTTAATTCAACCTTTTTAGAAAATGGTTTACTTCAATAATCAAATTAAGTAAAAAGTTATGAAACAATCGAATTAAAATAGTAAGCTGAAATAGATAAATTAATTCAATCACACATTACTTAAATTAGTTAATTAAGTATTAATTAAAATTAACAAATTTAATATTCAATACTAATTAATAATTTTTAATTAATAATATGATTGAAATAACAGATATTTGGAACAAATATTTAAAAATAACAATAGCAAAATTATTTGTTATTGAAAAAATCGTGGATTATGCATCTCTAGTATTTCTTTACCAACTTTCTGATCCTTAACTTTTTTTGTACAGTTTCATTCTTGGTTTTCTTGTCACGTTTTGCATGTTTTTAGCTTCCCAGCCAATGCTTTCATGTTTGACGATTTCATTTTAAATTCGATGTGTCATCTTTCTTTGTGGTTTTTGTTCAATCTTCTTCAAATTTTGAATCGTGATGGATGAAAGAAAAATGGAGATAAATCGGCTTAATGGCAAGCACAAATCTCAACACACTTCCAAACTGAACTGAACTGAACTATTAACCAGGCAAAAGCTAAGGGATTTTACGTACAGGCGCCTAAATCCCAGGTGTAGAATTGTCCATCTTAACGCCCATTGGTTATCTTATTCACGTGACGAAATGCATGGGTTTTACTTATCTTGGCGAATTACTGCTTTTTTGGCGAAAAGCCTAGTGCTACAGATGAAAAGAAAAAAAAAAACATTTTCCAACCGCTTTCCCCACTTCTTTTTTTTTTTTTAAAGAAGTGTATGTACAAAAGTGTTTAATCCAAAATATAATTATAACACAATGAATGGAAATCATGAATTAGGGTTTTTAAAACTATCGGGATGCTTAGTGGATGTGACTAGTGGAATGCTGATTTGTTAGGGTTAGGTGTTTTTACTTAAACAAATGGTGTCAGTTGTAAAACGTTTACTGAATATATATATATATATATTATATCGTTTTTTAATTCCAAAATGATTCTATTTTTTCATTAAATAGAGTATGTAAATATAATTTTAAATGAATACCATCTAACATGTAATTAATCTCTAAATTGCACATTTAATACTTTTGATTTTAATATGGCTATGTGTAGTAATCTAAAATACTTGAGTATCTATTTTTCACAAGCAGGCATTTATATTTTTATTTAATATAATTATTAAGAATTACAATAAGTTAATAAAAAGTAAACTAGTAATGAGTCTTTAAATTCTATAACAATCAAAACACAGATAAGAAAAAACAAAAATGCAATATTATCCTATGAATCCATCATAAAATATATATGGTCTAAAAATATGAACCCTTTTTGAACATTATTTTTTGAATCCTGTGCTGGGTTTTAAAATGACAAAGAGCAAAGAGTAGAAACTAAAGTGTGATACTAGTGTTTATTCCTTTAGGATTAAGAAATCAAATTATTAGATAATTTTTTTATTAAAAAAAAAAAGAAATTTCTCTGATGATTTAGAGTAAGAAAATATTATAATCTGCCACAAGTTATGAAATATGTTTGTGGAGCACAAGCTGGTGAAAAACTCTTAACACTACCTTAGCTTTTTAAATGTTAATTATTCTAAAAGTAATATTCATTTATATTGTGAGTTCAAAGGAAAGTTATTTTTATGGCAAGATTTCAACAGCAAAGATTGTGAATTACTTAACAGCTGTACGTAATCAATACTCCCTTTCTTAGTTTCTTTGATAGAGAGCATTCTTCTAGATTATGAATGTCATATATTTTTGTCTCGTAAAGTTAATTTAAATACCATAGTTAAAAAATAAATAAAACTCATTTGCTAATTTAGTGGGAAGCAATTTTTATATTTTTACAGTTCAAATTAAAGCTGACAAATTTTAAATAAAAACATTATTCTGCAAAATGCATTTTGAAGGATATTTATAACTCTGTAGATGTTCAACAAAGAGAGGCAATTGTTCAACAATCTCATAATTGTTTTTTATGCTTAAAAACTGGACATTCTGTCAGAGATTGTAATATCAGAGCTAGTTGTTTGTGTTGTGGCAAAAAACACCACATTCTTCTGTGTAGAAAAATGAACCCGATATCTGAGTCTAAAGACAAGGAATCACCTGAAGTTAATAAGAGAACTGATAGTAGCTCGGAAATGGATCAAGCTCTTTCCAACTTGTCTACCACTCCAAACGTAATCCTGCAAACATTTAAAGTTGTAATTAGAGGCAACGGGAAAAAACGTGCAGCAAGAGCTATTGTCGATACTGGTTCACAGCGGTCATATTTACTACGAGCTACAGCTGAAGAAATGAACTATGAGCCTAATGGCTGTGAATATTTGCAGCACTCCCTATTTGGTGGCAAGCATACTGGGGTATGTAAACATGATGTATATACTTTGTATTTATCGAGTGTGCATGAGAATTATAATTGTAATTTTAAAGTTCTTAGTCAACAAATTATTTGCAAAACTGTGCCACCTACTGTGAATGAGGTTTGTGTGAAAGAGTTAGCTGCTTATAATATAAATATTGTGGATAATTGTGAAGATCCTATTGAAATCCTTATTGGAGCTGATGTAGCTGGGAAGCTCATGACAGGCGGTCATCGTGCAATGTCTTGTGGACTTGTAGCAATTGAAACAAAACTTGGGTGGTCTGTTATGGGACGAATAACTGATACGGCGAGAAGTGAATGTTCATCTTTATTAGTTAAGTCCATGTTATCTACAGCAGAGAAAATAACAGATTTATGGTCCTTGGATACTCTTGGCATTACTGACCCATCTGTGAAGAAAAACCAGATCGAGTTACAAGAAGCTGCTCGAATGCATTTTCTAGATACAGTTCATTTGGTAGATGATCGTTTTGAAGTAGATTTGCCTTGGTTGGAAGATCATCCACCACTTCCAAATGATTTTGATTTAGCAAAGGGAAGACTGAAAAGACTGTTAAACGTCTTAAAACCGAGTCTAATTATGAAGCTTACGAAAATGTTTTTAGGGAATGGCTTGAGGAGGGAGTAATTGAGGAAGTTGCCAAAAATGATCAGGCTCTAGTACATTATCTGCCTCATCGAGAAGTTATCAAGGAGAATAGTACTACAAAAATCCGGCCTGTCTTTGACGCTTCGGCCAGAGCAAAAGGATTTCCTTGTCTCAATGATTGTTTAGAGAAGGGTCCGAATCTAATAGAGCAAATTCCGAGTATTTTAACCCGATTTCGAAAAGAGAAGATCGGTGTTATTGCTGACATCCGAAAAGCCTTTCTACAAATAGGTGTTTCACCCACGGATAGAGATTATTTGAGGTTTTTGTGGATTGGTAATGATGGTCAGCTGAAAGAGTACAGACATTGTCGTGTCGTTTTTGGTGTATCGAGTAGCCCCTTTCTTCTAAATTCTACAATTCAGCTTCATTTACAAACTGTTTTGGAAAAAATAGGAACTGGAGAATCTTCATATCCGAAAAGTGTCATTCAAAAACTTGCGCATAGTTTTTATGTTGACAGTTGTGTTAGTTGCGTTAAAAATGAAAAAGAACTGCAGCAATTTATTAACATTTCGACTGAGGTAATGGCCGAGAAAAAATTCGAGCTTAGAGGGTGGGAGTTCAGTGAGGTCCATGCTGATACTTCTGCCGTTACAAATGTGCTCGGCCTGGTATGGAATAAAAAATCTGACACTCTACGAATTAATACTGCAAGTGTAAAAGAATTATGCTTTGAAAAGATAACTAAGCGATCAATCTTATCTGCAGCTCATAGATTGTTTGATCCTCTAGGTATATGTTGTCCTGTCATCCTAATTCCTAAATTATTGCTTCAAGAAACGTGGAAGCAGAAAATAACATGGGATGAAGAAGTTGATAAAGTTACAAAAATACATTTTTAAAATGGCTTAAAGATATTGACTGTTTAGAGAAAATCCGTTTTCCAAGATATTTTGGTTCAGAGATTGCAAATGGAGATATTTCAGTACATATTTTCTGTGATGCTAGTAAGCATGCGTATGCTGTTGCTGCTTTCATCCGAATACAGACTGGTGATTCAGTTAAAGTACAACGTATACAAGCCAGGAGTAGAGTTGCACCAACAGGAAAGGAAGAGATTACTATCTCTAGACTTGAGTTACTTGCAGCTACTATCTCATCAAGGCTTTCAACTTCTATTTTGGCAGAGATTCAGAGTGAAGAAGTTTACTTCTGGACTGATTCTTCGACTGTCTTGACATGGATCATGAGAGAAGAGGCCTGGAGTGTCTTTGTCCAGAATGGAGTGAAGTAAATAAGAGCGTTAACAAATAAAAGTTCTTGGAAACATATCCCTGGTTCTATGAATCCTGCTGATCTCCCGAGTAGAGGTTGTTCAGTTCAAACTTTATTGAAATCTAACTGGTGGTTAGGACCAAGTTGGCTTTATTTGCCTAAAGAGGATTGGCCAAGAGGAAATCCAGTCTTAAATGAAAATGAGATTGTTCGAGAAAAGAAACAGACCATAGTTTCATCTGTGACAAGAAGTTTGATTTCTACAAGTTTTTTTCCTAAAGATGACTGGTATTACAAATATTTTTCGAAATACCAGAAAATAGTTCATCTTATTGCCTGGATTCTACGGTTTATCTTTAATTGTCGAGCTGAAAAAGTTAAGAAAAGACATGGAGACCTTGATTTTCGTGAAATTTTTGAAGCCGAGAAATTATTAATCAAAATGGTTCAAGAGGATTGCTTTGTGGACGAGAGAGATGATAAATTAAAAACTTTAGGAGTATTTAAGGATCAAAGTGGAATCCTCAGACTGAAAACGAAACTTACCTTTCGACAAGATTCAGAAGAGTTTAAAACTCCAGCTATTCTTCCGCCTGATCATGAGGTGGTCAAGAGATTAATACGATATTATCACGAGAAAAATGCACACGCTGGTACCCAAATTTTAATAAATATTCTTCGAGAGAGATTTTGGCTTCTTAACGCTCGAAAAACGGTGAGATCTTTGATTAATAAGTGCACCGTATGTAGAAGATTTTCTGCAAAAAGCATGCAAGTTTGCCCAGCAACCCTTCCAAACGACAGACTCCGAGAAGCGGCTGTGTTTGAAATTTGTGGCATTGATTTTGCTGGTCCAGTGATCTTAAGAGGTAACACCAAATCCTGGATTTGCTTATTCACCTGCGCCGTATACAGGGCAGTACATCTAGAATTGGTTGAGTCCATGTCTACTGAGAGTTTTGTACTAGCCCTTAGAAGATTTATATCCCGCAGAGGAAGAAGTAAAATAATTTACTGTGACAACGGAACTAACCTTGTGGGAGCTTCCAATGCACTACGAGATCTAAATTGGAAGCAGATCACTGATGATACAATTATATCACCAATTCAATGGAAGTTCAATCCACCAACTGCCTCATGGTGGGGAGGTTGGTGGGAGAGGTTAGTAGGTATTCTCAAGAGTTTACTAAGACGAGTACTGGGAAGAGCTTCTTTAACTTCCGAAGAAATGATCACAATTCTCTGCGATTGTGAGGCAGTGATCAACTCCCGTCCATTGACCTATGTCACTGAAAATGATGCTACTTTGATGCCTTTGAGTCCATCTCTATTTCTTCAAGACATTCAAACAAGTGGTGTTCCTGATCTTGATGATATTGGACACAGAAGTCTGAATAAACGAGTGAAATACAGAGAGAACTTACATAAGGATCTGCGGAAAAGATTTAGATCCGAATATCTAGGAGCACTTATCCAAAAATCGGATAAGACAAAATCAGTGGAAGTGAATGTCGGTGATATTATGTTGATAGGAAGTGATAACACCAAGCGACTGAATTGGCCACTGGGGAAAATAATAGAGATTCGGTCCAGGTCGAGACGGAGTAACAAGACTCGTGAGACTTAAAACGGCAAATGGAGAATTACTAAGGCCGATACAGAGATTATATCCACTAGAAGTCTCTAATGATGATCTAATTGTTGAGAATTTTTCAACTAAGAAGTTGGAAACATGTAAAGAGTCTGGCTCTAACGATGTGTATGATGTAAGCTTTGAGCCACAGTTTCAAAAGACTAGAACAGGTCGCACTGTCAAAATACCTAAAAGACTGGACTCGTGAACAATTTAATTTTCTTAATTTTATATATCTTTCTTGCAACTATGTGTAAGTTAAAGTTTTAATGTAAAATGTTAACTTAGGTGGGAGGATGTCGCGTTGATTCTCTACATCTATTAATATTATCTTTGTTTCAGCTTTTGTTTTGTTCCGAGTGGCAACGGTGTAAAAATTAACAAAAAATTGTAGTTCTTAGAATTCAATAAAAGAGGTGGTGTGTTTTTTTGAAAATGGCTTTGAGTTTTGAATTTTCGCCATAAATATATGCCTTTTTATCTAAGAAACTAAAACAGAGTATTTAATGAGAATATCTGAGTAAGAAATATTATCTGATTCGATGTCAAACGTGACATTCGGCATCTTGCTGTTTAAAAAACAGAACAGGGTTATAACTTTCTGTTTTCATGTGCTCACCCCAAGCACAGACACTACTTACGTCGTCTTGTAGTACTGATCCTTCGCTCTGAAGTGATAGTCCGAACTGTTTTTTAATATTGTGTATATCTTTTTTAGTCATTAGATGCTTTCTTTATAGAGTGTTATCCATCGAGTTTCTGACATCTTCCAAAATTCTTTTTTCTTGAACTCCATTCATGATTTTCTCTATAAAAAGGACATTTCAAATTAGCAATTAAGGTCTCAGGTTAGGTTTCTAAAAAATTGACGTAATTTCAATTAAGTCAGAATTCATATGTTTGACAACATAATTCTATTCTTTAAATTTTGCTTTTTGTATGAGAAAAATGCCTTTTTCTCTTTAAATTGTCCTTACTATAATAATTATACCATAATTAATATGATTTTTAAATCATTAAGTTTAATAATAAAATGTGCCCTGAATTTTTATAAAACATATTTCAAAGGACCATAAATCTGAATATACGATTAAACAATGAATTCAATTCTATATTATTTAAATTCCCATAAGACTAACCAATTTAACATGCTCTGAATACCCAATATATTAAATATTCATTTCTGCGTGCATACCAGACAAAGCAGCTAGTGGGTATCAGCTGGTATATATAAATATCTATATATAAAAAAAATTATAAAATAATTTCTAAATGAAACACTAACTATGAGATCAATACTAGCAAAGAGTTTACTTTCCTCCCATCTGT
>JAPMOQ010066649.1:2489-16182 GCA_026543055.1 Argiope trifasciata | reverse complement strand
TATATATATATATATATATATAGATAGATAGATATAGATATAGATATAGATATAGATAAGTATGCTGCCATCATGTTTTTTTATCGTTCCTTATTTATACTTTGATACTTTGATCTTATTTTGTATTTGAAGTTCATTTTTATATTTGAAGTTCATTTTGTAATGCACTCAGTTAAGTGGAAATTTTTTTGCAATGTGTATTTTTTTTTTTTGTTCATAAAAATAATTTTTTAATGTCTGTATTATTTTTTTTTGTAGATATTAATGACAGCACATCTGAGATGTTGACAGCATTCGGTAGAAGATTCCACATAATTATAATTAAAGAATTTACGATGTGAATCATTCAACGTTTTTTCATTTTTTTTAAAAAACTATGAATATTTTAGCTCTGAAGCTTTGACCTGTTTTTAATTAGAGCGTGAGAAAGATCTAGAAAACGTGAACATTACAACTGCAAGAACTATTACGATGACCAATATTTTAGAATTTTAATTTCCATTTTTCTTCTTAACTTACTATTGCTGAATTACGAACGATATTATAATATTCTCTTGATCATTATTATATGTTTTTTACTAAGACCCATCATTCTTTATGATCAAGAGAATTTCAATCAGAATTCTGTGTTTAATTAAATGCTTTTGCATTGCATATTTTCCCATTTTCACTAGTTTAAAAAACTGATCATATTTTTGATCTTTCTATGTGATTTCTATTTTCCAGCAATGCAGATTTAGAATTCAGCAAGATTGAATTCTGAAACTTAATCAGAATTGTTTTCTTCTTTCCAAAGTTGATTATTTTTGAATTTTTGTAATTTTTAATGATTATGGAAGAGGATTATTTATTTTATCTTCAAACTAGACATCTTCGGTGACAAATTGTTTCACTCAGAAATATCAGTTTTGTTGGCTATAACTATAAATAAGGAATATGAATTTAATAGTGAATTTCTAAAATAAACTAAAATGCTAACAGGAAACCAAATTCATTGATAAAAAAAATTAAGGATAAAAAAAATTGAAAAATATATCCAAGATTAGTACACTAAAGAATTAAATATCTACAAGTTGCTATACCTTATGGTTGGGATATTTCGTGATAATTTAGTTCAGTGAACCCATCTTACTTTTCATATATGTAACTAAAGAAAATTAAATTTTGATTTTCATTCGGTCTTCGTCAAAACTCGAAGAATAAAACAATTAAAGGATTATTTGTAGTGCCAAAATTGAAGTTGAGGAAAGTTTTTACTGGCTTGAGTTGTGTTAATTTATCTGAATTGACATATAATAAATACGAAATAGTAACCCTTGGCTTGAATTCAAAATTTTTACTGAAGCTATAATGTCATCATTTGTAACTTCTTTTATGATTGCTCCCTGGTGTGCCTTAATAGTATCTAAAAATCGAATTTTTGTTTTAAACACGTTTTTCTCATTCGACTGAAACCGAAATTTGACACAAAACTGAAAATGTAATCGCGATATCCCGTTCCAAATTTTATATATTTCAGTCACTGCGTTTTTAAGTTATCACGTTTACATGTTTCTGATAGTTAAGACCGAAAGATAGTGAAGCCATAGTTGATTTTTGGCTCAAAATTTGATAGATGTCTATACTATAGATGTTAAATCTTTATTCCGAATTTTATCTTTGTAGCTTTCTTCTTTTGTAGTTATCGCATTAACTTATATTTGAACAGTCGGACAGGAGGATGATCTCTTAGAAGATTTTATACAAAATCTGAATTAAATCGTTAAATTTCGTGCAAAGACCGTATACCAAATTTAAACTATCTATCTCAATGCGCAAAGGAGTTATTCTTGTTACAGGCAGACGGACATCTATACTAATATTATAAATGTGAAAGTTTGGATGTTTGCCTGGATGGATGTTTATTACTCAATCCCTCCAGGACGGCTGAACGGAATTGGATGAAATTTAACACAAAGATAGATTATAGTTAGGAATAGAAGATAGGCTATTTTTTATTGCGATTAATTGAGTGGATGATTTTTTATTAATTAAAAAATAACTCTCGTGCTAAAAAGTTGGGGCCAAATCCCACCAAATATGAGGAAGGCTCCTGTTTTTCCCCCAACAGAGTTGAGGTTAGGCTTAGAAGAATTTCGACCGATTATTTCAAACAATTCTATTAATTTTCTTTGTGTTTGATGTATTTAAAATCAAACGTTGGTAATTAATCGATCTTTTGGATTCATTCTGAAGAACTTTTAAATTAAAAGAAAACAGAATAAAGGAAATAAAAATTTTCTAATCTGCACTGCGTTACCCCAATTGGCGTAGGAAAGTCAGACATATGCGTTACGCCAACTGGCGTTGAAAATTCGCGCATGGTTGTTGATAACTGTGTTTTCATCTAAATTAAAAGTTTAAAAATGTTGTGTATAATACTGTTGTAGCTATCTCAATCTCCATCAATAAATAAGGTTGATTTAACCAGACTTGATTTGCTGTTTTGTTTTATTTTGGGTATGCAATATAAATAAATTGTTTTTACGTTAGTTGCGTGTTTTTGTTATTAAATTGTATTTATATATTTTTCGTATATGCTTATACTTTTAAATGTATCGTTTTTAGGTTAGATTTAAATTTTTTTATTTGTCATTATTTGATAGTTTTTTGTACATATACATCAAAATTTCCACGCGAACAGAGTAGCAGGTAATAGCTAGTTTTCCATAAATGTGTTTTTCGAACTTAATTAAGTCTGAAACGATTACAATATTTTCTCTATACTACGAATTCGAGAAAGTAAAAAAGAAAATACAGGATTTTTTAAAATATGAAACCTATTAGAAAAAAAATTATGCAGTTAAAGCTTAAAAAATTCCCTCACTCCACAAAAAATATTTTTAAAAATTTATACAAAACATAGTTTTAAAAGTATTACAAATTAAATAGATAAGTTGCAAATTAATTAAAAAATTATTACTATTACTAAAAATTACTGAGTTAAAGTATCGATTCAGATTATCGTTATTTGTCTCATTATACAATGAGACAAATATAAACGTCGATATACAAAGTACAAAAATAAAAATGTAGACAAAATCTCATGAAATTAATTCAGATGGAAAATTATAACTCTTTACTATCCCAACAATTAATTTGTCGGATTCAAACATTTTATTTGATGAATTGACTTATAAAATGGAAAAAGAAAATTTTTTGAAAAAAATCCAGGCAAGTCCATTTATAAGTAATTGCTATCAATAATTTCAAATAGTTCAGAAATCCAGAGCACAAATAATTCTTCTTTGTGTGCAAGCGTTTAAACATGAAAGTGAAACGATTTCTTTAAATGTCTTTTTTTTTATTCATCTTTACTTAAAATGAAGATAATTGTATGTTAATTGGTGCCCTACATGTTCCATCGATTGATCTATAGCTACACAACTTGATACTTATGTACTTTGAAGGGTAGGAATGTGCAAATTGGCGCAATTTCCCTTTGAATTTATTCTTAGACTTTTGATTTTTTTCGTTTTACTGCAGTAATTTTTGAAAATATTGCAGAATAGTAATAATTGTTAAATCATCTTAAAATTCAAAAAATATCTTTACAATGATACCAATGTTCTTATAGTATAGCTTTTTCATATCTATATATGTATACTTATAATAAAGCTCAATGCGTGCGTGTATGTGTGTTGGCGCTCTGCAGGTCAGACCGTTGAACCTACAGCTACCAAATTTGGCACCTGTATAGTACCTTGGAGTTTGGGAATGTGCACCTCGGAGCCCTTTTTTCGAATTTTTAATTAGAATTTAAATTAATAAAATATTAAACGAGATTTCGGTATTTTTCCGTTTTAACTTCCGAAAATATTATCGCACAAAGATGATTTTTACATCAAATTAAAGATTTAAAAAATTAGCTTTTTATAATTAAAGATTAAAAAATTAGCTTCCGTTAAAGTATTTCAAAATATAACTTAAACTTCTGTTTGTAACGAATTTTTAAAGAAATATTTTAACTATATTTTTCAGCAATATATTTCGGACAAAACAATAAAATTCAATCTGCACGAGCACGCTTTGTGTGAAAGGGAAAAAATTATTTTTATCAATATGTTGCCATCAAATTGACAAAAACTAAAAAAAAAATATATATATATATTATTGCAAATTAAACCTATTAAAATGTAATTTTCAGCATGTGCTTACATGAAGTGAAATTAATATAAAATATGTCTTTTTCTTAAAAAAAATATAAATCAAATTTTTTGTGACTTTTACAATGTTATTAATTAAATAAAGCTGATTTATTTAAGACAAACATGGTTTTAAATAAAAAGGGATAAACTTCAATCAACTCAGCCACTAAAAATGGCTGATTTATGAATATTTGAAGATCACTATTCTATAAAAACGGTAATTTTAAAGCACTTCATTGACCATTCCAAAGACAATACTCCAATCAACGTCCAGGATTTCTCAAGACTGATTGGTCTAGGAATGGAAGTGTTGAATGTTCCAAACATTTCTATTCATAATTTCATAAGTCGATCAAATTTGATTGCCGAATATAGAAACCTTCATTTATTTATTTGAAAATTGAAGACATTTCGTAGAATAGGATTCCTCATAACTATAAGGTGTATAAAATTTAGACTTAATAATTTTTCAATTATGTTTATTGACAGAAATAAAGTATTATTTTTCGCATCATTTAAATCCTTTTGAAAGAAAAACTAAAACCTGAATTTTATGATAAATCTAAGTAATTTTTGCTGAATAATTCTTGAAATATTACAAAAAATTATTCAGTACAACACGTAATGATTCTTTTACTTATATTGAAAAAAAAAGGGGGGGAGGGCTAGGTTTCTGGAAAAAAAAGCTTTTATATCAATTTGCAGTTTAATTATTTCCATTTTACTTTAAACTTGAAATTTTTCGAGAAATGAATGATAATTAGAGAGAGATATAGTATATTACGGGCTTAAGGCCTTTATGAATTGATGCATGAATGAAAAAAAAAATTGATGAAATAGCTATTAAAAGACAAGTTACATAGAGTATTTAATTGACGATGACAAGTCACATAAAGTATTTAATTGACAATGACGTTTCATAAAGTATTTAACTGATAATTTTAAACAGCAGTAAGATTGGCGAACCAGCTGGTCGCCAAAGATGGCTAGTTTTTAATAAAATCAACTGCAAAAAATGTGGCAACAAGCAAATACTGAAGCCAAACGATATTTAAAATGTTTCCAAACTGTGAAGAGAAACTGTACAGCAGCAGACTGTAATTTTAGTTATGATTTTATCCAAGACCTTTCAATGTATGATAACTTTTGTGACATTTTTTATTTTTGTCTTTTTTCATTTAATTTTATTAAAAAATGAAAGAAAATAGATTTTTTTTTTTCAGAATAGAGTGAAGATATTAACAATATGGAAAACAATAACAACTACTGGTCTTTATATTTGAATTCTGTTTTAGGCTACAGCTCTTTTCCTTCACACTTAAAACTTACGGACATTTTTGCAATCACTACATAGAAGGTATCAAATATCGAAGAGAATGAATACATTTTACATACCACATTTCATATATATGAATCTAGAGCAGGAAAATATTAAGTTTTTGTGAGGAATTTCATCTTGTGAGTAGTTGTAGAAGATTTATTTATTGCATTTATTTTTTCTTTTGAAAATTTTATTCGTTTCAAATTTTGTTTTTAGTTATGTTAACTCTATATTAAAATAATATAGAGTAATATATATAATATATGGCTCTAGTATATAATATATTTTAATTGATAAGTAACGACAGTATATTTTGTTAAAAAAATAACTCAGCTTAAAAGTTATATTTCTTTTGTCGTGTTTGCTCTTTATCACACAAACTGAAGCATGTTTTAATTTTTTTCTTTGTTTTCGTACTAAGGGAGGCAAAGTTTAAAAAATGACTCACAAGCACAAGTTGTTGTCTTTATTCCCTCAATATTGCAGCTTAAAATAAAATAAATTCCGTTATAAATTTCTAACTAATAAGAAATTATAAATTCTAATGTATCAAAAAAATATGGACGTTAACTATATTGACCAAAATAATAAACAATCAAACCATATTATGCTTGATATGATATTTTTTAAATTTAAAAATGTAATGAATGAATAATCCTAAGACTTTTATTTATAGTATATGAGCCATGACTTTTTTTGGGTAGATCTTATTTTAGCCCACCTTTGGCGAATAATAAGAATTTTTTGGCGAAAGGTAAGAATTCTTTTTTCTTAACCTTTTAATTCAAATACTTTCGATTTGGCAAGATTTGAAAAATTGGCGAGATTTCGAAAAAGTCGCTAGAGGTGGGCTAAAATAGGATTTTACCACTTTTTAAAAATATGACTGTATAGGTAAGTGCTATTTTATAGGTAAATACCTATAAAATATCGTCTTAACAACTTTTCTGAAAACATTACCTTAAATGTAAAATTTAAGCTATATTATAATAAAAACACAGGAAAAAGCACAAAGATCTGTAAAATTAGCTGAGAATTGGCGATTAAAATTTATGAATTTTTCCCTGACTTCAAAAAAAGGTTTGTCCTAAAATTGTAAATTGTATTTTCTGATATTATCATATAATTCATTCAAGTTAAGCAAATTTATGGGAATACAATTTTCGGTTGAAGTGTAGAACGTTGTGCCCCCGAGTTTCTCACCAATATGGCAACCAACGGAACTTTCTGATAAAAAATTCTAAAGTTCGGTTCAGTGTTGCGAGCAAACGGCTCGGGAAAGAAAAGAGATCATATCTTTAACACAAACATTTATTTGAGACACGTACACACACATGACGACACAATACAAATATTTAAGTTTAACTGCTTTTAAACTTTCAAAAGGGGAATCTAAAAAGGAACTTATAGTTCCGCGAAAGTTTGGCTGTTTTCGCCATCGAAGTCTTAAAACGAAATTCTTAAGTTCTCAGGTGAGGAGTTCAATTTTTATATTGGCGAGAGCGCCATCTATAGGCTGTTTTTAAATTTTTCCCATTTCTTACGGAAACCCTATTTCTGTTTTGTTTACTACGTTTTACAATAGTTGAATTGTTCATGAACTACAACTGTTTTATAATAAATTTAATATTTAAAATATCGATTTCAGATGATTTAAATTTTGTTTATTATTTTAATTTAAAATTTATTATACAAAGAAAGTTTAGAATAAAATTAATATTAATTAAAATAACATCTATTTCATTTTTAGTGTTAATATTCACAAAAAAAAATCGTTTTCCCATTTTTAATTATCACTGTGCGAATTCGCCTGGAATTCGTCTGGAAACGTAATTCACGAAATCGTCTGCTTTTTCGTATTAAAAAAAGCCATGGAATTATTCGCAGTTCTCGTAATTCTTTTGGTTCTTCAACGTTTGGTTCCCTCGAAATATTATTATATGTCTGCAATCGTACAGGAGTGGATGTCTGGTAGTTGGGATGGTAGGCACTACTTCGAACCTGCTGAATGGATGAAGGGTGAGTGGAATATTTTTTTCGCCGTTTCTTCAACGAAATATCCCGATCGCACACTGTCGGAAAAAAAAAGATTAAATAATATTTGTTCCTATAACATCCTTTATTTTTACTTGTAATATTATTATGCAATATTCCTTAATCCACACCGTCCATCTATTCAATTTGCTAGCGAAGCTACTGCATTCCAGCCCCCTAGAAGCCCTAGGATGTTTTTTTAAAGTTAAAAAATACTGCCCAATGCCTTCTACAGATGCCTTCGCAATCTGTAGAAGTCACCGGGCAGTATTAAACAAATAATTATAATTAGTTAAACATTCTAACTAAAAAGGCGGAAAATAGCAACCTTAACTTTTCCGCTAACCAGTTTGTTTATTTTGTCCACCATCTTTGTTGGCGGCTTGGCATTCTTGGCGCAACAAGGGGCACACTATTCTACACTTTTACCCAACTTTCAATACAATTCGAATTCATAATTTTTCAATCTTAGATAGAATAGTTTTTCATGACACAGGTAGCTCATAATTCAAATTGCAAATAACTTCCTCATGTAACTCCATTGCAGGCAATTTCAAAACCTTATGAATAACTCAGAGAAACTTTTCAGTATGTTTTTAATTTGGTGTAGCGTACATTTTTCTATTTGAATCTTTGGTCGATCTTTATTTATTTATTTTTGTAATTTCCTTATTTCTCCGTTAGGAGTGCTGTATCATGCCTTAATGAATTAAGCATAGACACTTTACCTTAAGTGTATGTTACTTACCTACTTATATGCGACGCCATTTTGAATTTAAAGAATTTTTACGAATTTCACCTCTCTCTCTCTCTGTTCTTACAATTTTTTTGTTTATTTTGAAAGTTGCATCGTCTAATGCAAATAGCAAATCTATGCCATATAATTTGCCATACTATGAATTTGTTAAAACCACACTCGTTATCTTCATTGGGTACTTTTCCATTATACAGGCGCAAGCGAAAAGTCGCCAATAATGATGCAACCGCCAAACGGAATATCGCCGCCTGTAACCTTTTGCCGCCACATTTTTTAAAGATAGTCGGGGCCAATTTGTCACCTGCGCCAAAATGGCGACTGTCTGCTGTCACCAAAAAGTCTGCTTGGCGAGATTTGCGCCGGTATTATGGAAAAGTACACTTTATTGCTATGACATGTTGTCTTGCAAAACGTGTGTTCAAGTGGGGAGTAAATTCGCGATTCCAGAATTATTGGACGCAGTTCCGAACTGCAAGTAAATTCACTTAATCCTCTCAAGATGACGTATACGTTTGTTGTCCGTAAACGTACTATAAATACTCCTTCCCACCCACACAAACTGCCATCTTTGAATTTCAGTTTATCTAATTTAGTTATGTTTTGTTTTGATTATTTCGAAATTTGGCATGTGTGCCGCCTTATTTCACTCCCGTTGCTTCACCTGCTTACTCCATCTTCCTCTCATCCCTTACCCTGTTAAAGTTTATTTGTCTTTCAAGCGGAAGTTTGCAACAATAAAGACACACAATCGTCTGTCATATACATGTACTTGTTTAAAATTACAGAGGAAAAATTCAAAAGTTAAAATAATCGCTCAATTGTCATATATTCTGCCCAATTATATGAGCAATTCTATCTAGAAAATGCTTTGTCATTTTGATTTGTTTAAAAGTTTGTAATAATATTTGCGATGTTAATAATTGTTTTGGAATTTTTATTGCATTTCAATGATTATGAATATTCTAATTTCCGTTTATTAAGGTAAAAATACGGCAATTAGATACTCGCGTGACCTGTAGTCAAAATAGTTAAGTAGCTATAATAGATGACAAAATAATTACTTTTTTAAGGGGTCTTCACTTCTTCATTAGTAAGGCAGATTTATAAGGTATGCAAAGTAAGCAACTGTTAAAGATTTCCCTTAATTTAGAGGATACATAGATGCTCAAAGATTATATATTCAAATCTTTTCAGATTAAAAAAAAGTATATAATAAATAATAATGCACTTGAGTATATTTTTATAATCTGGTGAAATTTTTTCTAGGCGCTCTTTGGTCCCCGTTAAAACCGATTTGTGCCAAAATATCTATTTTGTCAAGTTCATTTGGGGAAGAAAGGTACGAAACTTTCATTGCTTAAGACTGCCCCAAAGCATAGCCTTTAACATTGAGATAAATTTGATTGCATTTTCTTTCTTCCTTTTTTTTTTTTTTTTGCTTATATTTAAATATTTTTTTACCGTTAAAAGTAAAATCCATTTCTGAGCATAAAATCAATGCTTCGTTTTTATTTTTAGAAGTGTTTATTGTTTTTATCTCATTTAGCAAAAAATACATACAGAAAATCTTTCATCTATCTATACTTATAATAAAGCTCAATGTGTGTGTGTGTGTTGGCGCTCTGCAGGTCAGACCGTTGGACCTACAGCTACAAATTTGGTACATGTATACCTTGGAGGTCGGAAATGTGCATCTCTGAGCCCTTTTTTCGAATTTTTAATTAGAATTTGAATTAATTAAAATTTAAGCGAAATATCGACGTTTTTCCGCTATAACTTCTGAAAATATTATAGCACAAACATGATTTTTATATCAATTTAAAGATTAAAAAATTAGTTTTCTAACGGTATTAGTGTTTTTAATTTATAACGTAAGCTTCTATTTTTAACGAATTTTTAAAGAAATATTTTAACCATGTTTTTATCACGTGACTGGATAAAATAAAAGAATGCCGGAAGTTCGAATAAAAAAAAACTATCATCGTAAAATCAAGTCTAAAGAAATGCTACTTTTAACACGTGACTAGATAAAATAAAAGAAATATAAAAAGTGATATTTTCTAAAAAAATAAATGCAAGGCAAAAGATTCTATGATCGTTTGCAATATCTAAATAATTAATTCAATAAATCTTCTTTACGGTAAACTTGATCGAATTTAGACAGGATATGCATTTGAATCCCTACTTAATGGCATATTTCTATTATCGTATGCAAAATCTGTATCATTAATTGAATTTTTTTTTCATTATAAAATGTGATAGTTTCTAAAAAAATAAATACAAAGCTAAGATTTCTATAAAATCTGCAAGAGTACGTCAAAGGGAAAAAATTAGGTTTTATCCAGGGCTTCGAACTGTAATTTTTTTTGTTCCGGTTTTCGTTCCGGTTCAACTAAAAAATTAATATCGGTTCAGTTCCGGTTTTCGCTCCGCCAAAAATAACGGTTTTCGGTTCAGTTCCAAATGAATAATTTCATTTTATGTATATTCTTATTTGTACTAAAAATATAATTCTATCATAAACAAAAAATGTAATTCTATCAAAATTTAGAAGATTTTATTCTCTTTTTAATTGGTACACTATGTGAATTGATACAAACAGCAGGTACGATAAAAGCGGTGAGCAGAGGACGGCATTGTTATGGCATTGTTATCCATTATCAAAATCGCATTTGACAACTAGGTTCATGATTACCCACATTCGTCGTTTGATTCTCACATCGTGCACTTGGCCTTGCAATAATTATGTAAAAAATATATTATTTATTTAACATATGAAAATTGCCTCTAATTATTAATATATCTTCTAACGTGGTTTCACTGAGATTACTTCTGTTGTCTCGGAGAATAAATTTTAAACCTGAAAACGCTCTTTCAACACTAACTTGTGTAGCTGGAGCTGCCAAAACCACCATTGCAATCTTATACAAGTGCGGATATGTAATTTTATTCTCTTCCCAGAAATCTAAAATATTATGCTTTATATCAAGCCTTCGTACATTGTCAAAATTATTTAAAATGAATTCAATGTCAATCTCGGTAGAAATAGAGGTTCTATGTGTTTTTATTACTGCCAATTCTTTACTTTTTAAAAAAGTCTCTAAATCGTCTTCATTTTCATCGCTTTCAGTAGAAGATTTTGTTTCCTCGTTTACTATTGAAATGGACTTTTCAAAAAATTGTAATTTGTTCCAAATATTCTTTAAATGTTGCACAGCCTGTACCTTTTGTGACGTGGAAAGCAAAATTTGATAACGCGGGTCCAAATAAACTGCTCCTACTAAACTATCAATTTCTATTAACAATGCTTCCCTGTTAGATAACTGATTATATAAAATATCTGCAAAGAAATTTTTTAAATTTCGTAACTTTATTTTGCAATGTGTACAAATTCCGTAAAAATCGCTTAAAGTTAATTCTTCACTTTGTAGTTTCAAAGTTGCTTCCGTTAGGGGTTGTAGGGTATCAACAATTAATTTTAAGGAGATTTGATAGATGCTTCATGCTACGTCACTTAGGGCCTCTCCTGTCTATTTACTCCTCCCTGATCTAAACAGTCTATACCAGCCATACTCAACCTTTTTTTTTAGGGGCCACAAACACGTTTCAGTCACGGTAGCCCGGGCCGCAAGTAAAAAATAATTAGGTGTATAAATGAAAAAGTAATATCAACCTAATGAAATATTTAGTTTAATGTAAAAAAGAATTTAACAAAGATGCTTACTTACTTATATGTATATCTAATGAGACTTTTGGAACTGAGAGCATTTTTTTAAAACTTTATCAATATCTGGCTTGTCGTTGCATGCTACTCTTATTATATCATCCAAATGGGAATCTGTCTGTTTATTTCTATATACACTCTTTGTGTATTTCATTTTTGAAAAAGATGATTCGCACACATACGTTGACCCAAAAAATGTTAGCATTATTTGGGCACATCTTTGCACGCTTTTATATTTTTGGGGAACAATGCTCCAAAATTCCACATATTCCCTTTTTTCTTTGAAAATTACTTCCAGGTTGGTGTCATTTTTAAAATCAATAAATTCATCAAACAACTCCGAGTAATTACAATTTAAAACTGAAGCCAACTCAGAAATAGTTGGTGTCTTTAAATGCCATGGATTTTCTACAAGTAACAAACAATTTTTTATTTTTCTGAGATCTTGAAACCTTTTTTGAAATTCGTTTAATAGTGCAGTTATAAAATTTGAAATTATGGAGCAGTTTTCTTCTGAAATGTAAATACCGTCCTCTCTGGTTTTTATAATAGTTGGAAAATTGTGCAGCTGTTTGTTCTGTATTTCATTATAATAAATACTTAGCTTTTCCTCAAATGCAAACACTTTATTTGCCATATTGGACACTATGTTATTTTCGCCTTGTAGACTCTGATTGAGATTGTTTAGTTTTTCCGTAATATCACATAGAAAACCTAAAAGACACCACCATTCATCGTTTTGTAATTCTGGGTGCCCTTTATTATTTTTCTCTAAAAATAGGATTATTTCATGGCGTAATGAAAAAAACCTTTCCAAAACCTTTCCTCTACTAAGCCATCGCACCGAGGTATGCAAAAGAACGTCGCTGTGCTCACTTCTTCAAGAAGGGTTTTAAATTTTCTGTGGTTCAGTTCTTTTGCTCGTATATAATTGACAATATTGATAACTGTTTTCATTACAGCTTCAATTTCTGGTTGTACAGCACGGGCCGCCAAGTTTTCTTGATGGATAATACAATGAAATGTTATTAAATTGCTGCAATTATATTTTTTCTTAAATAATGAAATGAAGCCATTTTCGGATCCAGTCATTGAAGGACAACCATCTGTACACAAACACACGATTTTTTGCACATCAATTTCATGATGTTCTAAAAAATTACAAATAGTATCAAGGTAATCCGTGCCTCGGGTTTGACCTTTCATTGGCAGTAATTTTAAAAAGTTTTCATGAATTTCATTGTTTTCTGTACAATAGCTAGCAAACACCGAGCACTGCGATGTTGCTGAAATATCGGTGCTGGCATCAAATGCTAAACTGAAAAACTTGCATCTTCTTAGGTTTTTTAATATATCATCGGAAATAAATTTAGAAATGTCTTCAATACGCCTGGTGCAGGTTGAATCCGAAAGCTGTATTTTTTTATATCAGATACTATTTGTTTTTTGTTACTGTATTTATCAAAAAGTATATTAGCAGCACTAATAAAGCATTCCTTTACAATTTCCGGTAAATAGTTTCATATGCTTACCAAGAATGTAAGAAATTTCATATGATGCTTTTGTTACCGCCGAGTCTTGTGATAATGCCGCGAATATTACATTTTGTTGCTCATGCAATGATCTCTTAAAAAAACTCAATTTCTCATTTCTCAAAGACGATCCGGGAG
>JAPMOQ010066630.1:0-17165 GCA_026543055.1 Argiope trifasciata | reverse complement strand
AATACAAAGACTAATTTTTGAAATTTAAGCGACACTTAATTTGAAATGAAACAATATGCGTAATATGTTCTTTGAAAAGTGAAATGGAAACTGCCTTAGGAAACAACCAAAAAAATATTCACATTTACATTCCTTTCTGAAGTTATGAAACTCTCAGCTAACTGCATAGTTCATATTTGCAACTACTCAGACCCTCTTCGTTGTATATTCGACCTTCTTTTAAGGCGTAGCGGAACGCAATTTTTTAAATTCCCAATTATATACTTTTCTATTAAATAAAAATTATGTAAACTACACTTTATTCGTTTTGTGATTGGCAGATGGCGATTCACCAGACCCTTGACATTTGAGGTTTATTTTTCCAATATTGCTTGATATGTTTAATGAATATTATTATTACATCGTATTTATATCGCACTTAACAATGATATAATGACATAAGTGGAAAACTAAAGCTTTAATTAACACCAAATGAGTTTAAAACAATATTGTTTGTTAATTTTCATACATTTAATGTAAGTTCATTTCGACTTTGTACTTATTACTGTCACGTGCATTAAAACTGTGTGGAACTGATACTGTTAGAAGGAGAAATAGGGCAGTAAGCTTGAGTCATCAATGCCTTAAAGAAATCCAGCCCCCATGAAAATGTTATGAATGAGAGAGATTATTTACAGTGGAAATACGCAACTTGCGATTCAGACCAGTTTAAGGTATTTAAGAAATCTTGATAAAAGCAGAAAACAATATATATGTAGAGATTTAATATGTAGCCATTACCATTCCACATTTGGTTTTATTGTACTGTAATAGATGGCACCATGGGTTCTACCAATCCAATGCTAAGTCTTATGAACTTAAATTAAAGAAAACGAGTTATGGGCATTCGCTCGAGAGAAGAGAAAAAGAGAAGGTATTACGTTTAACGATGAATATTTAATACATAGCTTTGTCATGGGCAGACATTTAGTTAACCCTTTGGTGCCATTTAACTTAAGTGTAAACAACCTGTCCTGTCCATATTATTAATGTCCTTTTAATTTTGTTTACTGTAAATAAATAATGTTTTCTTTAAACGCTACTTCACTGATCCAAATGAGATTTTACCGGCATTTTGCCCCACCCAGTCCTACAGATCAATAAAAAAATTTTAAACCTTTAAATTCAAAATTTCGTTTCATATAGCCAGGAAAATAATGTGTATCTATAGTAATTATAGGTATGCATGTAGGATCGGATGTATTGAGACAGCGTATAGCGCTCCTAGCAGAGGGAAAAAGAGCCAACAAGAAATAAGAGCAGATCACCCCCCCCCCTCCAAAAAAAAATTCAATATAAAAATGCATGCTATGTTACAATAAAAAATACAAGAATTTTCATGGCGTTACCCGTAACACTGGCGTGGATATTTATTAATAAAGTTACACGAATTTCAACTTAAATGAAAATAAAAGTACGCCCTAAATTGAAAATTAGTGCTATTATACAGTTTTTCCAAGTTAAGAAGCAGAGGTGAAATTTAAACGACAAAGAAAATGAATAATAGCTGTAATAAATCAGACAAATACATTCAGGAGAAGGGGAGGATATTGAAGAATACATTTTTCGAATTCAGGCCATACCCTTTTTCAAGAAGTGGAAAATTCATAATTTTAATAGTAAATATCTCGATTAATTTTTGCAAATACCTCCATGCAATTTTTTCTTGTTTTTATTATGGTATGACATATATTTTTCAAACTGGACTTTTTGGTCTACCTCCTTTATTTTTGGGGGGTCATTTTGGTATCTTTATGCCATATTACTTTATTTTATAAATATTTTAGTATCACTTCTTCCCTTCATCACTAGGCGCTGTAACCGGTCTCAATAAATTCAGCATATTCACTTTATCGCAGACACACGCACGCACACACACACAGTATTGAATTTTGTTTTTCAAGTTTCGCATGAAAAGTTAAATTTATATAACTCATAAATTTATATATTACTCATTAATGGTTAGCAGTAAAAGAAAAGTAATAAAAATTTTGTATTAGGCATTTAAATATTTTACATATTTGACGAATAAAGAAGTGGTGGATAGAATTAAGTCTTACGCGTATATCAAGAACAATTACAGCAATGAAATTATGTCCTATTTTGAACCTAATTACATAAAACCCAGAATGAAACTGCCCAAAGAATTTCATTGAAATTACACGCCATCTGAATACTAATCGTTCACTTTCATCATAAATTGTTGCGCAATTATTTCTACGCAGACACTACTTGTTACGATGCGGAACTAATTCCATGATTTAAAAAAATGAAATATAATGTAAAATAAAAATAAAATCCTATATATGTTATTAAGTTAATTCAAGTTGCTTAATGCTTAAGCAAGCCCAAGTCCTTAACATTGATAATAAATCTTGTTTTGAATGAAGTTTTATTTGGTAGGGTAATGATAATAGGATTACTCAGAAATTAAACGATTAATCGATGGAATATAGAAAATACAAGTTGGGGAGCAGCAGCTATTCAGAAGCTATACTAAATATCATTCCAAGAAGGTTATACCTTCAAAATCACGGTTTATTGCTTGAAAGAAAAATTAATTTGTTTAAAAATTTAAATGTAATTTAAACAAAAAAAATTTGAAATCTATTTGGAATTTTCCATTGTGAATTTTAAAAATATATTCCTCGTATATATTTAAAATATGTATAAGAGAAAAAATATTTCAATTACAAAGCGCATAAGTAATTAATAATTTGAATGCAATTTTTCTTATCTTAAATTTACACAAATATCGTTATTATTTATGTTGTTTTAAAATTTGAGAAGGAGAAAGCAAAAGCACCAAGAATTATAGTTTTTAATTACATGTTGATTCAAGTATAAGCAAAATTTCTTTCCAATCCTTGATAACGAATTTTAAAAATATGATTTTGTGCCTTTGAAATGTGTAAATCAATTTTAAAATTTTCAATATTTTTCCAACAACATTTTTTTTAAACATAAAGCGTTTCTAAATAGATTTAAAAAGAAATAAAGAAAGAAAAATTTCTATATCTTTTAAGTTCGTAAATTAATTTTTTAAATTCATGATTTTTCAGTGTTTTTTAAGAATTTCTCAAATTTAAGATGGACACAACGGTATGTTTAAAAGATTTTCAAAGAGAACCTTTCAATATTTGATCACGAATTAAAAAAAAAAAAAATGAATTCATAACCTATTACATCCGTAAATCATTTTTCTTTAATTTATGATTTTCCAATATTTTCCCAATAACTTTTCATACATAAAACGGCATATTTAAAAGACTTTTAAAGGGACACCTTTCAATCCTTGATCGTGAATTTTAAAAAATGAACAGTATTCACAACTTTTAAAATCGTAAATCATTTTTTAAAATATTGATTTTTTTCCAATAATTTCTCAAACATAAAACGCCTCTTTAATGGGTTCAATGGCACATTTAAAAGATTTTCAAAGAGCCACCTTTCAATCCTTGATCGAGCATTTAAAGAAAGAGAGAAAAGAATTCATATCTTTTAAATTCGTAAATCAATTTTTAAAATTTTTCATTTCCAAATATTTTTTTTCAAACAGAAAACACGTTTTTTGTAGATACAACGGTACATTTTTAAGATCTTTAAGGAGACACCTTTGAGACAAAAATAATCAGTATAAGAAAGAAAAAAAAGAGAGAACTGCAGGAAAAAGTAAATAAGATGAATGTAAACTTTAAGAAGCTCTCAATTTAGATAAAATACCTCGCACGGCGCACAAGTCTAGTGCAATAAACAAAATAAAACTTAAAAAATCTGTCAGATAAATCAATAGAAAAGAGAAGAAAAAAAGTAAAAAAAAAAAAAACAGATTAGATAAAAAAAAAATTAAAAAGGAAGTGGCAATCAGATTTATAGTTGCTGTCTCTTCAAGAAAACAATGCCTTTTCCTAAGTTTAACGATAAAATGGTGATAAGGTTCATCTTCAGATAACAATTCAATGAATGTGACATTTTTGACACGCTAGATCAACCAATCGAGATGACGCCAAAACGACCAGCCTAAAATCTCATCGAAAACTAATTGTAAGCGTAAATATCACGTGATAAAGGGACAATAATAAATAAGATCTCACGTGATCAATTACTCCGGCCTTATTTTTTTTTTTCTCCTTCTATTTTGAGTTACGCATTAAATATCGACCGACGAATTAGCATGTTGTTTTCCAAGATGAGAACCAAAATAATAATTAGTGTATTAAATACTTCAAGATAGAAGGTACTAATCATTTTTATAAATGTCACATACTTTAGAAAAACAAATGAAGCTGAGAAAAATAATAATTTTCAAATTCTTCAACGTCCTCAAATCGACACAATCAAGGTAATCAGGGAGAAAAACAAAGGACTTTAACGACATATTCACAAACTGAGTTGATGCAGAGATGAAATTACATTTTTAAAAAAAAACGTTAAATTATAAGTTCAATGTCCAATTAAATAAAAAAAAATCTGGTTCTGTAAAATGAGGCGGGAAACAAATAAAAAAATAAATAAATAAATCGGATTTTAATACAATACAAGATTTTTTGGAGCAGATCTCATCCAGTAATTCTGAAATCAGTTTTAAATAAATCTTCGAGTATCACGTATAAAAATATTTTTCAAATACTTTGAAACGTGGCATAAAACATAATACTAACGAATCCAATCTAAACGTAGAATATGTGTTATTCATTTAACATCTATAGCATTAATTCATCACGGTTTTATATATGGCTTAATATATTTTCAAATTAAGTTCATACTATGAAGAAGAATATGTGGTATAAAAAATAGTTATGTTTATGTATAGAAAAATAAAACAAAATCAGAAGTATCAAAACAAATGATGTGCAATTATTAGAAATTTATACCAAAGGATAAGCAAAATAAATAAAATATCCAGGCGTTGAAAATTGAAAAAATAATTCGGGTTTAATTCTTTTCTCAATTCACGATTACCCTTTTTTACTTTAAAAATAATTCAGAAAAATGTCTACGAAATTACGCTAATAGCTTCTTTATACGTATTACATACTAGTTTCATGACATGTACTACTTAGCAAATGACATAGTCACCAAAATTTCAGTAAATATACGTCCATAATTCCAAAGAAGTTATTAAATTCTGATTATTGATTCAGGCTATTATTAATATATGATCCTTATTTACAGGACTTTTAACTTAACAACCTCCCCTTCTCAATATCAAGAATATCCTCAATTGAATTTCGGAAAAATTTAGTAATTTTGGAAAAGAAGCTTTTCTATATTCTTCATTAACTAAGAATTATGAAAGCACAAGCGGACACATGCAGAAATGCAATTTACAGAGCACCCCCTAATATATTAATGCGTAGGCCATTCCTAGAATCCATTCCGCTCCTTTCAGAGCCCAGGTTTTTCCCTGAAGTTTTATATCCTTCCAAAGGTAAGAAAAGTAGGCTTTCGTTGCTTTCGTTTAGAGAGATCTGAACAAAAACCACTTTCCTCTTCTCTTTTTTTATTTCTTTTTCGCCACTAGGAAATATCGCCTCAGGTAAAATACAAGCAAATCGTCGAACCTATATTGTTTTTGTCAAGAAAGTATGGAGACTATTGGCTGCCATTTGCTTAACTTTATTCATTGACATTTTTTAAATAATGAAGCTAATTCAAACATGGATGAACTAGAAGCTTGAGGAATATGAAGATGACATGAAAATAATTTTAACACTAGGTTTACCATGAGTTGGCGCATACTCATTTCTACCAAAGGAATCAAAATGACCCCTTTCGGCAATTAATTAGAAAAAATATATAATTAACCTATCGATTATGGAATTAAAGTAGAAAATACTGTTATATTTTCAATATATTTGTTGAAATGCCGTGTGATGAAAAGGCAGTTCCTCTATGTTTATTCACTAATAAATAATATATATTTTTTTTTTATTTAAAGCCAATTCCTACTCAGGCCAAAAACGAAAAATGTATTTTAGTTATTTTTTATTAAATAATTACAATTAATTTGACAAAATCACAATATTAAGTGGCAAAAGATTTTTTTTCCCCAGTGATCAACACACGCTTCTTCAGTGTCGATGTTTATTCATCATTTTATATCCTGCTAAATACCTTATATAAGAAAATAATTTTCTCCTATATAAAACGAAAATTAATCAAAAAATTATTGACTTTCGCAAGAACTGAGCACGCTTCTTCGTCTTCACATGAAAACTACTGAAATCCTTGCATTTTACCGATTGAGCTACTGCTTGTTGATTTCAACTTTCATTACAAACTGCTAAAACTCTCTATAAGATTCTTATAATATGAAAATATTACAATGCAGTATTATCATATGAATGTACAGCTAAAAACATTTCAAGATTCTAGTTCATAAAAAAATGAAAGAAAAACAAACATGTTATAGCTTTACAAGCATGATAAATAAAGTTTTTTTTTCTTTCAGAAAAATGCATTCGAAAACCAGTGGACAATAATTTCGAGGTCCTTTGATAAAAGGATACTAATGCATTATTCTCTATCGTCCGCCAATGTCCAACTCTTTGCAATTTTAGATGCATACATTTTAAACTAAAGTACTAAAATATGCAGAAAATTGTTAATTTTTTATTGAATAGTTAAAAAGTAATTTCTGAAAAAAATGCCACGTAATATACATCAGATGATACGTAATATACCACGTAATAAACAGCGCCAAAGCATCTTATAAACATCTGAATGCCTAAAGCTTCCTTATACTTATTTTTACATTACCTTATAACATTTCCTTTAGTGGAATAAAAACATATGAAAACATGACATAATAAATAAAGAAAAAATTAAAGAAAAAAAAAGCATTGCTATTCCGAGCAGATACCCCAATAGTTAACAAGTTTCTATTAAATATATATTTATAGCACAGATAAGATGTGGGCGTTTTCTTATGAAATCTTAGCTATCTCAATTTATAAAAAAAAGGATATGACCTGCGATAAAAATCAACCTACGAAGAAAAAAAAAATAAAGAAGGTTCTAAAAGGTTATTTTTCTCACAAACAGAAGGTTAAATTTTCATTCCCAACGCATCTCACGTGTGTTAGGGCGATTCACATTAAAAGAAATATCGTTCAAATCGCTAACTTTTATCTACTCTAAATCGTAGTCGTAATTCTGAAGCACATCTTAGTATTTTTACGAGTTTTTCCGATGGAAAAAGTCATTTTTTTTGTGTGTCATTCTAAGACTGAAACTACGTGACCTTTTTGAATATCTTATCCGCCTACATTTACGTTAGTTCAGAATTTTAATTTTACCATGAGTTCCCGGTACTACTTCGATAAGAGTGGTTTTAACCGATTTCATCTTCAGATAATGACTCTTTCTTTCTCCATACAAATAAGCATAATTTTCGCGTATTTAAAAAAAAATTAAAGACGTACATTCATTTTTAAATCTCTTTCAGGTAAGAAAGCAAATTGAAAATAACTTTTCATCATATACAGTTCATTAATTATGTTTGAATATAAATTAAGGGTTTCTTAGTTTTTCTATTGTTCTATATTTGAATACATTAGAACTCTAGGATGTCAGTTTCAAATGTTTTACTAGAATCAAAATGGTTAAACTAAAATTAAAAAGGACCAGTCAGGCAATCAAACATCTTGTGTCTTGAAATATTTTATTTTAATAAACATTACTATAAAACACTTATTTGAGACACTAACAATTCATAGAACTGAAATTTAAAATTCAAAAATTTGTTTGTAACTGGGAAGTACGTATATAATATAATTTTAAAAATGCACCAATTGAAGAGCATTACATACAGTGGGCTCATACATACATAACGCGGCGTGTTAAACGTATTTTAAAAACATCCAATAATAAATAAATTTTTTAATTTTGAAAAAGTAAATCTAATAACACTAGCTTGAAATCAAAATAAGACGCAGTAATATCGTTTGCCTTTTCTGTTGTTGTTATTGTTAGAATTCGAATTTCAAACTGGATTTCTATTAATTCTTGTACTTCTATAAGCTCAGAAGTGCAGAATCTATTACGTACTACTCGAATATTTTGGCATTTGATGAATTATTGCTACGCATATCTAAGTTGGTCCTTGAACGATGCTAATTAAATCATGAAGATTGAAAACGAAAGCTCACATTCACGTGATCATATGACAATTCGTTCACTTGGGAGTGAGTTTCGCAACTACTTTTAGAAATGACGCAAGAGATCCGAAACGTTTTTGGCTGAAGTTTCTTTAAAATAAAAACCAACGCCAGGTGATGTGCAATTGGAATGCAATTACAATGACATTTCAAGTCTTTTCGTCATGCTTGCGTCATTCTTGAAAACTTTTGCATTTGTGAAACAAGGTTAAATTTTAAAATTCAAAAAAAAAAAAAAAAAAGGAAAGGAAACCAATGCATGCGTCATGATCTTTTCGTCTTCAAATAAGGAAATAATTTATTTTTAAAAATGAAAATTTAAAAGAAAAAAGAAAATTTATTTCTAGTATTTATTTGAAGTTTTACATTTTCTAGAAATAATAATATAGATTCTGCTAGGTTCATTTAAAATTATAAAAAAAAATTTCTCTTTTATCATCTTTATTTATAATCATATCGATCAGGATATTCTAAAATTTGTCATATTGTATAAAAGAAAGAAAATGTTTTAATGTGCCTGTGTAGTAAATATATAAATATTTGTAATGCAAGAATGTTTTTTATGAAGCAATCATAAAACACAGCAAAATCTGTTATCTTAATTTAAAAAGTTAAATATTTTTAGTTGAATCAAGATGATTTTTAAAAACCTCAAACACTTTTTTCTCTTATATTACGAATAATTTTTAAAAGACGATACAAAATTTAAATTAATATTGTGAAAGGGAAATCAAAGACATATTAATATAAATATAAACTTTAAAAATATATTTATAAAGATTTTTTTCTAAAAGAATGGTAACACTCAAGACAAATAGCTTTTTAATTACTAAACTATTTAATTAATTGCCAAGAAGCTTTCATTTAATTTCCCCTTAGACTTCTTTATTTTTCGAAATTTGGAGAAAATCAATGTCTAAATTTCTATAAAATACAAAGCTTTTAAGAATTCTTACTTTTATAAATATTAATAAATCAATAAAAAACAGCAAAAAAATTGTTACTAAATCTATGCTTTTTTCGTTTCCTAAAAACAATTTATTATTTCGAAGAAAAATAATCAAATTCTTTAAACTATAAAAATACATTTTTAATTATTCATATCAACATTGTTAAAAAATTGATATCGATCAGATAATTAAAAAGGTTTCGAATTACAAAACTTTCAACACCTTTATATTAGTAAATTGAAAAAAAAAAAACAAACATTAACCAAAAAATATGAGCAAGCCAAATTAGCATGGGATGCTCATAGAAATGTATTCAGAATAACAAGAATTTTTATTATATATCATACTTATAAAGGATTTTTTAATAAAAGTTTTAAAATTTTCTAGTCTTCGATTCTTTTTACGTCGTTTTATCATAAAGACCGCCCTCAAAGTGTCAATTTTGAAATATCTTGTTTCCCAGATCACTAATAAAAATTCTTTTTCTTTAAAAAAAAAAAAAACTTTCTGACACTTTACAATTTATTATTTACGATGAAATATTTAAATCAACTCACAACTAGATGGCGCTTCTCATATGAAATCAAAATATATTTAAAATCAATCTATTAACTAATAGTTAAGTACTTTACAAAAAATAAAATATTGTACCATTTAAAATAAGAATAACTGGGTAAAATATTTCACTGATTTGACAAATCAGTAATAAAAGGGGGTAAACGAAAATTCTATAAAATCATTTTATTACAAATATTAAACAAGACGTGTTAAATAAGTGTATATAAGAAAACCCCATTTAAAAATATAAATAAACTGTTCTATAAACATTTTTTTTTTTGTTCATTTAAGTAAATAGGGAATGTAAACAATTCCACGTTTCTCTGTCTAAAAGAACCTCCCATCTATCAATAGCAAAGGGCATTTGGCTTTTATCTCTGTGGAGCTTGGAATCGGATCCTAATCTTTATCAGAAGACATCTCAACAACCAAAGGAAAGTGTCCCCGCAGTGCCGTTGTTACAGGGTTCTGAATTCCTTCCCTACTTTGATTCCTAGTTTTCTCACAATACAAAAAATTACTGAAATCGATTTTCACGAATGGTCTTAAATATGAACAAAATTCAAACAATTTCATTTGTCGATGTATTAAATTTTTTTGAAAGTGGGATCAGGAACAAATTAATTGCTTTGAATTAAGAAAATAATGAAATATTTTAAATGGAGAGGTTTATTACATGAATTGTATTTTTTTATAGCCTTATACGATTTACAAAAACCAAAATCTTTCTATAAATCTGTATTCTGATTGTCTAAAGAGAGAAAACTTTTGAAAGTTGAAATAGTAATAATCTTATTACTTGGAATGACGAAGATTTTAGAAAATTTTAAATGTAGACGATGTTTTATATTTTTAAAAATATTCAGTACCTAAAAATGGAATTTGTCCAGTTACATTTCTAATTCTGTACCGTTAACAAATTTTTGAAGAATAGTGTCATTATTATGAAAATAAAAATTATCAGCAAGTAAACATATCTCGAATATTTTTTAAAATCCCTTTTTTAATATATATATATATATATATATATATATATATAACCTATTACCAAAATGGGAACAAGAATTCTGAAGTGCATGCTTTCTTGTTTCTATTATAAACAAATAAAAAACGTTAAAAAAATTATTGCATTTGTGAAAGAATTTACAGCACTGAGACGGATTTCGCACGTTGTAAACAACATTTGACACAGATACTTTAATTACATTAACTAAATTTTTTTAATTGCAACAAAACCGCAAAGGAACTAAACCTGAATTTCCTAATTCAGGGTACACAAACACACATTTTTATAACACAATATATTTTATGAATCTCATAAAATATGGCGCAACCAAATGTCAAAAACAAATTATTTTAATTATAATAATTATGCTAAAAATCGTAGGAATGCAAAGCTTTCACTTAACAAATAAAGAGAAAAAATAAGGCATGCAAGAAATACCGTCAGATAGCGAATAAAAAAAAATAAAGATGACTGAACTTCCGCTTTTGCATCTGTCCGACCGGAAATTCTTTATTTACTAAGAATTACTCGCTTTTGATTCCTCGTCATTTCATTAGATGCGGGTCGGAAGTACTTGAGCGAAGACTTGTTGCCAAATCATTGCTAGATGAACATCGTTAATTTACTGGTGACACGTGCTGAAAGCGGCCAACGGACTTTTCTTCACGAAACAAATAAAATATGGAAATTCCACGAGATTAAAAGAAAAAACGTAGAAGCAATTGTTAACCCTAAATTAATTTTTGATAATAATACGAAAAATAACAGAATAATTAATTTTGTTTCATTAAAGAAAAAGAAAAATATAAGCAGCCTGAATGCAAACTGCAGTTGGTACTTAAACCGTGCACATAGGCATATGGAAATCTGTTGCAAATATTTTCTGTTAATATAACTTTTTCCTTAAGCTAAAATATTACATAAGATGACAGAAAAAAAATAAAAATATGAGTTGTCACAACTGATTTATTTGAATAGATAATTTCAGCATACCCTTTCGATTAAAAAAATATTTCTTTAAAAAAATCCAATAAAAACTGTCATAAACCATAATTCTATTTTTTAAGAAATTATTGCTATTATTAGCTAAATCTGCTCAATATTAAAAAAATTATTAGCAATCATTTTAAGATAAATAAAGCCTATGAAAATATATACATACGATCTTTAAATTAAACACATAAGCATTTTTCACTAAAGGCCAAATTTATCAAAAATCATAATTCAAATATTTCTTTCAAGGACAAAAATCAAGATAATGTTTTCAACTAATTATCTTCAAATGTCTGTCATTTATTTTCTCCTTCCTATCTGTTTTTTAACCGAGAACCATTTATATTTCAAAATGGTCATATGATATAAAATAATTCTAATCGAATATATTACCTGAAAAAACTTAAACTTCGCAATTGTCACTTGACTGAAAGACAGTAAAATGAATTAACTGACCGTTAAGTTGAATTGATAACTAAAAGAAAACGCAAGGAAGCTTGTTTTCTGTTTTTCTTGAAGCTTCTTGAATTCACAAACAATGCTCCCCTCTCTTGTTTTCCCCACCAGCCTGAAAAGAAGGAACTGCACCTGTTCCTCTTCAAGGTCAAACGTCCCCTCTCGGGAACCCTTTCCTTCCCCGCCCACTTCTTAGAAGATTGCACCAATCAAACAAAATGAGAATTGAAACATTTGTTTCACTACGGTGACACAGCAGTAGTGGAATATTTACATCCTGTATAACATGCTGAAAACAATACACAAGAAGTGTTTTGAGTTTAAGAGTTCTTGTAAAAGTGCCCGGTTTCAAATTAGTCACAGCTGTGTCATTATCGCAACATATATTCGAGTTACAGTTCTGCAATTGGTGTTATTTTCATCTGCATAACATTAAATGAGACACACATACAATTTTTTTCATAATCTTAAAGGTGTTAATATCTCTTATGAAAAATAGTAAGAAACAAATACTTGACTTCTTTACAACTTTTTTGTCATTCGCGAAGCATTTGTCAAATAAGAACTGACACTGAGAAATTTACTTTTGTCGTTCTTTGTTACGTTTTAATGATTTCACACTTGATTATTGATTTCGCCGATGTAATTCAAGATTTCATTCATGTCCTAGCGAAAACCTTGGAATCTAAGTCAAACCACCAAACTTTAAAAATTCAATTGGTCAAAGGCGTATAATAATTCGAGGTTTTGCGTTCAAAATAATAAATATCTTTCGTTTGGTTTTCATTTTTTAAACCCTAATCTTCCATAGTAACTTCCAATTACTAGAATGCTCCAAAATAAAGGTATTAAGCTGGTTTGTTTTGTACCTTATGTTTGGGTTACATTTTTGTTTAACGCATTCATTATAAAAAAAATAGGTCAAAATAGGAATTAGTGCAATTCTACTCAACAATTCGATTTTATTATAACATATAACTAATGATACTAAAAATGGAATTATTTTTAAATACAAAACAGAAACTAAACACTGTTTGTAGGCAGAATCGATTCAAAACGAAACAAATAGCTTTAAAATATATGAGTGGATGCAAAACAGTAATAAGCCAAAATGACTGTTTATTTAAAAAGTGCTTTTAAGGTTTATTATTTAGTAAAAGCTATATAAAAAATTAAATGGGGCTCTCATGGGCTGCTTAGCTCAGATGATGCAACTTTGAACACATTCTAAACATAAGAAAGCTACGGAGGAAAAAGTCCATATTTGTAAACATTTAACTCGAAAAATCACAAAAACTGACATGAATGAATTTTTAAACCACTATTCGGAATTAAGAACCATTAAAAAGACTTATCGACAGAACAATTCCGATAGTCGACAAATCGGCTCCGAGCCAGTTTATTAGCCTGTGATGCGTTTGACATTTAGAAACTTCTTATCCGGGTATGAAAATATATTAGCCAATAAACTTTATTTAGCATTATTTTCTTGTTTTGGTACTGCTTTTAACATTAAAATTTATAAGTGCATCGAAAATAATACCCAAGAAGATAACGAACCATACAAAAGGTAACTGCAAACGCACATAATTCTTTTTCTGCCTTCCCTTTAGCTTTTCAATATAATATGAATATTGAAAAGATAGAATACTTTCCATACTTAGAATAAAATTCATTGTGTGTTGGCTCTCTACAAGCCAGACCGTTGGACCCACAGCTACCAAATTCGGCACATGTATAGCTTGGGGGTCGAGAATATGTGCACCTCCGAGCCATTTTCTTCGAATTTTTAATAAGAATTTGAATGAATAAAAAATTAAGCGAAATTTCGGCGTTTTCGCGCTATAACTTTCGAAAATATTTAGCACAAAATTGAATTTTACATCATAGTAAAGATAAAAAATTATCTTTTTAGTCATACTAATATTTTAATCAACAAATTCAATATCTATTTTAAATGAATATTTTAGAAAATAATTTCATCATTTTTCAACTACAGAAATAAAACTTAAGCTTCAAGAACACGTTACGAATGAAAGGGAAAAAATTATCTTTTATCAATATGTTGTCATTAGGTTGACAAAAACTCAAATTAAAAAATAATTATACTATTAATGCAAATTAAATACGTTAAAATGTAATTTTCAGCAAATGTCTGAATGAAATGAAACAGATATGAAAGATGTTTTTTCTAAAACGAAAATGTTAAGAAATGACTTTTATGACTTTTGCAGTATTATTAACTAAATAAATCAGCTTTAAGACAAATATGGTTTAATGTATTGATTTTGGCAATTCAAGGCCCAAAGGTTAATTTGTAAAATTTTAATAATAGAAATATATTTATAAAGAGGATCTAAATGAAGCAAATAATTACGTAGTACGCAACATGAATCCATAAATGTTTTAATAAATGAAGAAAGTTTAGCTTTTAACCTTGGATACTCTGCTTTGTGAATCATATTTAAAAAGATATTTTTCAGACACTAATATTTTAAATAAAGAGATAAACTTCAATAAACTAAGTCAGTCTTTAAAACCGACTAATTTATAAATATTTGAATATCACTATTTATTAAACGATGGAAATCTGAAAAATTTCGGTTGAATAATTCTAAAGATATTATACGTATTATGAAAATTATTCTGTAGTACACATAAGACTCAAATGCTGATGGATTCTGTTTTTCAATATTGACATTAAAAGAAGATTTATAGTTTCAGTAAAAAATGTTTTTATATTGATTGCAACTTAATCATTTCCACTTTAATTTAATACCGAAATTTTGCGGGAGCTGGCAGATAATTAAAGAGACATATAGTACATAACGGGTTTAGGACTTTTATATGAGTTATATGATAATAAAAATTCGAATTTTAAAAATATTGAAATGTAGAAGTTATTATAAGAAAAGTTATATAAAGTATTTTATTGACAATGACATTGCATAAAGTATGTAAATGACCATTTTAAAGAGTATTAAGATTCTCAACCAACAGGCAGCCAAAGGCGGCTAGTATATGTAACAAATCGCTTAATTTTGTTTTCAATTTTTAATTTTAATTAATTTATAACATTTCATTTAATTTGTGTATAATTTCGATATTTTATCGCGTAACTTTTCTCTTAATGAAAATACTGAGGTTATAAATTATGAAAACTAATTTAGTTTTCTGGGAAAACGAAACTGGAAAACAAATAATTCCGTTAATTGTTACCAAATATAGAGGAAAATAGTTAAAATTTTGTAAACATAGCATAGCGAGAATGCTTCATAATTAATACAGTATTCGTCTGACATTTTTGAAGAAGGTCTCCTAAATTATTCAATTATTCTGAATATGCCAAGGGCATTTATTTCTATTTCTCCAGCACATTCGTCCTTACTTCCCTTCCATTATTTATATGAAGAGATTTTTTCTTTCATTTCGCAATTGTAAACCAAACAGATTTTATGCAAGAATTTTCCACATATTTTGTAAAAAAGAAAACCGCTCTTAAAATAAATATCCCTTTTTTTGGAAATGAAATAATAGATCATTTGTTGAATAAATCTCACCTTCAACAGAATTTCAAATACAACTTAGTAAATAAATAAAGAGATAAACAAGATTTTTAAAAAAATCCCTAGTAAATATGGTTATTTACAGTGTAACATATGGAAATGAAAAATCATGCAGTCACTTTTTTAAAACTAAATAGCTCTACTAAAAACGACAGCTAAAATCGTCTGCGCTGATGATGGGTGAGTTTAGATCGTCTTCCACCACAACAAATAGTTCGCTGCGTTCGATCGAAGAAAAAACCGGTGCAGGCATTTCTCATCCCAGCGGGAAACCCCGAATAGTTTCCAGTGCACTGACTGCCAGGGTCAACCAGCAACATTTTCGGCAGACGATTCTTTTCTCGGAGAGAACGAAAACACGTGAGACCACTCGAGCTTATTAGTAAACATGGGCGACTGGCATCGCCAATCAGGGTGCTGTAGGAGAAAGAGACAACATGAAATTGAAACACTTACCTAGCGACGAACTGCAGACGATAATGAGAAGTTGCAGAAGAACACTTGGGGCGTTGGCGGGGCCGCCGGAATAACCGCGACCCATCACGGCCCATCCCCTGCAACACAGAATGAAAGGTCACGGATTAAAGGCAGCAGACGATAATCCATGTTTCAAAGCAAATATGCAGAGCAGCAGAATATCCCGAAGTATTTCGATTCGAAAACGGAGCAAGAGCTATAGAACGCATCGTTTGACGTCCGAGCACTGAATGCGGCTCGGCAGGCTTTTCGGGTCGTCACTCCGATTGGTTGGAAGGGGGAGGGGTTTCTCGAAACGCACGAGGTTGGGGTAGAAGATCTGGATTGCACTCATCTGTTACATGGATTACGCTCTTCAACGAGCGCGTTATGAATTGGAGTAAATTAAAAAGAAGGGTGTATTATTTTTAAAGGCCTTTTTCTTTACTCATTTTTTTTGCGGTGAGCTAAAACAAGGTTTATCGAAAAGACCCAGTGAAGTAATTCATCGTAAATGAGAAGCAAATGAACGAAAAGGAACATTACATGAGATACAAGTGCAATGTTTAAGTGATCAAATGCTCCAGTTTAACTCGGACGGTCCGAGATAAGAGCAAAAAAATGTATCTTTAATACATTTCGAATTAAAATGCTGTGTATTGCATCGGAAGAATATTTTTTACTAATTTTAACACACTCTATAAAATATGTTCGCTTGAATTATTATTATATTCTCTTGAAAAATCAAATAATATATATTATTAATATATTAAATCTTTCCATAGAATTTACCTTTTATTACAATGTCAATGAAATTTATTTAAATTTCATTGACAACTAAATTAATTTAAAAAAATACGACTAGCCTGCGCCCCCCCCCCTAACCTAAGCCGCTATTAAGTTGGAAAACTGCTAGTGAGTACAGTGGCGAATTTAAGCATATTTTAGCGCTAACTCACCAGGCGCACTTCATATGAGT
>JAPMOQ010066623.1:22003-33611 GCA_026543055.1 Argiope trifasciata | reverse complement strand
GCCATTTAGAGAATAAAATAGGAAATCGGTAGTTTTGAAAATTAGAATACAGTAAAAAGGAGAAATGTTCAGAAATTTCAGCAATTGGTTGGTTTCGATAAAATTCCTCTTAGCTTTTGAAATTGTTGTTTCATTCAAAAAAGAAAATCCTTCATAGAATACAATTATTATATCAATCATGAAAATATAAATGATCATTAAATATCTTTTTCTTCGAAATTCTTCCTTCAAGTATGTTTTAAAAAGTTTGTTCAAATCTTCTACTAATTCCAACATAGCTCGTTTTTTTCTGTATATTGTCAACTGAACCAGAGCCGTTAATGTAGTCAAGAAGAAAAATGAGAATCTAATCTTTTTGGCAGGTAGAAATATGAGCCACAGTGTTTCTAATAAAAGTTTCAAGCACGTGACGAAAATGATGAAACATTTCAATGGATATTTTAGGTAGCTGAAGATTCTATGCTTTTTATTTTCTAAATACTTTTTATCTTTACAGGAGAGAGTGTCTGAAAAGTCGACTCCACAAAATTTGAACATAAAAAAGATTAATTTAAATTCGTTTAGGATAGAAGACCCGACAATATCGTGTGCTTTTCTTTGTACAACAGCAAATTGAGCATTAGGAATTTCAGGACACATTTGGTTTGTTAATTTTGGCTGAAGGAATAAATGACACTTCGATACAAACATTTTTTCAATTTTTCTTTAGATTTTGCTCTATTTTTTATTTGAAAACCATGAAAATATCATCAATAAACAGAAAATATAATTTATGTTTCCTCTTAGGTTTTAAAATTCCTGATGCTAAAATTCTGGTTTTAATCAGTGCAACCAGGAGAACTATTTTATTCTATTATTATTAGCACGTGATTTATGTTTATGACGTCAAAAATCGATTTTATATCGTTTTAGGAAGAAATAAAATAATAAAACAATTTCATTGCATATTTATTAATTGTTAAAATGAAATCAAGAGATATTTCTTCCTCCCATTTTTATCGAAAATTTCATGAATTTTAAAACTTACATATGAATTTATAAACAATAAACAATAAATTCATATACTAATATTTCAAGTATAATAGTCCATTTTTTATTTAAATTCTGAATGGTAGTCATGGTGACACCGAATTCATTGCCTAACTCAAAAATAAGCACAATTATATGTATAATTAATGCGTGCATTATAGTAAAGATAAAATGCAATCGAAAATTCATATTTTCTTAGTTTATTTTTCAAACAAATCTTTTAAAATAAATTGTTCTGAATAAATAAGTTTTATAAATTTAATATCAATGAAAAATTTGAAACACGAAACAAATGGAAACATTGAAACACAAATCCATATTCAGTGAGTTATTAAATAATGTCGATTCTAAAAAGTAATAATGATATACAATAAATTTATTTTTTAATATTATCTGTAAATTCTTTCTTTTAGAGGGACAAATTATATTTCTGTCTTTGTATAAAATAAAACGGACCGGAAATTTAGTAATGAATAAATATAATTGTCATTTATATGTACTCCAAGGGACTGATATATAAATAAAAAGATATATAATCGATGTTTTACGAAATAATTTTGATAGTTACAAATTCAATAAAAACAATTTGCAAATAAAAACAATGATGTTGAAGTTCTTAATATAATATTAGTATATTCTTACAGTAGTTGTAATTACGATGATCACTTCACTAAATAATTTCGACAACAATAACCGAATTGATTAGAATCCAATATATTTTTTATCATGAGAAAAAAAGGCCATTTACTTCAAGTCTATTAATAATTAATTTCAAAAATAATAATTAAAAGCATTCTTACTTATTGCTTTTCGACGATTATTCATTAACAGTTCGCTTATATATTATTTGTACATTATTGCTTTAAAACATTGTAGAAATGTGCTGTATACCACATTTAAACTGCATGAATGAATCATTTCGGCATTTGTTCGATAGTTTTCTTCCACACATTCGTCATGCCTTGTTAAAATAATAAAAAGATAACAATTATTTTTCAAAATTTTACAAAGAAAAGGATGTGTTCAACTGCACTGCAGTACTTAGTTGGCTCGTTCAAAATTCCCATACTTATTCAGAATTTCAATTTTTTTCTTTAACATTTAAATCAATTCTTTCTTTATACATTTTGATTACACTTTTATTATCTACTTGATTTAGGTAGAATGGCTTATAACTGTTCAGATTTCAATCTACACATGGCAAATCTTCCAAACCAATTCAGACCTCTCTAGTCTAGATAAAGGAATATAATCCCATCTCATAGGGAAGAAGATCCGTCAAAACGAGAGAGTGAAATTGCACGATTGTCAGTCATTAAAGGTGGCTGAAAATGAAGGATAGGTCAATTCTCTACTTTAAAACTGATAATATTAAAAGATGCAGTGATCATACTCAATGGATATTTTTGTATAAATTTGAATATATTGCTTAAGGATCCAAGATTTTTTAGAATGTAAAACGAATGACAGTATTTATCGTGATCGCATTAAGCGGCTGTATATAACATTGAAAACAATAATTGTATTTTAAAACTAAAAATGCATATAAAAGTAAGGAAAATAATATTTTTATTGGATATTTTGAATATCATTTACATATTTCTTATTTTGCGACTTTCGTGCCTGCATGTAAGTGTTTTATTTTATCCTTAAACTTTAGCTTCCGCTTCATGTACTGGTTGATTCTTAATATTAAGAAAATAATTATCACCTGAATAAGGTTCATTAAATGTTTTTTTATTGATTATTTTAAATAAAAGTAAGTTCGAAGTTTTTTAATGGAGTCCTTTGTAGTTTGTTTTAAAGTGCATTGAATAAGGGATTGCTAGAATTTTAAGATAAAATTTTTTGAAGATTTCCTTACCTGCAAGTGACTTGACAAGCCTGTCGGAGTTACTGGTGACACTTTTCAGCACATACCCGCTTCCTTCCGTCCATGGAGCTGTGATTTGAGCCACCAATCCTGCCGCTTCACTCCTTGCACCTTCCTGAGATTCTTTGTCGGAAAGGATATCGCACACACAGTCCACTCCACCACTCTGTGAAACGGGTGTCATCTCGTTAACGATATATATATATGTGTGTGTGTGTGTGTGTAATGATATTTTAAAAGTGAACCTAAACTGAATTATTTCTTAAATTTTAGCTCAATTTAGGTCATATTAACTTCATTCTGAAAATAGTCTTTTATTTCCTGATCCGATTCCACGTCATATACTTAATTAATTCAAAAAATGCTTTGTAAAGTTCCTTAGTCAACGATTCCCACGGCGCAAGTGATTGATAAGTTGCTGACCTAAGCGAATAGCTTTACAAAAAGATCCCTGTGTTTCTCCTGCTTTGAAAGTCACATGCTCGAAAATCCCCATAAGAAACTTAATAGCTTATAAGCACTGCAAACAAGATTTTCCCCATCAAATAATTTTGTTTACGAGGAAAAATTAATTTCTATCCTCTTCCGTCTCTTCTGCTTGGCCGGGCGGCTTGTAAATAGGCCTGTCTTTCTCCAGAGATGGAAAAAAGCGCATTTTAAAGTTTAATCTCTTCTTCAATGTCTTCGAACTGCAATCTACTTCCCAAATTTAAGATCATTATATATATCGCTGCAATCTGAGAGAACCAGTTTAATCCGAAACGAACTTTGAAGAACAATTCAGTTTAAAATGCTATTAATTAATAATTGAAAAATTTATATTAATAATAAAATTTACGCAGATGTTTACAACCACGAATTTTATTTAAATGAGAGAATGAAACATTATGGATTTTAAAATATAAAATTACAGCATGCGGCTCTCTACCAAGTATCATAGGCTACGATATAAATGTTGTTATCTGCAACTGATTCAAGCAAGGATTAGGCATATAAATATAGTTACCCAACTTGAAAAACTGACTCCACAATTGCATTGTGGAAACTTTGGTATTTGTTCTCAAAGTAGCATATATTTATAAACTTAGTGGGTCTGATTTGCAGAAATTAGAAAGAAATGAAGATTTTTTAAATCCAGTTTTTAAACTTTAAATGCAATGGTTAAGAACTTCTACAATTTCTTGCAGAATAGTCTTTACGGAAACAGTTAATGGAGTTTATTCTAAATCAATTAAAAGTTTAATTTTGAACTCCCAACCTTTAAATTGATTTGGAATAGTTTAATTTCTTTTAAATCATCTAGTTCATTCTTGCGCTTTTATTTCAAAAGGAGAATTAGTAATTCATCAATATTGTTCAAAACTTATTTTAATGTTGTTAAATACTCATTGTACATTCAATGTTTAATACTTATTTAGAATAGCCTTCTTTAGCAACCAGCTGGCTCGTTGTAATTTAGTGGTTAAAATTTTCAATTGCATATTTAGTAACCATTCAAATGAAATTTTCAGACAGTTATGTTTAAGAATGGAGTCTTCCCCAAATATCCACATTCTTCATTTTGAATTAAGTTACTTGATTTTATTTCAATTATATTGACAAATATAGTTCTCAGCTCTTTTCTTTCAAATTCAGAAGTAATTAATTAGCAATCCTGCTTAGCAAATATACCTTCATTTCAGTTTTTCATAATTTTTTGCTTAATTTATATATTTACAGTTACAACGCATGCTTTGTTAGTCTACTATTATACTCTATATCAAACTGAGAGAATGTAGCCATTCTAAGACATTATTTCAAATAGTTTCTTACATTGTATTTATTTTTAAGAACAGCAGCTTTAAACATTACAGCAGAGAAGGAAAATTTCAAAACTTACTTCTTCAAAACTCCTTATGGCAGAAGGGACGCAACTGAGAACTGTCAAAGCCCTCAAGCCACACGGATGAATCTCCCTCCATTTTGTTTCGACGCAGATGGCCAACAGGCATCTGACTGCACCCAGCTACAAAACGATGAATAAAAGAAAAACAGTTTTAGATTCTTGACAACCGAAAAGTTCAGAAGATTAAACATTTTTTTTTATGTAAATAAAAATTGCATAACTTTTCGTATTTTTTCGAATGCGAAATGTAGTCAAGAAATAAATTCTGTAATGATTTTTAAGATATTTTTTTGTAATATAAGGTTTGCTCCAAAAATATGTTTGCATTAAAATAGTCAGACAAAAACAAAGGATTCTTCTTTGGCGCCAGAAATAAACATACTGGTAAACAGAAAACACAGTGCCGAAAATGCGAAATTAATAATCTAAAGAAGGAAAAAAAAGCATTTTTTTCCAGCATGGCGAACATTCCTACTAGAAACAAGGGGAATAAGTATTATTCTATTCTTATTGCACGTGGAAAAAAAAAGTATCCTTTAGTGGTTTCCCCATTAAAATAAAACATTGTACGATATTTTCATGAAATTATTCCCTGTTCTGAATGCCGCGCAATATCATAAAGATGAAATAATACAATTGGTCATTTTATGTTAATAATTAAGACTTTCTAATAATAAGACCTTCGATTCAATTTCTTTTTCAGTTTTAAAAACCGATTTTTTGAAGTTTCATCACAATGGTTCCCAGCAAGAAATTGATATCGAAGTCTAACCAATATTTAAGATTAATAACTTATCATTAAATTAAAATAAAATTCTAACTTTAATGCTTAAAATAATAATATAAATTCAAATTATTTTTCATATTTAATCAATATATACTATACATACATGCATGTAATATATATGTGTGTGTGTCTGTGTATTTACCTTTGTCATGAGCTCGCAGAAGGTAGAATTAACCCTTCCCAAAAGAATAACAGCAAATACGCTTCTTTTCAGATTATTGATATTTTCGGCCCTCTCTACGCAGTCGACTATCACCTGTCGAAAAAAAAGAAAAGAAACCATGACTAACCTAATCAGCAAATGTTGTTAAAGAACCATAAAAGAGAATAAAATGATGGCTTACATGCAATTGGCTTAGAAGCAATTGTTGTACCATCACTTGCGCAACTTTTTGCAAGCATTCGAGTTCCAATTTTATTTTATTCTTCCATTCCTTTCCATTTTCACCCCTAAAAAATTAAATTCAAATAAGACTGTATTCACTTTCCTAATATTTAATAATAAGATGTGAATCCTAATAATGTATATTACTTGTTAACTGTATCCAAGAGATCTGTGCATGCTTTTCTTATCCTTGTTTCAGCCTAAAATAGAAGAAAAAAAATTAATCAATTAACAACGATATCTATTAGGATTAGTATTTTTTTTTTCTATATAAAAGTGTTATAAAGCAAAGAATGATAAATGTTTATTTTTCTTCGGCTGAAATCAGTTTGACCGTACTTCGCAATTATCTGATTTGCCCAGACAAAATTTGTATTAGACCATTTAAATTGTGTTAAAAAGTTCTAAACAATTATATTAATAATTTATTTAAAATTGATTTTAAATTAAATTTTTAAAGTGAGATATTGAAACTAACTTTCCAACAAGAGATCCAGTAAATTAGGTGCTTTACTTAAATTTTAGATTGTCGTAATACTTTGAGATTAAATTAAAATAAATTAAAAGTGTTGCAAAATAACATTCTTCAAGGGACTGAAGCAAAACGATATTTAAATGGAAAGACCTGTAATCGAATATTAAACCTTTGATAATCACGAAATTACTGCTGCTATTGTAAATTTATTTAAAAACATTTGATTCATGTTATTATTATTGCATGATAGTATTAGTAAAGGGTGACTCAAAATTAACTTGAAATTTGAATTTGCCAACGCTTAAGTAATAAAATGTTCACAAACCTATTAAAAAACCATTTGACAGCTGATAGTTTTGATTTAGTAAAAATAACACGATAACACAACGTGTTAACGCAAGGTTTGAATTCAATAAAAAACGCAAATTAAACCTTTGACTTCAAATAGTCTCATAAAAATTCAGTGGTGTTAAATCATACGAATTAGAGGGCCAATTCTGAAATTTTCGAACGGTGGTGGCCAAACTCTTTTCCTTATTTTTGGAATATTGTTCATCTATGAAAACAAGTTATTCTATCTTGAAACGTTTCCTTTTTACTAACATTAAACTATTAATTATCTAAAGGAATTTTAATAGAGTTGCCAGAGCTTTACTGCACAAAAGATGGTAATTTCAAATCTAGTAATAATTTCTTATTCTCGAATAACATCCAAAAATAATTAAATGTTAAAATTTATTATAAAAGAGAAGAATCCTAATTTTATTTCATGTTTTGTATACTAACTGTAAATTTCTAACTTCATTCGATTTATCTATGGGTAGAAAGGCATTTAAATTAACGAAAATCTTTAATTGTCGCCTATACAATGCATGATGCGTTAAGCATAGCATCATGCATTGGATTAAGTTCTTTGAATATTCTTTCACTAAAGTTCGAATTTCTTTCGGTGGAATCTTCATTAATTTAAAAGAAAGAATAAGTTCTTTCACATGTGTCTTCACAGCCTTCTTATTTAGTACAGATAATTTTTTCCCATTAATTCAGAAATTATGAATTAATTCCAAAGTTATGATTTCGATATCATGGTTTGTGCCTTCTTCGAAAATTACTTCTGCTCTCAATAAGTCAAGTTTTCTTGAAAATCAAAATCGAAGTTTAACCGAAACTTTGCACTATTCATTTCTATGAAGTACTATTTCTATGAAACTTCATTTCTATGAAGTGCTTCATAATTACAGTAATTATGAATGAATCGGGATTTGGAGGAAATGACGTATTAACGCAATCGAGCTATAAAAGAGGAACGTATGAAACAGTGCACTATTATATATGGTTTTGGAAAGGAAAAAAGGGAACCTTGAAACTTATATTGCCTATAGGAATCTATAGAACCTCATCCGGTTCTATATAGAGCACTAGACGTGTTTATGGATTGACAATGAACCGTTTTAATGATATTCATCTAAGGTTTTTTCGTTCTATAGCTTTTAGTGATTAATATTCACGAATCAAAATAATTAAGCAGAACATGTATTAGAAGAAATGAAAGAGATTTTACCTGTGAAACTTGTTTGATGGCACTCGTCATTTTGAGTAGCTCAACTACAGAGGAACAGAACTGCTTCACTTTTAGAGACAGGGGGACCGAAGTTGGTTTTTCAGACTTCAGGCATTCCAACATTTCTTCGACGTGTTGCTGAATGGCGGTGCCTACTTCCCATATTTTCTCAGAAGTCTCTGAAAAATGAAAATGCAGTTTTCATCAAAAGAACCGTTTTTTACAGATGTATAAGCAATTAAAGAACTCAAGTAAATTAATCAATTTCTGGAATATCTGCAAATCAGATTTCTGAGAGTTATTCTTTTATATGATATTTTATGGCACAGGATTTTGACATGGCCTCATGGGTACTGGCGAATAAATTGTCTGATCGAGAAGGATACAACTAAGATGTCACATGCTTCGCGGACAAATATTATTACTCGTAAAGGCTCGCTATTTCTGTTATATTAGTGATGGTTTAAATTTTAGTTTGATTACCTTTTAAAGCCTTACATCAAGTGATTCTTAAAGGTCAAAATAATAATAACAAAAAAGATGACAGACGAAATAATTAGGGAAAATAAACAAATAATAATAATAATTTTTATCAATTATTATTATTATTTTAATTTAGTGCCTCTCAGTTTAAATAAATAGTCACTCTTTTTCTATTATTTTAAGAAACCTCGCGATTTTAAATGTAGTTATTTTTTACACTGCTTTCAGTTTGAATAATTTCTAGGATTTTTTTCGTTATATCATTATGATGAGGTGAGAAAAATATGCTTCCCCCTCTTCCCCCCAAAGAAATTGTGGATATTACTAAGAGATTGCAGTTAGTTGTAAAGCTGTTCTTTAAAAATCGAATAAATTAAAGAGATTAGTTTTTCTTAATAACTATTTTAGTCTTTGAATTTGGAATTGAAACTATTCAAAATAAACAAGTTATATATTCTTGTGTACTTCTGTGTGATTTTATCACTGATCTTTTACATCATTAAAAAAAGATTTTTACCTTGAGCATTTCCAACAGCTAATGCATTAGGAATCCAATCTTCTTTGAGGAGCTCTTTGGCCTGTAGTGCATTTAAACATTCGCTTTCTGTCAGGAAACGAATCTGCTTCAGCCAACATGACAGCGGGCCTTCCACAGATGGTCGTTTCACAGGACTGAAATAATGTGAACAGCAGATTATATTAACATCATACTTTCAGGAAATAAATCCTATTTTGAATGTACATTTGTTGAAACCATACAAAATGGTTTAAAACAATAAATATTATTGCGACTACTTTGCACTATTGACAAATATTTGAACATTCATTCATTCCAACATTAATTCATTAAAGAATGAAAGCATTTTTCGTTAATGTTTTTTTACTGTTTTTACATGATATGCTATATACAAATTAAATTTTTTTATTCTAAGCAATTAGTAATTAAAATTATATAAAGCTGTAACTACAAAGCGCATTTTTTGGCAAAATTTAAAAAGTAACCCGATTCTTCTATTTTTTTTTTCAAACATTTTATTTAAAGGACCTAGAATTGAGTTAACTTTTGAATACGATGTAAAAATTAGGTGTTGCAATAAGGCCTTGCAATGCACAAGCCATTTGGATATTTTATACATTCAACAAGAAAACAATATCCTGCTATCATGTTTTTAAAATATTGTAATAAAGAATGGTTTTGAATTGCTTCGAGATTTTATTTTCTTTCGTTTTTTTCCCTATTTGAACTGAATAAATAGGAAGTGAACATTTATTCGCAGAAAACAAATTTGTAAAACGTATAAAATCACAGAATTTTTTTTCTACTTCATTTGAAATTCATGATTGGATTAACAAACAAAAAGGATATTTATTTATAGAAAAATAAGAGATATATATACTAATATGATATAAGCAATTGCAGTGTTCTTTTACAAACATTAACGTTATACAGATGGGCATGTCATCTATACATTTGATATGAACAGAAAATTTATCAGTTATGAAAAATTTGAAAATAATTACGTGCATTTAAACCGCTATAGAATAAGTTGTCTGTGTCTGTAATTGTTGTATCTTAAGTCAGCATTTAAGTTTAAAAGATTAGTTATTTCCTAGAATATCCTGTGACTTTCTAAAGGTTCGGAAACATAAAAATATTTTCAAAATTTTAGTACGATTTTTTATTATTTAATTTTGCAATAAATCACTAAATAGTGTACCAGATTTACAGTCAATTTATTTTCAACCATTTTTTTCTTCCACGAAGAAACCTTTAAAATCCCTATAAAACATAACACACAGTGGAAGATTTACGATAAAAATAACTGAATAAAGACAGATAATAATTTGAAACACAGGAGATATTTTTAACAAATATTCACACAATTCATGATTACATATTAAATATCGAAAAGGATGGGTTTTTTTTATTGAAAATGTTGTAATAAAAGAAAGCTTACGTGTATGGTGAGAACGTAACAGTTGGATCATCAGGACTTGTTATAAACTTTGTATAAGACCGATTTAAAGATCGATTTTCTTCTTCTTCCATCGGGCTCATGGGTCCTTTAAAAGCGGAATCTTCATTGTTAATCAAATGTTTTTCATGATGTTCTAAAGATGTATTTTCCTCATCCTCCATCGGACTCATATGAAGTTGTTTCTTTTTGATACTGATGCATGGTTCGCTGTATGATAAAGCTTTAGCATTAGGTGATAGAATGATTGAAGTAACTGATGTGAAATGTGGAACACTTTTTGCTGTGGGTTCTTGCGTTTCTTCTTCCTCATGGAAAGATATATCAGGTGTAGATTTTGATGTTTTAACTACAGCTTCTTTCTGTTTAATAATCCTTCTGCTTCGCCTGTCGTCAAACGAAACGTCTATATCAGAATCCGCAAAAGGAATATCTGTGTTAGAAGAACTAGGATGAAGACGATTTTCAACCTTCAAAGTTTCGATAGGTTGTTTATCAAAACCTGGAGGAGGCTGGATTAGTGGTGATTTGTCAGTCACAAAATTTTCTCGGTTTTTATCCAGCTGTATGCAATTACCCCTCCCCTCAAGGACAATATTAATTCGATTGCTATCAGAAGGTACTTTATTCTGAATGCAACTGGCTTGTCTTTGGAGACGGTCTACCTTTATCGGAACAGAATTAGAGTTCTTACCAGACATGGAGGATGGGGCATTTCTTTTGATTGGACTGATGGGTATCTCGAGGCTTGGGCTTACTCGCTTTTCTTCTACCACACCAGTCAACAAATCATCTGTAGGACTTCGAACAACAACTGATGTTTGCAGGGAGTTTGATTTTGTTTCAGGTGTTATATTGTCGTATGGCAAACGCCGACGAACGGATAACTTGGCATCAAGAGGTCTGTAAGGTGTACCATTCTTCCGAGGTACATCTTTAAGCACTTTTTCGATCTGGTCCTTTGGAGTGCTGGTCTGCAGACCTCTCACTGTTAAGTCCTGAGTTGATCCCAAAACAGGCGTGGATGGGGTGTGAGTGCGATCTTCTGGTTCCTTAAGAGAATGAGAGGATGAAGAATAATCTGATGTCTTTGTCAATGTCGGTGAAATCTGCAATTTGGTCTGAATAGGTGCGGATGAAATCTCAGAATCTGG
>JAPMOQ010066605.1:0-15131 GCA_026543055.1 Argiope trifasciata | reverse complement strand
TAATTCGTTATCTGCTATGATTAGCTTAAGAATCATACTATCAAATGAAATTGTTCAGGCGTTGCTGATAATTTTAATTGATTGCTGGAATGGACAAAACATTTCGAATAATCGTGCCAATACGACGATTCTGACAATCCTGCAGATGTTCATAAACTTTTTAACATTTTGTGATGTTGCTATGACTTGTTTTCAAGGCATTCTGTCAAATGAAATTGTACGAAGGCTTCTGCCTATTCTTGTCGAGTTATTCTTAAAACAAGCTGGAGAACGTGTCATGAGAAACACTTCTACTTTTACGAGTTTGGCCCATGTGAATTGAAAGATTTAATGTTGATAATAAACTGAGCGACTGTACAACATTTCAACTTTCATCGAATTTTTCTGAACACTCCTCGGAACAAAATGAAAACCCATTGGAATTCCAGAAATCACAGCAGCGTATAGCAATTATCTAAGAAGAATTGAATCTGATAATACATCACTCTTCGGATTTTACTATACATGCATATGATCTGTAAAAGTTACTTGTACTTTTGTCGAAGCTATGAATGTTAAATCAGAATATTATATGCAACATTGTCTGTTTTATTTGTAGAATAACAAAATAAAGTGATTTATATTTGAATGTGTTTATGATTTTTTTTTATAGTTTAAGATATTGTTTGGTTATTTACATCTTTACAAATTACATTACACTGAATACTCATTTAAATGCACGCAAAATATTTAATATTCCACTTTGCTACTAAGCGAAGGCCAGACTAGCAAATAATTTTTGAAATGGTAAAGAAATATTTCTGTAAATGACTATAGTTTTGGTGGTGCTGGTACAAACAAAAGGTATATCGTTAAAAATATGTGTGCATGGCTTTTGTTATTAAAAAAAATATTTATAAAAGAACATAGTCTAGGTAAAACAGGTTTTGTTATCATGTAGGGAGGGAGAGTGGGTATTTAACTTCAAAAAGTTAAACCCTTTATGTATTGGTATTAGCAAAACGTATATATCTATGGTGAAACTCACCAAATTAGATAATTAATTTTCAGAAAATTCATAAGATGTGCGTAACTATAGATTTGGTATAAAGCGTGGTTATGTTACCCATTAAATTTGATAAAAGTTAAATAAACTTTAATATGAGTAATACTCATGCGTTCCATTTTAACTATAATATTGTACTTAAGATATGGAAAAAATTATGGCGAGAGTTAAAAGATGTATGTTGCATACCACATGGACATTCAAATTACATCTTTTTTTAAAATCAAAGTTCCACAGACAGCGAAAAGGAGAAAAGTATGTAGAAGTTGCATATCTAAGTTGTATGTTTCATGCAGCTTTTCCTGCATCAAGGTGTCTCTATATTTCTTATAATAAGAATGCAACGAACAAGTTGTATTGCATTCCTATTATTAGAGAAATATTGAGAACCGTTCTTGCATTTTCAAGTTGCATGCAATTTCCGTTCGTTAGCTTTTTATCGAGCGCTCACAATGTTCGAAGAATGGATTTAATAAATTTGTTATAACTCGTAAACCGTATGAGATAGAGGCCGGTTTTTCACCATAGTAACTTGTATATAACAATTTGGTGATTGAAAATTAGACCTTGACCCCACCCCAAGTGGTCACCACTCAAAAAGTTTTTTTAAGGCAATCGGGCCATAATCAGTGGTGATATTCACATTATTTATTTATTCTCAAGAATTATTGGGGTTACCATCGGGGATCAGACCCAGGGGGGTACGCTCAAACCGATTTTCAAGACTCTGCCCACATAGATCCCGAGTTATCGGTAAAAACCCAATAACATAAAAGACTTCTCGTAAAAGGGAATTTAAGATTTTATTAAACAAACATCTAAGCATAAAAATTTATCCTCAATAATTTGTTTCGTAACACTTTCATTTCAATCTGAAACATTTATTATTTTCCCTCCAAATAAGTAATCGTATAGGGTTCCCAGAAAAAAAAAACTTGAAGCATTTCCCTTATAAACATCCAAGTATGGAAATTTCACATAAACAAAAGATTCTTCCCCCAACCCTTACACTCAGAGAAAGGTTGTTTTTCACTTTTGACAAATTTTTCGATGCTAAAATATTTTTTCGAGCAACTGTATCAAAATTTTAAATATGAATGCTCCAAACTTTTGCACTGCAGCAAGTATTTTATATTCCCCTCGAAAAATAGGAAGACAACACTGTGAACCTTTAAATAAATAGGATGTTATATATTTAATATGAATGACAATGCAGTTTCTTTTCATTCACTTCACTGTAACTGCAATGAAAACAAATAAACAATTCAATTACGAATTCTCACTAGCCTCTAGGGACAGCAACCAAATTCTGCTCTTTGGGGAAAATGAAGGGATTTACTGATGTTTAGGGAAAATAAAGGCAGCTCTTTCAACCCACGTGACTCAGAGGAAGGATCTTCTTATCTGTGGCGCGTGATTTGTCCGTCAGATTCCTGAGCTAGTTCTGTTAGTACAAAAATGATTTGAAATCTGTGTTTGGAATTTTTGAAATATAGATGCCTTGGATTTTAGAATAGTGTTATTGAACTAAATATAAAAATGGTCTTTAAAATAGAAATTATGATATGATATAAAAAGTAAGATGCTGCACACACACACACAAAAAAAAAATGTTCAAATAAAGAATACGTTATAGATTTCTAATTGGTTCTTTTTTTCTATTATTATTATTTAATTAGGTACTTTGATTAATTTGAAAATTTCTCTGTTTACTTACAAACGTATTTCGGAATAAAAACACGATGTCATACAATTTGTTTATATGGAGTTTTTGTGACAACATACAAGTATTTTATTTTTATTTGATCAGTTAGTAACTATTGAAAGCTTTTGTATTTATTAGAGAAAATATTGGTTTTATGAATTTAGTATTATATGTTTCATCGCCAGTATGCATTCTTAATGAATGTTTTCAAACACATAATTAGGTTTGGGGTCGATCTTATTTTAACCCATCTTTGTTGAATAATAAGAATTTTTTGGCGAAAGCTAAGAATTCTTTTTTCTTAACCTTTTAATTCAAATACTTTCGATTTGGCAAGATTTTGAAAAAGTAGCCAGAGGTGGGCTAAAATAGGATTTTACCTAGGTTTGTATTAAATACATACTCAACTATATGTATTAAATATATATAATCAGAAATTGTAGTTATGCATATATATATAAATCTAATATTTCAATTCAAAGGAAAAATAAATTTACATATTAAAAGTGGATACATTTCAGTTTCATAATTTAAGTGAATTTTATTAAACTCTACTGAAATGGCATTTAAATTTTTAAATTTATTTATATTATTATTTTGCAAATAAACAGTAAAATCATATTGAAGTTATGAGTACATGCATATTTAGCCTTGATATCTATGTCATTGAAGTATTTAATGCTTCATTTGACAGACAAATCAGTTAATATTAAACTGATGATCATGAAGTAGATAATTGCTCATACTGCTACGAGAATATATTTTAGTTTAAATGTAATCTGTTAGTCCTATTTATTTTTGATTAAAAGATTATTTAAAACGAGAGTCTTGTTCACGTCTCAACGAGAGCAAAAGTTAAAAATTGCATTGTAATCTAAATTTGTGCTTCATTTAATTATTGGAAGTGTTATATATGTAATAACATATTGAAAATGTTAAAAGTACCTATATTTAAAAAAAAAGACTGTGAAAAACTAACAATTTGAAATGGGAACATTTATTATTCATAATTAAAAATTTATCATTTTTTCTTTAATAATATTTTACTAAATTCTTATTATTGCTAGCTCCCTGACTTTTGAGGGGAGGGTGTGTTGACATTTATATTTATTATTGAAATATTTTTACTGACATATATCTATACAACTGAGATTTTATGATTTGAAATGTTATTTTTAAATATTTTTATTTTCTAACAATATTTAAAAATTGCTAAACCTTAGGATGGTGTTTTAAAGTTCTACAATCTTATGATATTATTAGAATTTTAATGTAAAATCAAATGCATCTAAATAACCAGTGTTAGTCGAAGATAAAATATAAAGGCCTAAAGCTGTGATTTTATTGATCAAAGTTTTATATACAAATATAACCAATAAAAGAATTATACAATAACATAATATTTATGCTTAATATCCTTGACAAAATATTTTTAAGTATCTGATTATCAAAGTTATGGTACTTTTATTAATCTTACATCTCTATCACATATCTTGTCCTTCAAAATAAGTGCATGAATTGCAATAAATATAACAACAGCCTGGATGGCCAAAATATATAATTTTTTGTAACTATAATTTTAAAAATACATATTTAGTCTTTCACAAATTTATTTAAAAAAAAACTGCTTGGCATCAAAAATATATAAGGATTTTTTTTTTTTTTAAGGCTGAGAAATATATGAAACAAGTTTGAAGATTTAAATTCTTGTATGTTCAGTTTTATTGATTGATCCCAATTTTCTCCATTATTATACTATTGGCACTTAACCATATGTAATATATCAATGCTATTCTGTTTATTTTTTAAGTAAAATTCAATTAAGCTGAAAAGCTAAAATTTTAGATCGCTCAGATATTTATGAAATTATTTCCATGTTTGGAAATACTTATATAAGTTTGAATAATTATTTTTGCTTATGACATGAAATATATTTTATGTTAGATCTAGAATTACTGATATTCACTTTGTATCATGTTGAAATTAATCCGGTAGACAAAACATATTGCTTGAGATAAGCATTATGATAAGATTCCACATGCAAGAAAGGCAGACTGATATTACTTTTGTCTTGAGTGTGTTTTTTTAATGACATTTTAAAAATAGATTAACATTTTGTTGAAAATATATATATATATATATATATTCTCTTCCACATAAACTCAACCCTATTTATTTTGTTTAAGTTAACATTTGAGTTTGATATCTTTACTATAAAAAGGAAGGAGTTAATAAAATTTTTTTTATTATTTTAAAATACCATACGAGCAAGATTTTATTTTTGAAATTATTTTAAACAAATTGTTAAATCCATGCGTTAAGTATCTTTTTAATTAAATAATTGTTGGTTTGATGCCTAAAATTATTTTAAGTTTTAATTTGTTATCAACTAATTTCATTATTTTTGAATGATCCCTAAGGATTATTTAAAAATAAGTGTAAGTGAAATTGATTGCACACAATATCACTATAGAAAGTATATAGTTCAATAAATTCAACTCTGCACCTGATTCTTGAAGACAGTCAAAATTCTAGCATTTATAGCATAGTTAATTCTGAGAGTTCAGCTACAGAATTGTATTTAAACATTTTATGTGTAAGCATGTGCATGCACATTACATTATTATAGAAATGTTTAACTGGTTGTTTTAATAATTTCAAATATTTGAATAGCTGGTATTTGAGTTCAAAATCAAATCAATCACACATAAAAAAATGAAGTGGAATTTTGTTATTGGAAAATGATTGACTATGCATATATACAAATAAGTCTTCATGATATGAAACAATGATAGTATTTTAAAAGGCATCAAATATGGAGTTTAAAGTTGAGATATAGTTATTTCCCCATTTTGGAGCCCTTACAGATATGAGAGATCATGCTCACTTGACATGAAATATCTTCTCTGTCAGATCCCAAATTATTGATATTCATCTTGAAATTAATCAGTACTGATAACTTATTACCGTAAATAGGAATGAAGGTAGTTGAAGATGCCTCAAACAAGGAAGGAAACATTGATATCAGTATGTTTTGGTTCTTTTTTAATTTGCATTTTTAAAATAGACCAACATTTAAAAAAAGAATCACTCCCATATAAACCTCCCTCTCCAACCTTTTTTTCTCCCATATAAACCTTGTTAATTTTTTCAAGGCTAACATATAACATCTTTGCTATAAAGAATAGGAATTTGTGAAAAAGTTAAGCACTTTAAAATTTAATTGGAACAAGATTTTGTGTAAATATTTAAAACAAATGATTGAATCTATGAGTCGAGAATCTTTTTAATTAAATAAATGTTGATTTGCTGATATCTATAATTTGATGTCAGCTAATTATGTGTTTCATTATTTATTTATTATGAGCAAGTTACTTTTTGATTCCAAAGATATTTAAAACAGATTATAAATGAAGCTGATAATATAAAATATCAAATACATATGTATATACATAGTACAAAATGAAGTCTCCTGAAAATGTCTGTTTATTTGAACCCCAAAAACTCGAGGAATAAGGGATACTGAAGATATTTATACCATTTTATAGAGCATTTATTGGGTAAGGTGTATAAGGTATTTATTGGGTACTTTAAAGTCATGTCAAAATAATAAATGGAGTTTTATATTTAAGATTTTAATTGTTCTGTGCATGTGCAAACAGTAAGAGCTGTGGTATACATATGTGATACTTTTCTTTGTTTACATCTGATTTTAAACAGTGATTCAAATCTCGTTATGCCAAAAAGAAGGGAACCTAATCTTGGTCAGAACACGATGAAATATCAAAAAGTTTTGTTCTATAAAAATTTGTTTTGTAGCTATTTTTGATAATTTCTAAATATTTTCTGTTTATTTGATGTTGTCAAACATGCCCATGCTATATCGGGTAGAGCTTAGACCAGTTTAAAACTAATTTTTCTTCTTGGATGCTATATAATGGGCAGTGCCATGCAGTTACTGCTAATATAGATATATATATTAAAAGTAAAATATAAGCATGTAATTTAACCACAGCAAATATTTAAATAAATCCAACACTGAAGTTATTTATGACTAGAATAGTATAAAAGGATTAAGCTACAGAATTCTGTTAAAATGCCTTTTTTATGCACAGTAAATTTTCCTATGTCTAAAATCTACAATAAATAAAAAATTTCAAAAAGAAAAAATATTATTTCAAGATTTTTAAAGTGAGGATAAGCAATGTAAACATAAATTACATTAATGTATAAAAATAATTATGACTAAGCATGTCATATATTACTATAACTTATACTTTGTAAATTCATATATAAAAAAATTTATTCAGTAGATAGATTATAACAATAGGTTACAGAAATTCTTTTTCTAAATACTAAAATTAAGTCACTGTAAAGATCTAAAATAATTTAGAAAATTTATTTGATATAAAATGCTTATTTTAAAGAATTACAGCATTTTTGACTAATTTACTCATACCAGAAGTTTGATTACTTGATTAAAAGTGATACTATATAATAGTTTCACATTTTTCCATTATATTACTCATATAAATTTCTGAAATAAAATAGTGAACCTCTGAAATTTTTTTGAATTGAGATGGTGTATATATATAATACAGTCAGTGTAATACTATAATAAAAAGAATTGAAAATCAGAAGAATTTGTCAATATTCATTTCACCTAGAATCTATATTAGGGATATTTAACTGACCTTTTTTTTATACATAATTTCATTACAAAAAAGTTGCTGGTTTTTGAATTAAATCGATCACACACAAAAATATATGAAATCAAATTTTAATAGTAGAACATGATTTATTACACACAAAAAATTTTCATTGCACAATATGATGAAAATCTTAAACAATCCTTAAATATAATGCTTTCAGAAATGAAGTAAGATTTATCTCAAAAATTTTCAGATATAATGAAATATACAAAGTGTAATATAAATATTTTCTTTCAGAATACATAAAAATATTGGCAGAGCTCTTCTTTTCAGTATATTATGAAGTCATAGCCATTACAGAATAAAAAGATCCATAATTTTAAATACACATTCCCATTGAATATAAAGCATTTATTTTCTTTAAAAATTTTACATGGGAAAAATCCTGTAATAAAAAGCCTTTTTATTGGGCTTCAGAAAAATTAAAACCCGGAATAACTTTTATAATATTTTATAAATATAAAATCTTAATAAATCAAATTCAAGCTTTTTATCAAGCTAAATACAAGACATTAATTTAATCTCCAGTTGGATGTACAATTTATTTACACAACTGAGGATAATCTTTTGAGCATCTTTACATCAATTGCCAATGAAATACTTTTTTTAAAAAAATTATTTAAATAGCTGTGCGTATTAGATTTATTGTCAAAATGGGTACACTTAGTAAAAATATATAGGTAATATATTTCCGTTAAATAAAGTAAGACTATCTAAATGTAACTTACATGCTTGATAATCTGAAAAAAAAAAATACATACGAGTATTTCATAAAAAGTTATTTTCTTAACAAAAATAAATATCTAGAGTTAACATCTAATCCTATAACTTCTTAAATGATATAAACAGGTTCACAAACAGAAAAGTATGATGAGCTGTACAGGATTCAAAATATTTGTATCCTGTGCAGCTTGCAATTCTAACAAACATATTAAACAATATTTCATAAAATAATCACATTCGTAAATGATTGAAAGGTACTTTTTATATGCACGCTATAATTGCATTAATTAATAAATAAATTTGAAATGCGTTAAAAACAATCTTTCAGCTCCCAAAAAACATACACAACCATTTCGACCATTGAGGATAGGCGTAATGAGCATATAATCGGAATATTTTCCCCGCTCAAAATTTCCCCTCTTTTTCCCTCGGAGCAAAATTTTTTTCCAGCCCCTAGACAAGTAATTTGACTTAAGAGGATGGGGAAAAAGAAAGAATCTAGAAGTAAATTTGCTGCTGCCATTGATCCTCGTTTTACTGGTATATTTAAAGATCCTAGCAACCCATCTCGGAATGGAAGGTATTCGCAAAATATATGTACTTTTCTTTCATGAAAACATTCTTTAAGTTATATTGAACTATCATATTTCTACTAATAGAAGCTTACCTTTTTTGAACGAAACGAATAGGTTTGAAAATTTTTGCTAGGAATTATTCAAAGAAAATACGGAATTAGTAAATGATAATAAATAATCCATAGAAGTAAGTTGTTCATTTCTTGGATATTTTTTGAAAGTACATTCCTACTTAAATTCGCAGTTCAACACGACATTCGTAAATTTTATGTGGTTCGAGGAAAATTTGTTTTCATTTAAGCTGTGTAATATATTAAGTATGCATGTATCTGGTGTATAGTTATTGAAAATTTCATTACATTTATTTAGTTTTGTAGAAATTTCTGCCTGATATGAAATTACAAAATATTAAGCTTTGTATTATAACTGGAATATTATTTACATTATTGCAAACCAAACAAAGCAGTGTTCATAAAATTATTACTTTTACCTATCTATCTATATATAGTGTTTAATTATAGAGATCTGGAAATAGTCATTTTACTTTTTGTGGAGGGCCTCATTGAGTAAGGTTGGGATGATTGAATATCAGAAGTATTCTATGATTTAATTTTATAAACAACTGAAAATTTTTATATTTAGAAATGCCTATTCTTTCTACTCTTAATAATTTTTGAATTCTATATACATAAAATAAAGTGATACTCATGTTTCTTTTCAAAAATAATTAATTTCCTAATAATTGCAGAGTTAAAAAGATGTTTACTAAATTTTTAATTGATTCTTTTATAATTTACTTAATAGTAGTAATTGTTAAGTTTTCTTTGATTTCTGATATCAGCTACTTAATTTTTGATAGTATGTATGCATACTCCTTTAACTAATACTGTCATCTATAATTTGTTACTAGTCATATTTGCACTGATAATTTTGAAATGTAATAAGAAGACTTTGAGAAAAGAGATGCCATATCTTAAAATATGATAGAGTATTGTGATTATGATAATTAACATAGATCTGGTATATTAGTGTAGACAAAGATTTCATTTACAGCTAACAAAGGTACATTTCTATTATACTGGCGCAGCTGAAAAATCACCAGTAATGATGCAACCAACGCCAAACAGAATATCGCCACTGGTAACCTTTTGCCGATACATTTTAAAAGAAATTCGTACCAAAATGACAACACCGTGTATCGCCAAAGAGTCTTCTTGGCAAGATTTGCACTGATATAATGGAAAAATACCCTAACAAGAATTACTTATTTGAAATGACTTAAAATAAAAATTATTTTTTTATTAATTAATCATGGTTGTTAATTTGTTGTTACATTTTGTAATTAATTTGCAATCAAATTTTTATTAAAGAAAGAATTGTAATAATTGGATGTAATTATAAAATATCTTGTGTATATATGTATTTCTTTTTCAAGCAACTCTTATTGTACTTCTGTTATTTTAAAATAATTCTGCCTTTATATCTAAGCGATTAAAGTGTGAGGATATTTAATTCTTTTTGGATATTTATTACCCTATTTAACTCTTAAAAGAATGCTGGCATACGGATATCATGTCTTCCTCGTGATCTGGGCATCCTGTGTTCAAGTCAGGATTCGGGCATGGTCGTTTTTCTGTGTTCTATCTGTGAGTTGTATGAATATGCCCCCCTGTAAAAAGGGGTTATGCAAGCAGCGAATGTGTGTGTCATCTTCATATGAGTTAAGTCAGATTTCTGCCCTCTGGGTGCTCAGGGGTTTTTACCCTCGGAAGCTTCAGCCCCCCCCCCTTCTGCATAAACATGGATACATCATCATCAACTCTTAAAAGAGTAAAAGAAAAAAAAAAACCCCTATATCCTATTTTTTTAACTGGAGATATAAAAGTTTGTAAGTAAATAATTACTAGAATGAACTACAATGTATTTTTCACTTGATTAAAAAAACTAAGATTTTACAGATGAATATATTGTATTTTATTCTTTTTGTGATAACTATGTTAATATATTTTTTTTTAAAGTAGTATTCCTCAAGAAAAGCAAGTCTCAGATAATGATAAAGGTTTTCGAGATTTTTTATCCAAAAAGCTTTTTGAATATTTAGAAAGGTTAGTAAACATTCTTGGTTGTAATATGAAATTTTTTTTTTTTTGCAGGAATAATTTTTGGATAATTTTCTATTTACTTGACAAAATCAAAATGAGTAATAAATGCACTTATAACTGCTTTAAATCAAATGAAAGAAGGCAAAATTTTCAATTTGCAGTGAAAATTTATATTTGTTATTTTACTAAGTGCAGTGTAAAAGTAAATCACTATTTATTTTCACATGAAACATTTGTTCTATAAATTTATTCAAAATTATTTACTTATAGCTGAGTTAGTTGGAATTATTTCATAATTTGTAAAATAATGTTTGTAACTATGTAAAGTTATGATTGATTATTTATTAAAAACAAACAAACAAATTGATAAATTTTGTTTGTTTGATTGAAAGCAAAATGTGGTTCCCTTTCCATCATGAAAAAATATCTTATTTGGAGTTTTGGAATATATTAATTTTTCCCTGAAATTTTAACTTTTTCTTATAATAAGAGAAGAATTGAACTCGCAATAGAATTCATCTCTATATAAATACAAATTTAGCTCTTTCTAAATATTATTTTTGTTGATTAAGAATGAGTGTACATGGTTATTCAAAGCAATTAAAAATCATTTACATAATTTTTTTAAAAAAACTATAACTTCTTGCAAATAAAAAGTCATTCTATGGATAGAAGCTTATCATGTATGTGCTTGCATTTGTTATAATTTGCCCTGTGTATTTACTCTTGGTTATGGCATCAATCATATAAAAGTCAATTTCTCTACTACATTAAACTTTAGGTATGCTTTTAGTTTGTTTATCCTTGCATGCAAAGAAAATGTTAAGGTACAGTTTGATATCTCAATGAAACGAAAATGCAAAGAGTCATTTCAAAAGATTTGTATGCTTATCTGTGTGGTGATTCCTACATATGCATATTTTGCAAGTGACCATTAATTATGCTTTAATTGCATTAAATAGGAATATATTCTGAATTGTCAGCTGTAAAATTATCTATGCACAAAATGTACCCTGATGATCTGAGAATGTCGCATTAAAACAATGCTTCCTTCTGCTTTGGGGGTCAGTTATTTATTTATTATTATTTATAATGAAATTTAGTTTGGTTTCAGGCTCACTTTCTAATTAAAATTTGGAAACTGCTAATACTCAGATTGCTTAAAGCTAAAATGTGTTAAATAATATTTTTGAGGGAAAGAAGAAGAAAGAAAAGCTTTGTTTAAATTTGTAACTCTTGTACAAATTCATTGAAATTCAACCTATGTGATGAATGTGTATCCCAATAAAGCTCCTAAAATGATGGTATTATAATATATTCTTGTTCACAAATTTGTTACTGCATCTTTTGATTTGCATTAATGTTTAAAGCAGGAAAAATGTGACTTATAAAACTCTAATTTTAACCATTTTATGCTTGTTCCTCAAAAATGAAAGGAATATGCTAATATTAGTTATTTAGTTATAATTCAAATATATCGTAAAGGATTATAATTCATTTATTACAGTATTGTTTTTCTGGTTTGTTTAATAATGAGATAATCATTCTTTAAAATAGATGATTTTATTTAAACAGGTGATCATGACAATTAAAATCTTTAATCTCCCAAAAGATACTGAAAAAAGGATTTAATTTAATTTAATTTAATTTAATTACATTTGAATCTAGAATATAAAATATGAATTAGCATACCAAATTTTTGTAAAATTTTATTTTGTTATTTTTGGATGTTTGTGAAAAAAATTAGATTTTTTAAAAATTTTAATATTACTAAGTTTTTCCCATTGCTGACAAATTAAAATTTTGATTGATATGATTTATAATTCTTAAGTGTCGAGTTTTAGGAATATATATATTTACAATGAATGTTTTCTCTTTATAGCAATATAAAAGAAGTTGAGATACCTCAAGAGAAAGATGATTTGATTCAATTTGAAATCGGTATAATAGTTTGATCTATTGAGTTTTTTTAAAACCCATTTCTGTTAATGTTAAAAAAAAAAACCCTGAATTATCTTAAACAATTTGATATTACTCTGCTTCATTAAATTATTTACTTTTTCCTAATTTTTTAATCTGTTTATGTTATAAAAATTGTAAGCCAATATTTTAAATGTTTGTTAAAAATGATTTAAAAAAAAAGATTATTGATCGCCTTATTTGATGTAAATTGAATGCATCTTTTGCATCCATGCTTTCTTTTTCCATTTTATGCTTAAATACAGTGTGATTTTCTGTTCGAAATATATTCTATACTTGCTTTTAAAAACTATTCTTTAAATTAGATTTCAAAGCTATTAATTTTTGGAATCAAATATTTTCTCATGAATAAACTTTAATGCTATGAAAATTTCATTCAGTGTTTCTTTCAGGAAATTTTAATGTTAGATACCAAAAGAATATACCAGAAAATATAATAATTATCATTAATAAAAAAAACTGTTATGTGAATTTTTTGTTATGTAACTAAATTTCATAAAATAGTTTGAAGTTGGTTACCAATAAAGAATTTTCATTTTAGTTATTAATTTTTTAATTAGCAGGAGTAAAATTTAAATAAGAAAAACAATATACTTTTGGACCAATGTTTGCTTTAAAAAAATTATTTTGCTCCATGCTTTTCAAATATTATACTAAAATTAATATTTATTTTTACTTTTTATTCTCTGTATTATTTTTTAATCATATAAAATGTTACCTTTCAGATGATGTGAGGTTGTTACCAGACTCTCCAGTTTTGTCCGAAGATAAATTAATCACTTCTGTAGAAACAACTCCACCAAAGAAGAAACGTAAAAAAGAAAAGTCAGTCAAGCTTTCAATTTTGATTCTATCTTTGATATTATAACAGTTTTATGTATTTATTTATAGAATGAGTTAAAAATACATGTATGTGCAAGTGTGCTTTTGTATAACAGAGGTTAGGTAAAACCATGTGATAATTCAATAGATTATGTTCATATTTACTGTAGAACTAATGGTTTTTATTCTTTTTGTAGAAATGCAATTATTGTTAAATAAATTTAATTTTTAGTTTACATAGAACTAGATATAACATATAAATTAAGGAACTATAATTTTGGAAGTTTTATGCTAATATATATAAAATAGAAAAAAAAATGTAAAGCAAAAAACTACTAATAGCATCATGAAAATTATAATCGGATAAAAAAATTCTAGACACATTTTTTGTTTCATTTCATTTGCTATAATAGAAAAAAAAAGATAGCATATATATAGATATATATATATACAGTGTGCACCTGAGAAACTTACTTATTTGAAAGACCAATAAAAACAAAAGTACTTCCGTTATTGTTTTAATTCATTTTTTTTAAATTTGAGAATACAATATCCCAATTTTTTTTTCATACAGTTTTGAAAATGACATTGGTTAAAGGGCGACCCCCATTCAGCATACACTGTTTAAGTCGATTTTTGAAGTTCGTATCCACTCTTAGCTGCATATCAATCGGTACGTTTGCAACAGCATCACGAATGTTGTTGTTGTCCTTGAGATGAGCTATTGTCCGTAGTCGATCGATATAAATCGGGGATTACAAAGTGAACCTCGTCACTGGAGAAAAACGACCGCGTCTTCAGGCAGGTTGTTTAGCAGCATTTCATATGTATTTTGACTGGCAACAAAATCATGTTCAGTTAATTCTTGCTCTACAGCCAATTTATAGGGATAAAATTGAAGGTCTTGATGGAGAATTCGTCGAACAGTGGTGTCAGAAATTCCCAGAGCAGCTGCATGTTTGCGAGCCTAGCGCAGAACTGACTGCCTCTCATTTTCTGGAGCTCTGGTGGTCCGTTGATGTCTATTTCTGGATTTAGCGACACTTCCACTCTCCCGAAATGAGTTAACTCACTAGAATCAAATTACGGCCAGGAACGGGTCTGAGGAGGAATTTCAAAGCTAGCGCAGAAGGCACGTTGCATAGCAACAAGTGAGCTACCGTTAGAGAAGAAGCTCTTGAAGGCTAGGCCTGCTGTTCTCTGTACCAGAGCATGATGGCAACCGACTAGAGGGAGAAACAAACTTTGGGACTTCCCCTCCAGTAGCACTACCTATCACTCCTCTACCCACCCAAATCACCGCTTGGGAGTTTTTTCAGATAAGTAAGTTTCTCTGGCGCACCCTATATATATGCATAATGTATATCTCCCTTTTTCACTTTTTATTTTTTAACCCTCAATGTTTGTTGCATGCTTCAATATATATGCATATTTGTCAATGAATTAGTAATGTCTTTTCTAGGGTTT
>JAPMOQ010066604.1:337592-377694 GCA_026543055.1 Argiope trifasciata | reverse complement strand
TAAAATTGGTATGTCTCTTTTGCCTTCATTTTCGGGGGATTTTCGGGTCACGAGGTGTCAATACTTTTGACCATTGTCCACCGATGCCTCACAGAAAAAGTCCCTTATTAGGAATCCTTGCTTGAAAGTGGCTCCTGACGAAGTTTTCAGGCCGGATTCTTTTTCTACTGACTATTTTTTTTATTGATTATTGTTTTGATTCGGTTGTCTTATTTTGTTAATTTATATATATATATATATATATAAAGTAGAAATCTGATGAGAATTTTATTTCATTTCATTAATTTAGTAAAATTAATTACAAAACAATCAATGTACAGTCAATAATGAATGCAGAGACTCTCAGGAAAGCAGGGTAAACTTTAATGCAAATATTTTAACTAGGAATTTTAGACTTTTGTGTCGCATATTTCTAACAATGCTCTGCTGAAAAATTCACAGCAATGCTTATCGCTGATTCCGATAGATAACGCTAGGTGTGGTCTTACGAGTCATGTATGAGAAATTTTCAAACAATCAAGTTATTCGATTTCAAGACTCGACTTCCGTGAATTTCTTGAGGATTTTCTAGATAGGTTGTAAATACCATTAGCAATTTGCAACTTGAATATTAAGGATAAGTCACTTTTACCAAAATAAAATTGTAAAAAAAAAGGGAGGGGGGGTGCAGAAATGTATTAACAGAAAGATTGAGGAGCATTTTTTGCAGTACTAAAGCAGATGAATAAATGTCCATGAAATCTACAAAGGAGCAGTTAATCCTACTCAAATAGCATTCAACTGCTTGGATAGGATTAACCGATTATGTATTTAGCCTTTTTAATATTACTTACAGAGTAGATGTATAATAATTAACAGTAAATTTCACATTACGTATGATGTCAATTCTCATTCACACGAATCCTGTTAATACAAGATATTGTTTGACATCACCGTAATGTGGCACAATATTATGATCGCCGGACAATATCATGAAGTTATGAATGTTTTGCATTTCATTCTGACAGAGGAACATCAAGGCTGCAGTAAAAGGGCATTATAGAGTGTATCGCTTCATTCTATAATGAGCAGAAGACAAAATTAAACATCTGAAAATAGTATTTGGAATCTATATGAATTGCACTTTCCTGTTAATTATACCGGCAAACATTATTAATAATAAAAGAAGCAATTAAAAGAATTCGATAAACCAGTTATTTGCAATCATTTTTCTCAAAATCATTTATTTGGCGATTGTCATGGCACAAAATTAAACAATAAAAAACACTTTGGGTAATAAACATTCTCTTTTTAGTATTGTAACATATTTCATCTCTCTCGTATTAGTTCTGTGTAGAGGTTGTATAGTGTGGGGGAAAAAATTAGCAGGCCTCAGTAGAAAACGACGTTTATTTATATGAAGACAGGACAGCATAAAGACGACAAATATTTACAGATGACTACCAGATACATCCGAGATGAATATACAGGATAGCACAGCAGCACTCTACAGCAGACAGACAGTGCCCTACACGTAGAAATCCAGTAGTGACAACGTCCACAGCACACAAAGTGGTCAGACATTAATTAGCAAAAGAAGAGATCCTCGGAACTTTTCTCCGTGGTCTCTCCAGACGACGGAAATTTCCGCTGTCTTTTCTCTCTTTCTTTGCCGACTCACTATTCTAATTCCTGAATACTCCACGACTAATTCAAGACCTATCGATTCAGGACTTTACCGTTTGTGACGACTCAATTCAGGACTATTACTATTACCGGTGACTCTATTGACGCCTTCTCCAACTTGAGATTGCCGGTCTTTTATAGTTCCCGGGAAGCGGAGCTATAATCTGTAAACCGATCGGAAGCATTTTAACGTATCTTGGTTCCTAATAGGCAGATCGAGAAAATTCTAGGTGTTTTGGGTATTATCCATGTTTGTCTACAAGCTCTGGGATCATTGATGCGACATCCGACAGCATCCAATACATATCACTGGATATCATTCTTCTCCATGATGACACTAATCACGCAGTTCGTAAAGTATTATTGAATGATTATTTTTCTCATGACAGGTACTCTTACCAATGGGAGTTGACATTGATTGTCTGACAGCGGAGGGATTCACTCCACTTCATTTGGCTGTGATGAAGTAAGTTCAATTTTAATTATAAAATACGTAATTTTCAGTATTTTTAATGACGTTTTCTAATATAGTATTTTATCTTCATTTTATACAGAGATGTGCATTATTTGATAAGATTACATCTAAATTCATGACTTATTCTTTATTTCATGTGATTAGTAATAGATTCTAACGATGAAGATTCGAATACTTCTTTCTGCATTTCACTTTTATTTTATTTCCATCACATATTTTATGGATCTAATAATTTATTCTTTAATTAGAAGTATCGGCAGTGATTTCTCACGATATGACGAATGCTAGCGAAATAAAAAGGAACGATAATAACATAAATTAAAATAAAATTATGCAAGGAAACGAAATCAAAACAAAAAATATATATTTATTTTGCATGTTTATTTTTCTTCACCGCATCTGTAAATGATAGTGTATTGAACTGTAAACAATGATATGAGAAACAATTAACTAAAAATAAAGACATGTTTTAAAAAATCCAAAAAGTATTGCTAGATGCAAACAATGTTATTAGAACCGAAATTTTATAAAAAAGACTTTTTTTACCTTGGAGTCTTAATTCTAAGTTGGCTTCTTGCCAAGTCAGCGAAAGAGTAAAATCATTTACTCTCTTTGATCTCCAAAGAAAATATTTGGATTCATTCTGAAAACAACGAAAAAAGTATTTCGATGCTTAAATTAGAGGGAAAATTCGAGAAAAGATAAAATTAGATTGCACATGCAAGCAGACCTTTAATTTCTTCAGAAAACTGCCTAGTTTTGGAAAAAAAATTCTTAAAATATATCGAATTACGCTGAACGCTCTGAACTATCGAACATTTAATTCTTCTGAAAAATTGACAAGAGTTTCAGAAAAAAATATTTAAAATATATCAAATTGTGGTGAACGTTCTAGTTTTTGAGAAAAAAAAAATTCTTAAAATATATCGAATTATGTTGAACATTCTAAACAATTTTCCTTAGAATGGCAATCATTGTGGCATCCTAATGACGCTTTTACTTTTTTACTATGATAATCAAAAACGATACTGTAGATAATTTTATGTGAAAAATCATCCAAAATAGCATAAAATATTAAACATATTTCTTCACAGAATTTTAAAATTAATCTTTTAAGTTACATTAAGATTATTTGTATACAAATTTTCATAGCATTAATTGGGTAGAAACACACACACGCACGAATCAATATTTCCTTTTATGAGCATAAACTGGTGTAATTATAATATTTTGTAACATTAAGATAGAGTGCAAACGTAGCAGCATGATCGATGTGACAATGGTTATAATTCCTCAAAATGTCATAATAATAGGAAACCCTGACCGTTGGTAGAATTTCATATCTTATACAGTTGTTTTATGATAATCTGAAAACCTCAACCTTATAACTGTTATACACACTTTATATGTTTAAGTTATGTTATGCGACTCAAGCTGCTCCTGCCCACATTTTGGGCTGCATCGATTTCAATAAAGGCCAGCTGTTCTCGAGTCCTGTGGCAGTGCTACATTGGTCGAAGGCGTTTGGGCTCATACGCCTGGTTTAATGTTAGTGTCCACCAGCTGGGATAAAACAAATATGTTTAAGTAAAGGATAGGATATGCCCAATGGGATTAATTTATTCTTGCTTGATGAATGGAAAGCATACCAATACCAATACAAAACCAATTGCGGTATCTCTAGATTATATGGTCTAGTGTGTTGAGTACTAACACACACACACTCATTTATAGGCAAACACATATCAGCCTTGGAGTAATTCGGACATTGATTGACCTGAAACCGATATTCTCTTTAAGATGGTGGACTGAAAGATCTAAAAGAACACGTTTTCAAAATAATATTCTTTAATTTTTATAAATCAGTCAGCTTTAATGATTGATTTAAAAGAATGATTGATGTAGCAACTTTTATTTAAAATATTAATAAAAATATTTTGTAAAATATGACTCAACAGAACAAATTATGAAGAAATCTAAAACTCATTATTCATCAATGCATTGTTTGACTCAAGCTGCATAAAATAAAATTATTTACTTTATTTAGACCAAGATAACACTACTAAACAATATGTATCCTATTTCTAATATTTTACAAATTGGCCGTTGGGTTGGAATTTAAACGCATAGCCTGTATAAATTCAATCGGGTTTTCCGTAAATAAAGAAGATCTATTGAATTAATTATTTAGATGTTGCAAACGATGATAGAAACCTTTGTTTTGCATTTATTTTTTCTGAAACTATCACATTTTATATTTATTTTATTTTATCCAGTTACGTGCTGAAAATTACAATTTTTTAGATTTAATTGGCAATAATAGTTGATTTTTTTATAATTTGAACTGCCCCCGATATGATGGCAACCCTCTAATAAAAAATAATTTTACCCCCCCCCCCCTTGACGTGCTCGTGCAGATTAAATTTGGTTTTGTCCGAAATATATTGTTGGAAAACATGGTTAAAATATTTCTTTAAAAATTCTCTAAAAATGCAAGTTTAAGCTATATGTTAACACACTGATACGCTTAGAAAGATAATTTTTTTTATCATTAAATTGATGTAAAAATCATGTTTGTGCAATAATATTTTCGGAAGTTATAGCGGAGAAACGTCTAAATTTCACTTAATTTTTAATTAATTAAAATTCTTATAAAAATTCAAAAAAAGGGCTCCAAGGTGCACATTCCCGACCTCCAAGGTATATGTGTACCAAATTTGGTAGGTGTGGGTCTAACGGTTTGATTAGTAGAGCGCCAATACACACACACACATACATTGAGCTTTATTATAAGCATAGATATAGATTTATCTAAAACAATAGATTACATTGTTGCAATAAAATTGATACTGTTTTCATTGGTGTTTTTGATGCAATTAATAACATGAATTTCGTTCATTGTGGAAAATTAAAAAAACGGAGTATATATTAATTGTTTTTGATGATGGATCAGAAAGTGAAACTTCATCTCTGCAGCTTGCAATTATAAATTGATTTAAAAATTTCATGTTGCGTAATTCGATTCTATGAAGACTCATGAACAGTGGGTAAAGCAATGGAAGAAAATACTAATAGTAATAATTTTACTGAATGTGTGAAAGTTTATTAAAATAACGACTTTAACAATGTCACAGCTGTTACTAAAAAATTCTTTGAAGAGTTAATCATAAACTTCAGATTATGCATAAAAGACGAAATTAAAAATAAATTCTAATTATTTTACTAATGAACTAGTTGATCACCAAACTGATGATGAATTTTATCCAATATTGCACACATATTTACTTTTAAATACAAATACCATATATTTAATTTCAGCTGTCTATGAGTTATTTAGACTAATGCATACAGACATAACATTTATTTCCAAAATTATTATAAGAGGACTTTTTTTGCAAAGTAAAAAAAGAAATCAGTTTACATATATTATTAAATTTACTTTCAAATACTGTCTTTCACAGTCGAAACGGCTTATTAAAGTCAGTGAACTCACAAGAGAAATTTTCTTCCAGAAATCAATATTGAAGACATAAGATACTCAAATAGATGGTCATGCGATATCAAGATATTCATTATTTATTAGGTGTCTTTTTGATATGATTGACTTATCGAATAAAAGGCTATTAAAATCGTCTGAGTATCGAGAATAAAATATTTATTAACTACATTCTGTCCACGAACCAATCCCAAAAACCTTACAATGAATTTAGTTACTTCTACTTGTTTGTCTGGTATTAACTATTAATGCATTAATCGGTCTGGTAGTTTAAAATGCAATAAAAATCGCCGGTAAAATTTGCAAAGCGATGTTGCAAAACTTTAATACAGGTATTGTCGGTCTCACATATTTATTGTCGATTGATATTTTATCATAATCGTTTGGCTTGTTTTAGAAACTTCTTGTTGCTTTTCTTACATTGCATAAAGCCTCGATATTGCAATAAGGCAGACAATGCATACATCTTATAATCACTCAATGATAAAATAAAAGTTAGCTCATGTACATTCATAAACATCTATTTTACGTTTTAATGCATAATTAGATTTTTTTATTTTTAGTGTAGAATATATTTTTTTAAAAATAAGTACAATAAAGTTTTTACTATTTTCAGCATGTTACGAATGCCCGTAAATTGGAAAAGCGGTATTTTATACTATACAGAGGTATTTGTCTAGAACTATACTGTAGAATTCAGATAAGATAATGTTACAGATAGTTTGTCAGTACAAACAGTTTAAACACATAAAATTGATTTTTTTTAAATTATTAAAAATGTTAATAATAACCCAAAATAAAAAATTCACCAGCGAGTAAGTAAATAAAACAAAAATATACATAGAGCAGAGATATAAGCGTAAGTATATTTAAACAGAAAACTACAAAATAATTTAGAAAAAAAAATCATAATTTTGTTAACTTACTTTTTAATACAATGACATCTGAATATATTTTAACTTATCTAGAACAGTTCAGATGCTCATCAGACATATTTTGTACTCTCCACGGCAAAATTCTGAAGACTGTTAATTAAGTTTTTGACATTCACAAAAGGAATTTATGCTTTATTTTGAGAATAGATAGTTGCCTTTTCCTCATCACTTTGATGCCTTGAATTTAATTTTTTCCCTTTTACTTGGATTTAAAATATTGTTATCTCTTGTGCCTCTATATTTCTACATTATCATCTAAATTTAAAAATTCAGTTGAATAGGAAAGATGATACTTTCCAAAGTTTGTTAAATCCAGCTACCATAAATAGATATTGAATAAAATTATCTATACAGTTTTGCCTATTTCAGTAATATTAATATCCATGTTTCCATTGTTTGTTTGTTTTTTCCTTTAAAGAATAAAATTTTTTTAAAATAGTTTTGAATCGTGAATATTATTACGGAATCACAAGCATTTTTTATGTCAACTACATATGGATTTAGAATATCGTTATCCATATTGTAAACGAAGTTCTGAATTTATCCTTTTTTTGATAATATTTATTCAAATACTTGATTTCTAAATCTAACAGCTGCAGTATTGGCATGCAATTTAGTGAAAAATAAAGTATTTGTTTTGTAAACAAGTGAGAATTTTATGGAGTGTGTGCACTTGCCACCGATAAGTGCAACATTTTTTATCTTCAGTAATCTTTCATAAAATTACAAGTTGATCAAGAAATCGATTGGTCCATCATCGAAGCCTTTATATTCACATTGTACAAGTTGGTACATTTTCAACATTTTTTAAGTATCTTGTTCATTGGCATTTCCAATCACTCATGGACTTAGTTTATCGGCTCCAGTAGTTGGACAGTCAACTTTTGCTTTATAGTTTTCTACTTTAGGTATTATTTGATCTGGCATTAGCTGATAGAACAAATCAGTTTCACAGCTGATACCAGACTACACATTATTAGTAGTGCAAATAAAATTCTGCAAAGAAAATTAAAAAGCTTTTAATCTTTGATTAATTAAAATTTCATTAAAAGCCACTTTGTGATTAATTCCTTCTCTAAAGTATATATTTGTTAGCTTTAAATCAAACGATCTGACTTGTAAAACACTACCATACACATTTTCTTTTGTTATTACTAGAAATAAGGATATACTTTGCTCAAAACATATCAAAATTTAATTAGTTTTTTATCATTTTTACAATAAACATATATATTTATGAGTATAGAAATTCCTTCTTTCCCTTCCATTTCAAAACCTAGTGGGAAGTTTTCATTCTTTGGCCTTCTTCGTCTTCACCAAGGTCATTTAAAATGCAAATTTTAATCTTACTCCATCTTTCTCAGGCATGTTTGGGGGAAAGACGCTTTATTAATTTCCGCGTTTTCAATAGTTTTTCCTGTTTGCTTTCCACCGAGCATCCTCCTCCCCCTCTTCATTTTTTGCAACCAATGACGTCATCGTCAGAAATGCGAAAAATTCATAAAATCAATGCAAAGGCACACCAGACTTATAGTCTGAATAAAAAGCATCCATATATTCAAAAATCAAAAGCTTTTGTGATTCTGAAGAGATTGTTACATAAACTTTCTATTTTTACTTTTTCGTAAAAATAATATCGAAAAAGTATGGTAATCGTCAAAAAAAATTTGAACTCAAGATTTTCACGTTTTAGAACTCCTTGAGTGCGAAAAACTCATTTTTGAAAAATGACCGACTGTCTGTGACAGAAGATATTTCAAAAACGCTTTGAATTAGATGGTTGATATTTTATATGCGCTCTTCACACCACATCCTACAAAGGAATGATTGTCTGTCGTTCTGAAACTAATTAAAACAATAATTCAAAAACTCAATGACTGAAATGCATCAAATTTGGTAAGGAATTTTGTGACTACAAGTATAATTTTGCGTCAAATCTTTGTTCCAATTGGTGGTAAGAAACAAAGCCTAAAACACGAATTCCACTTTTGGACACTTTTAGCCGCATGACGGAGATTACTCGCCAAATAACTGTTCAAGGGTGACACGATACATTCAGTAAAAATGCTGTAAACTGATGCCGAAAGTTAATATTTCTTAATTGTCGTATGCCAGTTCTATGCAAAGCTTCTCTGGCATCATAACTTTATTATAGAGTATGCGAGAAAGTTTTGGAGAGACTACTGCTGCTGGTAAAATTTATTTAACGTTCTGCTGACTAATAGTTTCATCTTCTACACATTTCCTTACTTCAAGTCTTCTATAAATTCTTTTTTATCCAAGGACCATCTACAACAAATTTCTTTCCTTAAATTCCGTATATTAATTCTATCCAGGAACCACTTTAAGAAGAACGATGAAATACTGACAATGCTGGATTATCAAGAAATTATCAGGGATAAAAAGCACATCCTTTTAGGTAGGTGTGGCTTTTAATTTTTATCAAATGAAAATTCTTGTTTCGAAGTAACAATTTTTAGTTTTCCTGCTTTTTGAACTATATTGAATGTGTGGAATTTCATCAAATCATTAATTAATACCATTCCAATGCACAATTCATTGAAAATTCGGTAACTGTCTACTATACTAAAGCCAGCCTATAAGCACGCGAATAAAACTGAATGACTGTAACATCAAGGCAACAACACTGGTAGGAACTGTGGTTGAGTACTAAGGGTCATCGTCGGCCACAGCGCAACACTTCCCAAGAGAAATACGTCCAAACATCGCTTGGAGGTAGTCAACCCTCACCTCATTCTGTACCCACTAAGGCACAATTCATTGAGAAATCTTTCAAATAATGTACGTAGAATGCATTACGTAAAATCTTTAAAAGAAGTGATTCATTTGTTCTTTTGTATACGTGAATGCGATCAATAATCAAGTTAATCATTCACTTTTTTATGTTACAGTGGTCATCTGGACTGCATCCAAACTCTACTCAGGTGGGGCGCGAGTATGGACAAGAGGGACGCTCTGGGCAGAGGCGTCTACGAGATGGTGGATGAGTACAATCTGGAAGATGTTGCATCCCTGCTCCGTCGCTTTCACAAGAAATTGCACAACTTCAAACATGTACTGGATATGATAAAGTAATAACTACAGTATACTCCAAAATTTTATATAATTTGAATAAATTAATGACATGATTTTTCTTTTCAGTTTTGTAGTGTACATCATATTTTATGTTGTGAAAATATTGCCATATACTAACGTGTTGTGATAAGTTTTATAGTTTGACTATTATCTATAAGACCAATGCTCTGTAGAGCAAATCGTTGGATTTAGAGTTACCAAATTTGGCGAGTAATTATTTTTTGAGATATAAGAAAGTGAGAATAAGTTCTACCCTTTCTTAGTGGCTCATTAAGAAAAGATATTTCAGAACTTAAGTTAGATTTTTTTTTAATTAATCGATATTTCAACTTTTTCTCCTCAAACCATCGGATGGATTGGATGTATTGTGTGGTTTAGTGGCGCAAGAGCCATAGCTGGCCATACTGCGCCAGACATAGGGTTCAAACCATCGGAGCATAGTATTCAACGCAAAAAAAAGAACATTTTTCCAGAACTTAAAATTCAAAGCATTAAGTTTTCAGTCCAATTTTTTTCCCTCTTACCTTAATAAAATTATAACAATTTTAAAATATACATATATTGCTTGAGGAAAAAAATATATGTAAAAAGACATGGCTTTTTAAAGCAAACTGTATAATATATTCCGCGATTTTCAACCAGTGATCAGTAATGGATTCTTTTGTTTTGCTGCCCACTAATACGAAGCCCTTTGTTTAATAAGTTGGCCAATATAATTTTACATCTTTAACCTAATATTTTAAAGATGTATTTCAAGTTGTTTTTTTAGTAACTTTATGAAAAGATATTTTTCTATTCATTTATTTGCTATAACGTAATTTTTTCCACGTTTATACGCAACATTAAGTATGTAGAAAGTAAGCGTTTATGATACTATAATAATATAGTAAATGCTATAAAATAGATTAATTGATTCTTGGCGATGTTTTCGTAATATTTTATAAATCATGGGATTTGCATTCTTTTGCAAATACATTCATTTGGCAAATACGCTAACAACTTTTTAACTGAGTTTTTTCCACCACCACCCTCCCTCACTACAACTATTTTAAGTAGCTGTCTATTGTTTGCTAATGGATTCTCAAACCCTCCTCGATTTTGTGCATGCGTTAAGATAGGTTTAATTCGTCAAAATAGTGGTGCAATGAAAGATGAAAAGTGATGATGCTTACATCGAATATTTACAATAAAGTAACTCGAATTATTCGCCGACTGAATTAAAATAAAATAATGCAATCAGAAACAATAAAATACTCCCGTACACGTGAAAAGAAAACAACGAAAGGGTATCTAATAAGGCGAAAAATGAGGTCAAAGAATGATGAAGAATACCGGAAATGTACTCATCCTTTTACGTCTCCACCTCTAAGAGATATAAAAGTGGTCGCCTCAGCATACTGAAAGTAACAGTAATCAGAAATCCCACCATTGATTGAGATTTGCCATTTTTCTTTTTATTCCTCTTCTTATCTACTAACTACGATCTAAATGACTCGCCACATACCAAGAAATATACAGTAAAAGCTCTTTATTGGCGGGGTTTATGTTCCATAAATATGCCGCGAATACAGAAACCGTGAATACGGAATGGTAATTTATATGGGATTATACGGGATACGTTCCTAGGTGACAAAATAAAAAAATCAATTTAATTAAAGTTTTTGAACATTTTGATTAATTATCTTAAAGCTTAGGCAATGGTTTGAAGAATTTTGTAATTTTCTATAGCTTGGCAGATTTTAAAGCTCCTTCAATTCAGATTGATGCGCAGCAGCCGCATTAGCAATTTGCCACTTAAATATAAGACTTCGTTCCATAGACGGATCAGTGTTCATAAAGAAATCGGAAAGCTCATTTGCCATTTTTAAACCTTCACTAAGATTTTTCAAATTAAAGGCCACGCTTACAGTGCTTGTTAAGGCCTCTTCTTCAATAGGCTGTGAATTTAACATTTCCTCCAAGTCGGTTTCAGTCAATTTTTCATCTTGCAATTCAAGCAATTCCTGAATGTCACTTGATTCTATCTGTTTGAACCCATCTCGTCCTATTCCATTCGCGATTTTCACTTTGTTTGCAGTCGAAGTTCGAACTTGCACAGATTCTTCGTCATTTTCAGCAGTCAGAGCAAGCCATAGTTTTACCAGCATGACTTCAATGTGTGTGACTTCACTTATTCCAATGATTCTTTTATGTTTACGATGCATTTTGCTATGTCAAATTTATTCCAGCATTCCATAACATTCATATCAGGATTACATTCCATATTATCCAATATGATTTTTAAGGCTGAAGCAAAGCCGTCATGTTGGGAGGTAAAAATGTCACTCTTGTATTTGGATGCATAGTTTCAAGTTCGCAAGGATGACCTGGTGCATTGTCCAAAATTAGAAGTGGTTAAAGTCTAAATTCTGTTTTTTTTTTTAAATAAGTTTCACCTTCAGAAACAAAACAATTCCGGAACCAGTCACAAAAAATAGAGCTTGTAACCCACGCTTTCTTATTAGCACACCAAAACACTGGCATGTTGAATAAAGAAACCGCGAATAAAGAAATTTTTAGCCGAGAATATAGGAATGGGGGCATTTTTTTAATCCGCGAATAGTGAAAACGCGAATAAGGAGCTTATACTGTACTGTAAATACACATAGTATTTAATATGTAAGAAGAATGTTAAAGTGGAACAATGAAATATTCTCATTGTAACAAATTTAACTGTTTATCTCAATACAATTGTATCAACAATTGTGTCTGTTTTATCAAAACTATTCATGACTTTTATTTATTGATTAGGTGCGAAGGTAGAAGTAGCTCAGAAATTCCACAAGAGTACATGGACATTCTTGCATCCATTGCTGAAGAGAGTGGAACAGAATGAGGAACAATTGTGTGTATGTTTTTATGTGGTCAATTGATGAAGGTCCTATGTTTTAGATTTATTTTTTCGGTATATATTATTTCAGTTTGTCTGGATATATACTTGAATTTTTGAACTCGTAATGCTGGATTTATAGCTTTAGAGAAATGATCAAAAACTTATTCTTATAAAAATAATTTCAATAAGAATCCCAAAATCAATTCATCCTATTAATCGATCATCATATTTCATTTTCAGTTAATGGAATCAATCAGTGTGACATATCAAACTCCCGTACTTGATGTAAGAATAAGAAAATTTGAAACTTTATTTTTGAAATCTTCCATCGATCTTGTAACTTTCAAAGAAATATTTTTAAGCCTTTTTTTTGCCGGTAAGATTAAAAAAATTCTATCTTTATCAGAAATACTTGTCTGATTAATCTGTGGTAATCTGTTTCCTAGAATACTTCGAATGATCTTTAATTCAGGGTTATGTGACAAATGTTATGGGACATATCATCTTAAGTTTACACTCGGTCAGTTATAAGATTCCAGTAAGTCATGCATGCGCTGAAGATTGCTCATGCAGTAAGAGAGCCCACAATAGTAAGTTCTTGTTACTGAACAGTTTCTGCACAAACTTGGTCTTAATGAATGGTTTGTAGTTGGCTATGTGTAAACTTATCATTACGTCCACAATATCATGAGTTGTACTATGACGTTGCATCCTTTTTATATCCCTTTCATTAAAAAATGAAATAAGATTTATATGTCACATGAGCATGAATTGATTCCATTGTATTATATTTCTTTGAATTTAAAGACAAAGCTGAATTTAAAATTGAATGGAGATCAATTTAATTTTATAACATTCAAATCACCGAATTGAAGTAAAATTATTATTTTAATATTTTTTCTCAAAAATTTAAGATGCAAAAAAATGTAATATTTTCTAACATATTCTTTATTTTATCGGTCATGAAAAAAAAATTTCAAGACCTAAACTATTAGATCCAAATACTCTTTTAGCAAATTTTTATAAACCTTCATCGATTAACTCTACTTTTTACTAATCCTTAATGCTTCTACTCTCAAGTTGCTTCACTAGTTAAATAGGTTCTTTTTTTTTTTACTGTACATGAGAAACCTAATGATCATTAAGCCTCTGAATTAAAGGACGGACATTATTGACATTAAACTGAACTAATAGAGCGTGAAACTGCACGTGAATCTATTTAATTAATCATTTTTATCGCGGCGGATTTTTTTAAAATCTTCTACGGGTATTGCTAACAGTCTCAGTTTTTCACAGTAAAAAATAAAAATTGTACAAATTGTTTTTGCCAGTAGCAAGAATTTCTGCCTTTCACATTAAAATTTTATAGTTCAGCGATAGTAAGTGTATGTTATTTCGCTGTTTTTATTTTTTGGTTTGTATATGTTTTTTTTATAAGTCAGTAAAAATATCCATCTAAAAGTTTGCACACGAAGATAATTTTAAATAAAAGAACTTAAGGTTGCAAAATAGTTTAAGAAAGCTATTTAAAAACTGCAAAGAAAGATCATAGAGGGTAAGGAATCATGACTAATATTATCCCCCCAAAACTTGGGTACTATTTGCAGTGTAGAAGAAATGCTACCGTAAAATATGTGTTGTTGATCAGTCTATATATTTTCTTGATAACAAAAAAAAAAAAAAAAACTTTGTTTGAAACTGGTTAGTTAAAAGATGGGTCGGTGTAGCCTGGTTTGTAGGGCGTTGGATTCGCATCCCTTGGGTTGTGAGTTCGGTTGGTGACTGGCGTGCGAATAAACCTATCGTGATCACAAAGTCCTCCATGTCGAGAGTAATGCCACTGGGGGTACTGATTCAAAAGTAATCGTTCTCTGATCCAAGTCTAAATTACGATCTGTGGATACGTGAGTGAAGTGTATGAATAAAGTTCGCCCCGTCAAAAAGGGTTGTGACGCGTGAGTATCTTTCTCGTAGATGGCGCTACTGAGAAACAAGAGACGCAAAAAATTCGGATTAAATCGCGATGCCTTGTCAATGACAATTGCCATTAGAAACAACAAAAGCAGTCAAAAGAACTAAATAAATTGATTTATCTTCATAATCTATCTTTTTGTAGCCGTACATATTCAATCTTTTCTTTTAAAAATGAAAACTTTATTGATGAACTAACCATTCACTATCGGGAACTCCTGTATTAATTCACTATTATGAACACTAAGCGTAATACATTCAATATATAGGTAAATCTATAAAAAGCGTATAATACGTTACTTATTATCAAAGAAATTGTCACGTACTCTACAGAATATTATATGATAGAAGTTGGAAGCAAAATGGATGTTGACGGTTGGAAACTAATGGAAGTTTTAAGTTAATTTGCACCAAAATTTTCAAGAAATTGATTAATCAAAATTTTAAAGTGTCTGCTCTAATTTTACATTTAAAGTAAAAGCATATATTGGCAGTGTTTAGTTCCAAACAGCTTTTTTCAGTACTGATTTGGGGATTTTTATTGATTTCCAAATATCTTCAGAAAATTTCCGTAATCAAAAACTATATTAAACACCTCACCCTCCCATCCTCCTCCTTTAAAATGTTAGTCCATATAAAATAACCAAGGCACTTTTTTCTAAAATTAAAAAAAAAAGAAAGAAAAGACTATACAAGAAGGCACAGTCGATAAGACACCCGGAGCAGCCATCCGAAAAGTAGTTTTTATTTTTAATTTATATATTTTCAGATGAATAGTTTGTAAAAACTTCAATTCCGCCATGAATAATAAAAATTTGCACCATAGAAGGAAAGGAAATTAATTTTTTTATAATTAAAAGGCAATTTTAATTATAAAGTTTCCCGCTAAAATTTTAGGAATTCTTTTTTGTATAATTAATAAAAATTATCTGAAATTTTTCTTAAATAATTTTATTTATTCATGAGTAGAAGAAACGGCTTTGCTGGATTTTCGAATGGATTATATTCTATGTATTGTACATTTTTATTTTATTGGAACTTTATTAATTGGAATAATGCTTGATATTTAACAAAACGCATTTAAAATTTATGAATGAATGTTTCTTTTTATAAATCCAGTATTACGAATTATATTGTTCATCATTAATGTATTTAGTAAAAGCTTTGGGACCAACAGAAGAATAGATTCGAAAGTTCGAGAAAATAGGTTATCTCAGTGCATAAGAGTTATCAGATTCAAAACTTCAAAACATTACATAATCAATAAGCTATTCTCGTTACCATTTCCTACAATATTTTTCTATAATTCAAACTATATATACAAACTTTGATATTTATGAATTGAATATTTCTATGATATCTGATTCTCCACGCTTATCTATGCAATTAACATATCCTGTAATGAAAGTGAAAACTGTCGAATGTAATTGAACCTTAACTTATTTTCACTTTCAAATATCAAATTAACTTTTATTCTTTGTTAAAATTAGAGTTGCCAGATATACCAAGTAAATAAACGGAATATAAAATATAACGTTTGAGCTCGGTGTTCATTGATTAAAATTAAGTTCTAAGATACCATTCCATTATTTACATGATCAAAATCCAAATAAATTTCTAAAGCATTTTAACTGCAATAAGCTATTCAATTGAATATTTTTCTAAAAAAAAATACAATTTCGTTTCTAATTAAAATCAAATAGAATGCGAGAATTTTATAATAATCAGGAATTACTTTTTGAATAATTTAATAAAAATAGAATGCTCAAATGATTCACAAAAAGAATGAAATTTACTTTTATTTGATATTACAAATATTGAATTACTTCCATAAAATAAGATTGAAATTCCAAATTAGAATGATTTTAAAGAAAAGATTATATAAGAACGTCTGGCAACTCTAAGTGGAACGGAAGCCATGCCTCTTTTTTAAATCTTCCTCTTCCAGTTTTCCAGAAAGGTTAGCCCTTATTACTTCAAGCCTTAAAAACCCTATGTAATGGAAACGCGTCTATTTTTTTACATGGCTATATCCTTTTATTAAGTTAAAGAGAGTGGAATTTTAGGGTAGGGTAGCCAGTGAATAAAAGGAATTTAGAATAAACGTACTATATTTCTTCAAACATCTTTTTTCAAAGGAAATCTTACTGCGTAGATGTATCAAAAAGTTCTCGAATAAGCTTTGGTGGCAGAAATTTTACAACTGACGACGTACATTATCTAAAAGTAAACATTGCTTTCAAAATAGTGACATCGCGTAATTATGTGTCATTCCATTCGTTCGGCAATCGAATGAATTAAGTTTTTAAATCATATCGTGTAAAAATTCCACATCCTTCGGCAATTTACGAAAAGATCTTGACAAAGTTGAGAAAATTACCAAGTTCTAACTGCATTTCCACATTTAAATAATGAAATGAAATTCACACTATCTAAATCTGATTAAAAGAAGGCATATGAAAGTGCATTTTTGCCATATCGTGGAATCACAAATTCTTAAAAAGAGTCATATTATTGAGTTGACCGAAACATTATCTTCAGCTGCCACAGAACTCTAAAATAAAATTTTCTTGATGACGATCTGATCCTAGATAACGAATTCCAAAAGCTATAATATTCCTATTAAAACAAGATATTGTACGATATTTCTACGATGTTCAGAATGCCAACCAATTTCGGAAATATATCATAACAATGTTCGGAATTTTGTGTTAATAAGGATGAAAGTTCCAAAGTACGATCAGCATAATCTATGTGTTATTCGTAGCCGATTCTGGCTCTTGCGTCACAACCTTGCAATAAACCAAACTCATACTATTCGAAATGTTGCTCACGACTCAACGTCTCTGTTGCCGACTGGCTCCGTTTAACGCGAAATTTTATGTAGCGTTAATTTCAAAATGAGTTTTACCTCAGCAGCCTATGATGAAGATAATTATAGACTACATGAGGTAAATACACTCACATACAGTTAAAATCACCATTAGAGGAATTCCCAACAACGAAGCACTGAGCACTTAAACTTATCTAAATGATGCGCTTTTAACATACCAAGTACAATTATGTGCTACCGTATACGGACTACAGGTAATTCTGGAACTTTTTGTCACATCTACGTAATTTCTCAGTCTATTAGAACGAAAAATACTTTGAATTCTAATCATAAAAAAGTTATTAATATGACTAAGCTTAAATATAGTATGGTTATCGATACCGAAAGTACAATACAAAAATAATACACAATTTTATCGTTATGAAATTGCATTAAATGCACACTTTTCACATAAATATATATATATAAGATAAAAATTGGCATCATTTACAATCTATCCACTCTTCAGCTGCTATCTTCTATGCTCAAAAAATTATGCGGTGCCTTTTCAAAGAGATAAATTCCAGAAAATAAATGGCCCTTTAAAAAAAATTTCATTATTCATTTTTTAAGATAACTATATCTAAATTTAATGATTACCTTTGTAGTTACCTTTTGAAGGAAAAATAGTTCTAAAATAAAAAGACTATCGGCTTGTTGTTATATTACATTTTATAAAATAATTCTGTACACAACTGTTCTCTATTAGTACAAGATCTACACCAACTCCAAGATTTTACTAGATAATCTGATAAAATATCGTTAAGACATTCCTGAGAATATTGTTGGTTACAAGGTATTAACAGCTATCTCCTCGATGTTGTACAATATCATGAACTTATCATGACGTTAATGTTAATAGGAAAGAATATGCCGTGGTCTAAATAAATACTAATACTTGTCAATGAAAAATTGTTAAACGATCTGAAAATTCTAAAAAGAAATAATTGGACAAACGCCATTGCCCCTTTAGCCTTAAGATCTAAATATCATAGATCACACTAGATGTTTTATTAAATTAGTATCCATTCATTAATTGTACAGGAAATAAGAATTGCTTTAAAACGTAACAGAAATCCCAAATGATTTTAATTTTTGGGGTGGGGGAGGGTATACCATACCAAAAATGCAGCTAATGTAGCAGGTTAAGAGACAAATGTCTCGTATTCCAATGAAAGAGATGAAATGTAATTGACCACAAGAAAAATCACATTATCTGTAACAAATGAATACAGGATTTTTTTTTTAATTTTTCTTTCTTGGATTTTTTCGAAATGCAGATTTTGTAACATTTCACTGATAGTAAATGGCACTTACTCAGAGAGCTTAATCTTCAAAAGAAAATTCTGATAGTCGATTTAAAGACTTCGATGTTAGATTAAAATAAACAAACATATTTAAATCTTCAAACTTACCTATATAAATAATTATGATGATGTTTTAACAAATCAGTACTTTAGGTGTAATAATATCTCACTGCACTGAAAAATAATTAATTGAATAACAAGCTTTTGTGTCAAAACCATGGTTAGTATTAATAATAAAAAATATAGAAAAAAAATTATCCATTTTTTTTTTTCTTACCTGTCTTCTCACTTGAAAAGGATAAGCTACTAAGCCGCAATTGAGGGGGGCTAAGAGTGGTTAAATTGCAACTGTCGCTGAAATCTGATTCCATTAATAAGTTTACAAAGGCTAATTACTTTTACTACTATTCTATGTACACAAATTATAAATAAGCAGATATTTTTCCCATGCCTTGTCAAGGAAATTAAATTATTGGTAATTTATTTCCAAAATTTTTGAAATATCTTTAACCAATAAAATCTCTGGATCATTCACATTGTGATAAGCAAATGCACAGCAAAAATTTTAACATAAAAGATTATGCGTGAAATGTCATTTATAGAACCAAAATATGAAAAGTCACATTTACATACATTTTTTTCATTAATGCATTGATTGATCGTTCTTACGAATTTATATCATTCTTCAATGATAATTACTTGACTTCAATAGAATTGTACAAACTCTATAACTTCGAAGTAATTGTACAATAAATACAATACGAAGATTAAAAATAAATTATATCATTTAGCTTTCAGTTATTATAAATAATAATTTAAAAAAATTTCTTAAACTCGTATTCTTACCTTTTATTCCAAAAATTCATATCTTGAATATGCAAAACTAATATCTTAGGCTACTAATAACTTCGAGCTATATGTATCTTTCTAAACCTTACCTTTCAATAATTTTTATTATAATGTACATACATTACTTCAAATTTCAAACTTTATCTCCAAGGGTGCCTAAAAGATCTTCCATGTAAATAATATTTCATTACTGTGTACATAAGCTAATGACAGTTCTTTCTTCTTTATAACATATCCTTTGAATGTCATTGTTTTACAATGTATGTTATATGCTATTGCACAAAGCTGCACTATGTTCTGTGATGTTTTAGAGCTTCATGTATTTGAGCTTCTAAAACAACCCCACTGCCTTTCACGTATGAGTTATTATTTTATCATTATGAGTTGTTAAAAAATGTTTTCACATTCTGCCTCTATTGTATACCATATTCTTCTCCTTATGATTATCTCATCATCTCTTTTGCCATTTGTAAAATTTTAATAAAGAGATATGCAATTCTATAATAACAGTAGTAATTTCTTGTATCCAAAATTCTGTTACTAGCTTTGTTTGAGTATTAAAAGAAAAATCAGAATATCAGGCATAGAACAGTACAAAATTAGGTGTTTATACAATAGACCAGTGCTCCGCAACCTTTTCTCACCTACGACGCACCTTATTTCTTTCTAGAATTCCGCGGCACACCAGAAGCTAAAGTATATAGGTATTCATTGATACACAAATTTTACAATAAATGTTTGTTTTTTATTTGAAAGGTATACATACATAAAACCATAACATATTTATTTCTACGCAATCATAATAATTATTAATGTGACACCTGCGCTTGTTTCAATGAACACAAAAGTTTTATATTTGGCTCAATATTTAACACCGCGACCCGAATTTCTTGTTCAAAATCTTTTAAGCGTGACCGCTTATCATTTTTAATTAATACAAAAAAAAAAACTTTGCTCACATAAATATGTCGTCGAAAATGGAAGTAATGTTAAGATTGCTTTGCAGGAAATGTGAGGATATTCTTTTTTAACGTAAATCCAGAAAACATCTAATGGAACTTCGGAGAAGTATAATTTTAAAGTTATGTCATTATTTAAATCTGTTCTCACCAGGGTACCATTGAGTAATTATTTAGTTATAATAATTATTCTTTAGTATATTTAGAAAAATAGACATTGTTATGAAAAAAAATTGTCATTGTGTATTAAATACATGATGAAAAATTGTAAAATGTCAAATACTATGTATATGATCGCGGCACACCTGTATCTGGCTCATGGCACACCGGTTGCGGAGCGCTGCAATAGACCACAGTTATATACAATATATGATAGTATACATAAACAAGTTGGTGTAATGAACTGAGAACAATCTAATGTGGTTGTCCTTTATAATGTAGACAATGTCTAATTGATAAATCAATTCTTACATGTTAGTATCAATTAAAACAGATGGATGGCAAATAATGTCTCCTCTCAAGTTTTCATTGTACATGCCCATTAGTCACTTGCGATGGAAAAATCTGTCATGTACAAAAAGAAGATTTTGCTATACAAGTCACCAAAGTGCCATACACATCACAAGCAATAATCGTGACCCATTGAGCTAGATTGTTTACTACAATATAGTTTACAGAATCACAACCGAAAATTAATTCATTTAGAAGATATATATCTTTTCCCGAATTCAAAACGGGATCGGGTATTTTGTGTGGCCTCGCTAGAAGTAACAGTGGACTGTTCTGGCATGCAAACCGGTTAATTTCCTGCAACCACGAATGGTTACAGTAAATTTCTCCAAACCAATATATCGCCTTTTTAGAACTGTAAAATAACTTTCATTACTGAAAAAATTATAAACCCCAGAGAATTACACTTCATTTACATCGATTTATTCCCAAATATATGATATAATACTAGTAATCTGCAACTGAAACGAGAAATATTAATTGTAAGTACCAAATTATTCAGACGAAAATTGCCTAATTAATTTGAGTTCTCCCTGTCTAATATTTGAAACAACATTTAATAATCCTAGGTTTAAATAGGCGAGTATTAGGAATATTGTAATTGGAAATACAGCAGATAAATATGAAAAGAGCGCTAATAGAAAGGTATTTGCTTATTTACATTCCACAGAACCGATATGCACAATCTAACAATTCAAGTAATACCAAAGCTTGGCAAATCCGTTAATAACACAGATAGAAAGAATGAGCTAGATGTCAGACTTCTGCCCTCAGATATTAGGGAGTCTTTATCCTCAGAAGCTACTGTTCTTTTTCTGTGGAAACAAGGACACGTCAAAGAATCTATGGAAAAGCCACAAGGTGGGATAAAAAACTTCTCCTTCCAATTGATATTATCTAGAATTTACAGGTTACATAGCCAGAATTTCAAAAAGTACAGGTAAGTATTGAAATACATCGCTACATAATCAAACAATGTCAGCAGAGTGGACAATTCCCAAGGTCATTCCAAGTATAAATTTCAAACAAAATGTATCCAAATTACCAAAGCACATTAGTGCTACAGAAAAAGTAAGAGAAATGGTTATAAGGAAGGAAATTTCGACTTCTGCCCTTCAACAGCTATTAACCAACATAAACAAATAAGCATCCAGTAAAGAATTATGCTCCACATTCAGGCTGGCTGCTGACATTTTTCTCCCAAGGTTCATGCCTCCAGGAAGGTGATGTACCTGCATCAAGATCAATACTTCAAAGTCGTTTTGGTCAACAAATAAAACACTTCAGTCTTCGTAGACTCGTAAATACATAACTCATAAATATTTTAAAGTATCTCACACTAAGCAGCATTATAATACTCAAAATAACTATCCTTCAGAAACTTGTCAGCTATTTAAATCAGACATCAATTAATAAATTGAAAAGACTGATACACGATTTATTTAATGGTGTATCATTCCATTCCTGCTCCATATCTAGTTAATGGCTAAATTTTAATTAAATTTAACCATTCACTGGAAACTTTCTAACACCTTAATCTTTTTGAAACAGTAATACTTGAGAGTACAAAGAATAACTTTCTATGTTGCAGCCAGCTGTAAAGATTAAAGTAACAACAGGAAAGGGAAAACAGGATATGAAACATTTGAAATATACTTTTAAGATTATTTTTTTACATATTTAATTACATTTTATTCAGTGATTTTTCTTATTACCAGGCCTCTTTGGTCCTATCTCAATCATTAGATTATATACAGATGATTCTCAGTAGCATTAGTTTAATTACCATTCCCATACACAGTACATCTGAACCAAATATATAAGTTTTACAAGGAGTAAGTAAATTTCATAAATTTAATCATGATCTAGAAATCAGGTAAGCCCACAAATTTCCATCAATGATCTATTATTAAAATTGAAATATGTTTAAAGATCAGATAGATTTTAATTCTTGTGATGTTTAAAACATTCATATAAAATCAGTTTCAGAGCTAATACATACATAATTTTTTTTCATAGAAACAAATTTAATAAAATAAATACTATTTTTATAGAATTATGGGAAATTTGTTTAGTTGGAAAGCATAAACACACATTCAATATTATTTTATTAAACACTCCACTTTTATTCAAAATATGATAAAAAATTTAATACAATATTATTAAATTTTACATTTACAAATGATGAATCAGCACAGCATAGTTTCACAGATTTTTCATATCTATTAAGAAGGAAAAACATTTAATGAATATAAAATGTTTATCAATATATAATATGCATTTCAGATATAAAATAACACAACACTCATATAATTGTAAGTAGTAATTAATTACAAATAAATTAATATTAAAATAGTATTTTTTATGAATTTAATTTAAAACTGCTTAACCAAACCACATTTTAAATGTCAAAAATATAATTATTGAACTAAAAAATACTTGTCATTAACTTAACTTTAAATCAAATATTGCATATTTTAAAGATAAATATTAATAGATAATAGTGCAAAATATATAAATTGTATATGCACTAAATTTATTTCTTAATTATAACTTTTATTCACACAGTTCCATAATTTTCCAAGTTTGAGATGCAATATATACAACACAAAGCTACAATCATAGAATAGTATAAATTACTATTATTTTCAAATATTAATCAAAATAGGATTAAATTTATGTAATATTTTTTTAATCTAGCACTTATTACAATTTTGATTCAAGTATGTTATGAATTATATTTTGCTCTAAGAAAAATTTTCATAACCAGATACTTTTTTTAAAGGGAAAACGGGTAGTTTTTCAAAATATACAACCATTTACGAGATTCCTGAGTAAGATATGCACATTTTACTCTTGTCTAAAATGAAAAAAGCCAATGAGAGAAAAAGAAAGAAGACAAATGGAATCACACATTCTAATTTTTTCCCCATGCTGCAAAAATGGAAATATATTAGCAGAATGATTTCATCTGACTTGGTTTTTTAATCAACAAATTACAGTGGTAATTGTTATGAACAGCTAGCTAAGTATTAAGACAAAATTAAACAGACTAGAAAACACATTTCTGCATTTGCTGCAGTTTCTGTAGCTGTTAAAATACTAGAATGAATATACTTGAAGTTCGGAACAAACATTAAACAGACTAGATTATGGGAGAAGAACAGTCACACAAAATTAACTCACATGAATGAAGATTATTCAGAAGCAAGCAGGTAGGGAAAAAAATTCAAAATAAAAACAAATCTAGTAATCAACAATTATAAAAACACACATACACAAGATATTAATCTAAAAATGTTTCTGGATAATTCTAAATATAAATATTATAGAATAGGAACAAAATCACCTCATTTTATAAAATATGTTATAATTAATGCCCACACAAGAATTACAAAAATATGTACATTATCGTAAACAAATCTGTATATTTAAGTAAAAAGTTTGCTTCAAAGCAAAAGTGATAAAATTTTCAGATATCAAAAATCACAAACTGCAATATCAAATTGATATTATAAACATTGTACATAAAAAAATTTGTACAGTAATAATAAGGCACAAAATCATTTTTCTGAATAGATCATTTGTAAGTCTAAAATAAAATCACAATACTAAAACTATATGATATAAGAATAGAACACGATATTTCATTTGTAGAAAACTTTGAATTTCCAACATACCTTATAATATCCATGCATATAATAAATAGGAAAATATAAATTCTTTATTCTGAAATATCACTTGCTATTTCCATCACAAATTGAAAGAAAGTAGAAAATCACAACTTTGATATCTTTCATTTAGATTTCATATTCTTAATTATGTTATAATTTAGTAGTTAATAGGCATTGAAATTAGCATGCATGCAAATGCATAAAGATAAAATAAAACTGTAAAAAGATACATCCAAAAGTATTAAGAAATAGAAAAGCAAACTTAAATAAAAATTGCACTTAAATTCCTACATAACAATTAATTTTTAAAATATCTGAAAAACTTCATGAAGGGATGAAAAAGTAATTGTTTGAATATTAAAAAACAGAAGAATAAAAAATATAAAATGCTTAGCAAATACAATTAGTATGAAAGTTTTAACTGAAAAATATATTTAGAAAATGATTAATTAAAAAAAACAGTTAAATTGCATAAAAAACAGATTATAATCTCTATATAAAAGATTAAAATCATTAATTTATTATGTATAAGTTTTATCTTTTAATTTGCAATGATAACACAAAGAATTTTTTAAATACAAAGCATTTTTTAAGAACATCAAGAAAGAATTTATATATCATTTTTCTATAATAATAAATCCGTAATAATGGTTTCGGATTAATTAAGTGAATCTCAAAGAATAACGTTCAAGTTCAAACAATTAAAATACCAAATAATCTGAAATACCAAAAGGGCTAAATAGAGCCATATTAAACATAATAGAAAAACACACACAAAAAAAAAAAGTCTTTACCATACATTAAATTCTTGGTTATCAAAAAGGAATATTTTTTTTTTATGTACAACAATAAATAAGGAAATTTTAGCTTACTGTCATTATTCCCATTTTAAAATGAATTCATATTAATAATTAATAAATAAATTTTAAGAAGATACAAAAATTTAAGATAATTTCATCTTTATGTTGAAATAAAAGTTAAATTCAAAATATTTCAAAAATTAGAATTCAAAATATCACAGTAAGCAACATTAAATATATAATTGAGAATAGAAAATAAAAGATTATGTATTATACATAACGAAACATGTATACTCTAAAAGTTGAAAGAGAAATCAATTCCATAGAATAAGATAAAAATTCAAGGCTTTTAAATGTCACTTGATACATCATAAAAGTAAAAGTCTCAAATTCAGTATATAATATTAAAAGGCTTCAAAGATCACGAAATATATTACTATTAGAATAAGACCAGCTTATGCAATATATATAGAGAGAGGAAAAGAGAATTATTTTTGTACATATGTCAAATACCCTGCACTTAGAATAGCCGTTATATAATAAATTTATCTATATCATACTACAATAGGAACATACAAAATTAAATAAACATTAGTCTTTCAAGCACTCAGCTTTAAGTTTAAAAAAAAGAAAAACATATAATAAGAATCCCTGTTAAATTATTTAATGCTCACAAAATCATTTTCTCAAACTGAACATTTTTAAATTATGAAAACACAACTGCAAACTTCATACAAAAATTGTACTTTCTTGATACAATGGGTAAAATTGGAAGGAATCAGAAAAACAAATCAAATTACTATCAAAAAACATTATCTAAAAAAAATCCCTTAGCAAGAAACATATTATTACATGACAATATGATCTTTAGAAATTACAAATAAATTAAAAGATCCCTCATTAAAACTCAAAAATGCAACAGAATATAATTTAAAATCAATTAATTCATAAATTTATAATCAATTTTAAAATTAATTTATTATAATTTTCAGAAAGAAAACAGCATTTTCTTTTTTTTAGTACATTTTCAAAAATACTGCATACTCTTCAAGATTATTTCTTCACCATTCTTGAACTAAAATACTAAATATAACTCGGATTACATATGATGGAAATTTAAATACATAATTTTTTTTACATATCCCAAAACAAAATTATTGGAAAATAAAAAATAAATCCACATTCCTGATCACTTCCATTCAAAGTACATCAAACTATATTTTTTACATAAATATTAAAACAACAATTATTAAATTTAATCTGTATGAGTTTGCTTATGGCTATCATCACATAAGTGTCGAAAACCATGTTGATGAACGGGATAAGGGGATCCCCTGCGCATTTGTAGAGGAGATTCCTTCCCAAAGGATGCAATTGGAGATCGATAACCATCACTTCTTGCAGAAATGTTATTAATGTTATTGAAACCAGGCGATGCATTTTCATGATTTATTATATTGATAGGTACTTTAGCTGGTATGTAGCTAGGGGAAAATTTCTTGTGGATTGGAGATTCAAGAGGATGATCATTATATTCGGTGTACCCTTCATTAAAAACCTCATGCGGGCTACTAACACCATTCCCTTGATGTGACGACTGTTTTGAGTCTGAAGGAACAATGGCAACAAAATGTAAAGTGTTATTATTAAAAAAAAAAGCATATAAGAGATAATCAAAAACTTTTTTAAATTTATGCAAAGCATGACTATTCTATTTAAAACTAAATTATAACAACCAAGCAAAACAGCCATTAAAATTGAAGCATTAAATTTGCAATAAAATTTTAGCAGTAACAAAATAATATGCATAACCAAAGCATCTACATATTTAAGAAAATACAAAATAAGCCAAAATTTTCAACATTTAATAAACCATAGTGCATTAATATATGAATGAATAAAGTAAAATAAATTTACTTTCAACATTAGCACTGCATTCAGAAGTTGGAAAAATGTCCCGATAGGTTAATAAATTATCTACAATGATCCAGCAAAAATGATCTACAACAGCTAATGGCTTAAACCTCAAATGTAATATATATTTCATAACTATTTAAATGTGTAAGTCATAATGAAGCAATGATGACCAGATGATCAAATTTCAGGGAATTAATTCATTTTTTGTGTGTGCCTGATGTGCCATCCACAGATTTTAATTAATTTATAAGAATGCCGATTATAAATAAAGGATTATATTTCAAATACCAAGAAGTTTTTAGATATGATTACAAAATTATTTTCTAAATAAGGACTCTTTTTTATGTAATTGTTTTCCATAACTTGTGTTCAAATTGACTACAACTGAAAACAATATCCACATAGTATAGTAATATTTTTGAAATATATTTAGTAATGTCATGAAGTCATAAGTTAGCATAGTTTTATAAACAATTCAAAGGCAAAAAATACTAAACCATAAATAATCCTAATGAAAGAAAATGGCATTAAATACAATAACAGTCTTAAATATACAAAGTTTACTTTCAAAATATCCAATTCCAGTATGAAAGAAGAAAAAAAAATTGGAAAAAAAAAAAAACTAACATTTTCACTTATTTTTTTAAAGCTATTTCCATTTCCTAAGAGCTCTTTGCCAATATGAAACCATTTAACGAACACATCAAATGATAGTAAAATAAAAATAATAACTTAAATACATTTTAATTTAAAATGAAGTAGAGATCCATTTTTTAACTAAACAGAATTATTCTGATTCATAATGAAGAAACTCAGATAATTGGACACAGGAATAAAGTAAAAACTTGCCAGACATACAAAAGCTTATATTTCATTAATAAAAGTAAATTTAAAGAACACAAAAAACATTGTAAACATTATAAGATTTAGATGAAAAGAGAAACTATAAAGTATATAAAAAGATTCATGACATAAAGAAAAAATATTATAATTACATATAAACAAAATACAACACAATGTAGTTATAATATGCATATATTATGCAATTGCAATAATTAATCTCTTTCAGCTAAAAATTTATTATCAAAGCAACTGTTGAGGTTTCCATTCATATTTTTGCAAATTTGACATAATTAATATCAAAATCAATTAATCAATATAATTCTTTAGTATATTATATTACCTTCGTTAAAAAAATTATTAATGTTACTTAAAAAAAGAAAAAATATATTTACTTAAAATTAAAAAATTATAAAATAGGAGTTTTTAAAAATAAAATGCACAAAAGGAAACAAATGACTTCCTGAATGTTTATATTAAACAAAAGTCACAATGGATATCAAGAAATCACTAGGATAATTAATATATTTTATCATACACTGTCAAAACCAAAATTTTTCTCATTAGCTAAATAAATATTTTCAAGAAGATATTAAAGCAGTAAGTATTTTAATTTTGTAATAATGACAGTAAATTAATCAAAATTTATGAAGAAAAAAACTTAAACATATTAACCTGCATTATAAAATATTTTATATTTCAGAGGAAAAAAAGAAATTTTGCTATTAGACATTTTACCTTGATCTTTATTGACATTTGCCAAACTTTTGGTTTGCCAATGAGCAAGAAATGCTTCATCAAACAATTTTAACAGGAAAACTTTATCTTTACTTGCCTATAAAGAAAATGAAATAAATAAATAAATGCCACGACTGTTTATATATAAAGTATAACTCTTCTACAAAAATACAATGGTATTGCTAAAAAAATATAACAGTTTCTTAAAATTTTCTTAGATAATTCAAAATTTTATATTTGTATTAATAAGAGAATTCAAATTATTAGAATTAAATAACATTTTTTACATAATCTAAACTTTATATAATAATCTACTCATATAAGATCTACAGCAATGTATAAATGTTAAATAACTGAAATATTACCAATATTAGCTGTTCTCGTATTTTTTTGATAACAGATATATGTGCTTTAGCCTGAGCTCTCATATAATAAACAACCAAACTGAAAAAAAAAGTAAATTTTTTTAGTTAAATAACAACTACTTAACTTTAAAAAAAAAAATTATGTACTACAGTGAAATAGAAATGAATGGAAGAATGAAAAAACAGAATTCAAATTCAATTTTCTACAATTTAACAAAAGAAAAATCAACCTTTCTTTTGGTAATTAAAATGTTAAAATAAGCTACTAAGAAAGTCTGTATTTTAAGTGAGACAACATAAAAATTGAAAACAAGCTATGTATTTTTTTTTTCATTATAATTTAGTAAAAAAATTAATTTGCTAACAGGACCTAAATAAGCTTTTAAAAATGTAGAATACAATGCAATATCAATATTTTTCACAAATTAAAAAAGTACTATAGATTAAAAATAAGATAATAGATATAATACAAATGAATAAAAAAACATGTAATAAAAAATAAAATTTTAAAAATAGTTCTTTATCACTGCATTTTTTAAAATTATCATTCAATTTCATATAACGGATTTTTAAAAAATCAATTAAATAAATAGCTCATTAGAAAGAAGCACTTGTATTTGATTTGAAATTATAAATGCAAACTTTTCTACATACCCTAAAGCACAGAAGATGGCAAACAGGACACCAGGAGAAGTTATGTAAGTTATAATTTTTGTGAATATACCTTGTTCATCCTTTCCAAAAAATACTTTAGTGACAATATCTGCAGTTTTCTGATAGTCGCGATATGGCCCACAGTCAGATGGTTCAGATCTATATAAGGTAATCCAACAAGCATCATTACAAAACTCATAAAAATGTAAGAAAATTTTTTAATATAGTCTAATTTCTCAATAAAAAATTTTCATCCAATAAAAAACAATTGACAACAGAAAATGAAATTCAAATGTCTTTATACAGTAATTCTGTTTAAAAACCAATACAGTTACATTTCAAAAGACGTTTTTAAGAAGTCTCAAAAGAAACATTTATTTTTTAGCATGAATAATTGTAAAGAATTAAAATGCAGAAAACAGAGATGACCATCAAAAAAAAATCAAAATATAGAGGAATTCTTAAAATCTTCTTCAGGAATTATTGCAAGTTTAAATTTCAATGAGAAATGCTGTAAAACTAAATCACACAGTATCATATGTAAAAATAATGAAACCATTTTTCTATAAATCAAATAAACAACACATAAGACATATAAATTTTTTAATCAAATAAGCTACAAATGAAACAAAAAAAAAAATCATAACTTACCCAAAAATAGAATATCCAACAGTAACAGCAGAAAAGAAGAACATAACAAAAATTAGAACTAAGTAAAATGTTTGTGCCTCATTCACTGACCAAGATCGTATAGGTGGTTTACATGTAAAGGCCATTGAAGATTTTTTAATGTAGAACAAAAGAATTAATATAATAATAATCATTAAAGATCCCAACGGTACACAAAATATTGCAATCCTGAAAAAAAATATTAAAATATTTATATTCAAAAATAACAAAGGCACTAAATTTTAAATAAATTTTTGTAAAAAAAAATCAATTTTGATTATTTTAAAGTTGTTGAATTAAGAGTTCAAGAATAATATGATTACTAAAGATTCTACAAGTTTGCATAAATTAAAGAATTCATTTTTTTCAACACACACAGAGTGAAGTGCATTTCATTAATCTTGTTTAAAGATATTTCAATTGAATAAAAAAGATAATTTATATTTCATCAAATACTGGCATTACATATATTCTTTGGTGAGTTTGCAGACATTTTTACTAAGGTATAAATAAAGAGGCTAAGTTCCAAAAGAATATGATTTCATTCAATTATAAAAAATAATTTTAAAGGTCACATGTCCAAGCATATTGAATTTTAATTTTTCATAGGCTTAGCCTTTAGTATCTATCTGGCTCACTATATCAGTACATTGAATTACTGCATTTTTTTATATTTAAATCTGTATTTAAGTTAAAGTAGCAATAATTTAAATGACAATTATCACTACAATCTACTTCAGCACTTCATATGACATCTAAATTCTTTTAAGAAATAAAATAATAATTGCCCAAAAAATGTGTGACATCTAATTAAAAAATATTGAAAACTGCCATTTCAAAGATTTAATAACATTCTGAAAAACAGTAGGTAAATATTCCATAAGAAAATTTCTAGGTATTGTGAGTTAGTGGTTTCTTTCTCGCTCTGCTTCTGTAGATATAATTCAAAACTCATTCACCTCAGATTAATCCTCTTAATTCAGGTTAAGAAAAATAATCAATTTAAAAGAGAAACTTTAAATTTCTTTAGAAATTATGTTAGTCTTGGATTAATTATAATCACAAATTATCGTAGCAAATGTTTAAAAAAATAATTTAAGTTTGTATTCTCCACAAAACAGTACATTTAACAAATTAATGCAGCACCATGAATGATATAAAGACAATTTTCTAGATAAACAAAATCAGGAAAAAGTTACTCAAAAATTTCAAAAAATATTATTTGCAAGAGGAAATAATTATGTTTTCGATTAATTTAATTGATTAAATTTTTAAAAGTACTCCTTAATATGTCTTTTGGTAAAAGAATAGAATATTTTGTCAGTTACAAAAAAATTATGATATTTTAAAATTTGATATTTTTTAGTGCCCACATAATAAAAAATTAAAATAATAAAAACTTACCATGCTAGAGTTTGATAATATATCAAATCAAGAGTGTTATAGGCAACATCAAATGTAGCCCGCCCAACAGAAGAAAAATATAGACTAATTAATTTCCTTCCATACTCTCCAATCAATGTAAAAATAAGGGTTTCTATCAAAAAATTAACAAGTATCAGACGATAAATTTCTTTTCCAAGTTCTGTTTCATAACACTAGAAAGGAAAACAGAAAAATTATAGTTTTAGAATAGAATTAATTTTTTAATCATTTTCACTTTAAAAATAGGATAGTTTTATAAATTGAAATTTATTTATAAAGTTGAGATATACAATAGATGTAAAGGAAGAAAAATTATAAAAAATTATAGATAGTTTATTTAATTGAAATGAATGTTGAACCAATCAGAAAATTATAATTCAAAATATTTTTGAAAAATATTTAATATTAAGTATCTGTAACAATTTAAATGAAAGAATAGAAAGATCAATATTAAGTTATCAGTTTTTAAAAATAATAATAAATTTAAGCAGTTTGTTAATTTAACATTATTTAGTATAAAAAATTATAAATATTCAAAAATATCAAAAAAAATTTAAAACTATCTAAAAGAAATATTTGCTTAAGATCAAATTTAAAAACCCAATTTCTGGCAAAAATGATAAACATGATACAGGGAAAAAAAATCAAATAAAAGTTTTTATAGCATTCATTTAGACAGAATTACAGATCTTTTATTACAGATGTTACTAGGGATGTTGTTCACATTGACATCAGCTACTTGAAATATTTCATTGTAGTTTTAAAAACCAGGCAAAATCTCAAAACCCATAATATACTTCAATTTTAAAAACCAATTTATTCCACAGTGAGATACTTCTGAGGAATTCTTCCATTTAATGATAGATAATATTGTGTTCATTTTGAAAAGCTTTATAGAAAAAATTTTATAATAAAAATAAAATTACAACTTACTACTTTCATATTTCTTGGAGGTTTAAATATAAAGATCCAAAAATATGCAATTATTCCAAGCATAACAATCCTTAATGTTACAACTCTGAAAATTAAACAAATATTAAGTGCTTCTATATATATATATATATATATATATATATATATAATATTAAATTTCTAAAAATTTAAACTTAAAAAAATCCAAAAATTTATTAAATAATGGCATAATTGATTCACATCTTCATTTTCATTTTGAATAAAGTCATTCTATTATAAAAAGTTATAAAATTAAATACTAATCAATATTAAGAAAATAAAGCTACTTACAAAATATAAAAATACATTTAAAAATAAATTAAATTTAAAAAATATGACTTAAAAGCATAAAAAATTATAAAAAATGCTGAAAATGACACTAAAAAATTACATACATACAGTATCTACAAAACAGCTTACCTCATCATTGTCAAGTATAGTCTCAGTCTATGCGATAAATATAATTCAAGTCTTGTTACATATTTTAATACAAAATATGATACAATAGCAATACTAGTAACAGTTAATGAGAGTGTCATATCTTGTAAAATTTTAACATCAACCTACAAAACAAAAAACAAGCAGGTTAAATGAGAAAAAAAATAGTAAAAAGACATTTTAATGATTTTTCCAAGAACAGTATTTATTTGCTTAATAATTCCTTATTAAAATTAATAGTATTAAAATCTGAAGTCAATTATATATATATTGGCCAAAAATTTCATTTTTATAACTTCCAGTTTGCATATCAAACTGCAAAATTTATGCAACCTTATGCAATTTTTAACTTACCTGTTTAATTTCATATATTCTTTCAGTCACATAGTAATTTTTCTCATCTGCAGTAAGTGATCATGAAATGTAGAAAAGTTAAGGAGAGAATAAAAAATATTCACCAAATGTAAAATTGCAGAATGTTTCAATTCAAGCCAAATGATTCTACAACAGATTAATCATTCGAGACAATTGATATATTTAAAGTAGTAAAAACTAAAAAATCTGTCTCCCAACCCCCAAAACTCTAGATCAATCATCCTATAAATAAACCATCAATAATTGTTTTCCACCTCCATCTCTGAAACTCTAGACCAATCATCCTATAAATATGCCATCAATAATTGTTTTCCACCCCCATCTCTGACTTTAAAACACCACTGAACAATCTTCAAGAGGAGGGAGAAAAAACACAATAATCCTAAAGCCCTAACACAACACAAATTTTGTCATTTCACTGAAAGATTTTGGAGTTTAAATACATAATTGATGGTCATCTATTGCACTCTACCTGCAATTTCTAGAAATGTAGCAAGATTAAGCTTTGCAAAGTCTTCGATCTTACTAACTGCATTGATTTTCAGTTTTATAGGTAGCTGAATTTTGTGATCTTACGGATATTTCCAATTAATAAGAATGCTCGATGTTTTATGTGCAAGTATAATTTAGAATAATACCTTCATTTGGTTAGATAAATTGCATTTTATCAAAACTGGTTGTTTAAATTTATACTATGAATATCATAAGTAAACATTTGGTTGTCAAAGGTAGCTAATGTATTATTATTTTGTTCTCTATCCTTTCTCTTGTTCTTTAAATATCCCAACAAAAAAGTTCTGTATAGAACTAAGGAATATATGACAAAGCACTGAACCAAATACAGATACATCAAACCATGATAAAGGATGCAAGATCTTTCCATGATAAATACTTCAATAACTACACTGAAGTGACAAAAGTAATGGGATAGCAATATGCAAATATACAGATAGCAGTAGTATCGCAGCGAAAAAGTATAAATGCGCAGTTCGTTTTCCAGAGCTTTCATTTGTGTTCAAGTTATTCATGTGAACAGGTTTTTCGTGATTTATGGTGGCACGACGAGAATTAACAGACTTTGAACGTGGAATGTTAGTTGGAGCTAGACGCATGGGTCATTCCACTGCGGATATCATTAGTGAATTCAACATTCCAAGATCCACAGTATCAAGAGTGTGCCGAGAGTATGAAATTTCAGGCATCACATCCCATCATGGACAGCGCAGTGGGCGACCACCTGCACTTAACGACCGAGACAAACGACGTCTGTGTAGAATGGTCAATGTTAATAGACACGCAACACTTCGTAAAATAACTGCAGGAATCAATGTGGGGCGTACGAGGGACGTGCCCGATAGGACTGTGAGGCGAAATTTGTCTTCCTTGGGCTATGACAGCAGAAGACTGACTCGAGTGCCTTTACTGACAGCACGACATTGCCTGCAGCGACTCTCCTGGGCTCGTGAGCATATCCACTGGTCCCTAGACCAGTGGAAAACCGTGGTGTGGTCAGATGAGTCACGATTTCAGTTGTTACGAGCTGATGGTAGAGTTCGAGTGTGGCGCAGACCCCACGAAGCCATGGACCCAAACTGTCAGCAAGGCACTGTTCAAGCTGGTGGTGGCTGCATAATGGTGTGGGCTTTTTTTACATGGCATGGACTCGGTCCTCTGGTGCAACTGAACTGATCATTGACTGGAAATGATTATGTTCAGCTGCTTGCAGATCACTTGCAGCCATTCATGGAATTCACGTACCCAACCAACGATGGGATTTTTATGGATGACAATGCGCCATGTCACTGGGCCAGAACTGTTCGCGATTGGTTTGAAGAACATTCCAGACAATTCCAGGGCATGATCTGGATATGAATCCCATCGAGCATTTATAGGACATCATCGAAAGGTCCGTTCGTGCCCAAACTCCTGCACCATCCACACTTTCACAATTATGGACGTTTATACAGACAGCATGGCTCAATATTCATGCAGAGGACTTTCAACGACTTGTGGACTCCATGACACGTCGAGTTGTTGCACTTCGCCGGGCAAAAGGAGGACCGACACGATATTAACAGTCATCCCATGACTTTTGTCACTTCAGTGTATAAAAATTTAATTATATATATATCAATTAATTATTTAATTATCTTACAAAAAAACTTTTCAAATGATGTTATTTCATTTCTATGACATTTTATCCTTAATTTTAATAATATTTGAATCAAATCTAACATTCAATTTTAAATGTTAAGATGGAATTCAAACTCATCCATCAAAACAGTAAAACATACATATTTACCAGTCATTAACTCCATAATAAGATATTCAAAACCACTTTTATTTCATAGTATGACTACTTTCTAGTTTGCAATAAGCTGATTCAATTGAAATCATATTATTCAGTAAGTTATCATATTATTCACAGTAAAATTTTACTAATGAAAACTGGCCACTAAAGGTGGTCAGTTTTCTCCGAAATACAAATATCAACTTAAAGAATGAGAATGAGGAAGTAAATGCAATGTTGATATTAAAATACTACATTTTTAATATTGTCAAAAAATTACAGATATGGACTATACAAAATATTTGAAACCCTTATGAGATTACCATTTTTCAATTTATAAAAACAAATGAAAATAATAAGTTTTCATAAATACAGATGTTAAAAATATTTAGTTTGAACAAACCTTTAATGCTTTCTTTTCCAACAGGTAATAAATTAGGAAACCAACACCTCCTATTGTTGCTAAACTAAGCAAACTTATCAAAACAATAAGTGTCTTTTGTATAATTTTCTGCTTAACACTTCTTTTTTTTTCCTCTTGTATCTTCATATATATAAGCTCCTAAAAATACAAAGCAAATTAAACATTATCTATACTTATAATAAAGCTCAATGTGTGTGTGTGTGTGCGTGTGTGTTGGCGCTCTACAGGCCAGACCGTTGGACGTACAGCTACCAAATTTGGTACATGTATACCTTGGAGGTCGGGAATGTGCACCTCGGAGCCCTTTTTTCGAATTTTTAATTAGAATCTGAATTAATTAAAATTTAAGCGAAATTTCGACGTTTTTCCGCTATAACTTCCGAAATTATTATCGGACAAACATGATTTTAACATCAATTTAAAGATAAAAAAATTAGCTTTCTAATGGTATTAGTGTTTTAATGTATAACTCAAGCTTCTATTTTTAACGAATTTTTAAAGAAACATTTTAACCATGTTATTTTTAGCACGTGACTGGATAAAATAAAATAAAACAATGCCGGAAGTTCAAATGAAAAAACAACAACTATCATCGTAAATCAAATCTAAAGAAATTCAACTTTCAACATGTGACTGGATAAAATAACATAAATATAAAATGTGATATCTTCTATAAAAATAAATGCAAGGCAAAGGATTCTAAGAAATTATTTGCAATATTTATATCATTAATTCCATAAATTATCTTTATTTACAGTATACCTGATTGAATTTAGACAGGATATGCATTTAAAATTCCGATTTAATGACATATTTCTATAATCGTTTGCAACATCTGTATTATTAATTCAATAAATTTTTCCCTTTTTCGCTTTCTTTAAAAAAAATATTTAACATTTTGGCAATATCACAAATAAAAACATTTTTAATATTTTGGAAGCATAATCGATAAATTGTTAGAGCATTAAACTCAAAAAGTTTTTCCGAATAAAGTTACCGACTCTTTAACAACTAATAACCGACTCTTTTAACTTAAACTATTTCTTAAATTTTGGCTAAAAAATATATGATTTAATTGGAAATTTTAGAACGCATTACTCATGGCGAACCAGCTGGTCGCCAAAGGCGGCTAGTGTTAAATAAAACAACTTGCATAAAAATCCTTTTTTGAAAGATATAACATTTAAAAAGTGCTATTCCACCGTATTCCACTCAAATTTATATTCAGATTAAAAATTTAAAAAATTTATAATATCTATTCAATACTTACAATATAAAAATTTAATATATGAAATAAAATAAATTATTTAAAATACATCAAAGCATTTTTTATTAATTTATTTTGTATTAGAATCCCCTTTTTATGATTGCCAATGATATCTGGAAAAAAGTTCTTTGTGTTTTTTCTGTATGTTTATACAGTATAAGAGAAAGTGCACAAATAGCACCAATGTGTAAAATAACAATAATTTCTAAGTTTTATCAGTGGAAACTGCAAGAGGAAATAGTAAGCAAATAGCAATTTAACATTATTCAAAACCATAGAATATATTAAATGAGTATTTAAATTTACATACAGAAAAAAAAAACTCTTTATTATTATTAGTAAGAATTTTACAATTAATTGACATGTTAAAGGAAAGAAGTATTTTATTTTTCTGATGCTTCTAAATTAAAGTTACACAAAATTAAGGAACTTGGGTGAAATAAAATACGAAATAACCTCATTGCTATCATAATTCAAACCATTTAATATTTATTTAACAGAAAGCTCTATATATCTTTTTTTTTTTTTTTCAATTTATATATTTGAATATTAATTTCTGAAATTTCTTCAATCTTCTATCTCATATCTCTCTCTCTCTTTCTTTCTCAAAGCATCAAAATAGAAATCATCAAAATAAATTTCTTCATTAAATGAATTAAGTTGTTCTTTGTATTCATTTTAGATTTTTCAGGGAAATTTCAAATTGAATCTTTTTACATTTTGAACATAAAATGAAAATATGCCTTTTGAAATAAATAAGCAAATCAATCATTTGCTCTTCCCATAATACTGATTTTTTTTTCATAGGACAAAATTTTTGGACCTGCATTAAGTATTTGCTTTAGTAATATTTCTCATAAATATAAAATACTCTGCTAAAAAGTGTTTTTTCAATTATAGTAGTTCCACTAATATTCAAATAACTTACGATCAGTATTTCAATATTGGTATTTTTTTTCTCACACTTTGAAATTTGACTGGTCTATACAGAATGGGAAGGCAAATGAGAAGAAAAGGGACAAGATTCTGGGAATGGTATCATTTAATTTACAGGGTGAATAACATTGTGTATGATTAGTAAACTTTTTGAAGTCATGATGATTCACTAATGTACTAAGAGATTAATATTTGATATAAAAAAAATTTTCATTGAAAAATTTACATACCTGAAATAAATTTTCCCTACAAATTTAAGAATAAAAGAAAAATTAAAAATAAACACATCTCCGAAAATTCTGCAGTACAAATACGAAACTCTCTGTGTTCATAGATGAATGTAAGGAAGCATTACACTAATTGATACTTTTATCTCATTTGGTACACACAATTTTTTTTTTTTTTCTATTTTATTACCTCCACAGAAGACAATTTGTTTTCATCCAATCATTCACTTTATTCAATACAACTTTGTAACTTTAAATATAAGTCTAGGTACAATTATAAAGGCTTGTTCCATTTTTCTGGAATAAGCCTTTTGTTTGGCTTTTCATCATTAAACACATACATATAATAGACACTTACTTTGATCCCATTACAGAATGCACGTTTTTGCAATTGAGCAGCACTTTCAGTTTCAATTGCATAATCCCAAGCAGAAAATATTTTGTTACAAAAAACATTTTTAATGCCACCTGCAGTATCAACATAATTCTTCTGATAAGTGGCTGTAATACTAGAAAAGAAAATTGAAAAGAAAATATTATTCCAAATAATTTATGATTACAGTCATTATTTTACATATTATGAATACAATTTGACTTACCTAGAACTAACTGCAATTAGATTAATGACAGCATTTATTCCAATAGTAAGCAGATATGCCAATGGCATATTATAATGAAGATTTGGAATTACTTCAAAAATTTTATTGGAGTAATGTCCAAAATAAAACAATGAATCAGAAAACCAACCCTAAAAAGGATTTTATAAAACTATAAACATAAACTTTATTTTGCATATATTATTATAACAGAAATGGATGAGATTTCCATCTTAAAATAGTTTAGCTTTTAAAAATTCAAACATTCGAACACTACTATTTGTCAGATATTGGTCTGGCATTTGGTCAAATTTGATAGCTCTAAGTCAAACAGTTTAGCCTGTAGAATTCAAACAGTCATACAAACATTCAACTTAATAGTAAGTATTAAATTCCTTTAATTTAATAATTTATTGAATTGTGGATATGAATCTTACTGGGTATTAATCATTTTTTCTACAATTCAAATCAACTTAATCATTTTTTTCTACAATTCAAATCAACTTAAT
>JAPMOQ010066604.1:322291-337582 GCA_026543055.1 Argiope trifasciata | reverse complement strand
TTCAAATCAACTTAATCATTTTTTTCTACAATTCAAATCAACTTAATATTTTTATAGTGTATGTGTGTGTGTGAAAAATTTTAAGCAAATCTAATAGTTGTAGTGGAAGCTTAATAAGCCAGATAACATCCTTAATACTGAGTGGTCAATTTTGTCTTATGGTTAAATTATCTGAATACCAATCCAAAGGTTGCGAGTTTGGGCCTCACTATCGCTAATAGCAACAATGGTAACCTAGGGTGATAAATAAACAAACAAAATGCAACCTTTGTACAACTGTTGTGGCACCCTCTACCCAATTAAAGAATAAATAAGAAAAATGGCGATAAAATAAACTGCCAATAAATTAAAAAAGGCAACAAGTTATCAGTCAATAAATTAAAAAATGGCAAATAATCAGCCAATAATTTTTATAAAAAAAAGAACTCATAAATAATGAGTCAATAAATAAAAAAACGAAGCTAAAAAATAATCAGCCAATAAAAAAGGGTAAGGCACATTGAATTCAACAGCCAATATATCACCATTAAACAGTAGCAAAACACTGTTCGTCTCACCTCCGACTCGCTGCAGAGAGAGTAGTGTAGTGGAAGCTTAATACGCCAGATAACATCCTCAAGACTGAGTGGTTTTTTCTTGTGGTTATGTTATCTGGATATCAACCAAAAGGTTGCAAGTTTGACCTTCACTATCACTAATTGCTATATAGTAAAAGATGAGGTACAGAACCAGTTATAAATTGATGTTTTCTCAACATGAATTCAGATTCTGGATTTATATGCTTACGCATATTCATCAATCATATCCCCTCTTTTTCCACAGCTATTTAAAATCATTATTTAATCAAATACTTCATTCATTTATTTGCATATTGTAAATGCATCAAAAACCAAGATAAAATAAATTATTCAAACTTTTAAAAAATCAAAAATGTTAACAAATCAATAAATCATGTTACTTTTTTTAAAATTTGTAAATTCTGAATTATAATTTCAAAATGTAATAAAACTTGAAATAATAATCCGCATATACATATGGAATTTCAGATAACTTTGAAATAAAGTGTGTCATAACAGATTTTAGCCGATTATATATATATATGACATACAAAATTGTAAAAACACAGTCCAAGAAGACAAGCAATATTTTCTCACGAATGATGTTCATAAAATAATTACAATGAATAATTTGAAACATTTATACATTAAAATATACTTACAGATCCTGTTAGTAAATCAGAAACATGAAAAGTATCTGAAGTATAATTTCCAGGATGTGATGTATAATTCGTTCTGGTTTCAACAATCAATTGAGGAATGACAACAAAGCAAAAAGTAGTGAAAAAATTCCACATATTGATGTACAAAAGCCAACGCAAGAAGATGAAATATGAAGCAACACCTGAACCAAACTGTCCTTGTATGGTTTTGATTGACGAGTGCCAAGGTTCAAAAACATAAGATATACTTTTCAATTCATGCCAAAATTTGTGCCATGTCTAGAAATAATATTTTCTTCTTTAAATATCATATCACTGCTTAGTTAAAAAAATAACAGAAAGGCATATTATAATTGTTATTGAAAATATACTATTATTATTACTAAACTAAATATTACTTGAGATACAATTTTTTTAAAGTTCATTATTTCTTAAATACATATATCAATAAAATTATAAATTTCCTTGAATTCTTGAAAAATCTTTAAATGTGTAACTAATTTAATTTACAAACACAAATTTATAACAATGTCAATGAATAGAATCACATTTAGTCATTTCACAACAGAAAAGCTCAGAAAAATCTATTATGCTTTAGTCTATTTTTATTCTATTTTATCTCTGAATGAGTATGGTAAGGCTCTTCCAGCATCTAGCAAATTTCCATTTGAGCAGAGATTTTTTTTATGTGCTAAAATAATGAATGCAAACATGAATAATAATTATTTACAGAATTGGAAATTCATGTTTTATTTACACTTTTTTTAAGCTTGATTAGGAAGACGGCAAAATTTTTAATCAGTAAAAAACTTATTAGATTGTGGTTCACTCACAAGAAGCTTAAAGGCATTTTGATTCTTTTCTTTCAACATATTTTTAACTTTGTATTTCATAAAGCTTTTTCTTCCTTACTGGTTATTCACAATTTGTTTTAATCTGATTTTAATGATTACTTTTAATACAAGTATTTGTAGCCATTATGTAATTTATGGGATCCTTATTTTCCTTTTCTTAAAGCTGTACTGCAGCAGAAGTTAATAACCCAAGGTCTGTGGATTCCTAATACTCTCACTTAAATTACCAATATTTAATAATATTTACTTCCAGCATTATTTTTGTCTGGCATAAAATTTTTGTAGAAACAAGGATTTCAGCATTTTTAAAAATAAAATTTCATTATTCTGGAGATCAATTAATTTTATTTTATGTAATGATTCTGCCATATTTTAATACCTTAAACAATTTTTGCAAAAACTGATTCATTTAAATATATTTTACCTTTTGATGATTATGTCTGGAAGAGTTCATTACTTTTTAAAAGTTTTAAAATTTATTTATGTTCCTGTTCATTAATTGTTTCAATTCTATTTGATTATTAGTTTAATCTAAGTATTCATGAACAGGATAGATAGAGAAGAGCTCATTGTAAGGAAACAGAGTTTTGATAATACTGTACATTTATATCTAATGTACAGAAAAATATTTCCTAAATATTCAGCCAATCTACATAAGTTTTTTTTACAAGTTAATAAATTTGTGGCATAATCATATCTAAGATATTATTAAAAGAATAACAACACATCTAGATAAGCATATGTACAAGTCCTTTACTAATAATATGTTATTCTTTAGTAATGAAACTTAAATAAATTCTGAACAGAAAAAATGAGCTGTGATGCATTATTTATGGTTAATCTTAAAAAATAAAAAGATACCAAGCTAATACTAATAAATTAATATATTGAGGCAAAAACCAAAAAAATCTGATTAATATAAAGAGATTTACACATTTCTGTAAATTTAAGGTCTGAAAAAAACTTACTACTTTCTTACAAGGAAAAATAATATTCTTTAAAGGAATCATTCATGGTTAAAAAATGTTGCCCTTGTTCTTTTAAAACTTCCAAATATATATATTATATGTACAAAAACAAACTTTTAAAAACCATAACAACCAGCAGTTTTTTGCACAGATTTAGTTTTAAAAAAGTAGATCATATGTGTTTATGTCATCTATAAATTACTGATAATTTGCAATAAAGTAACTGCCAATCAAAATATTTAACATTTTTAACCTATTCCTTCTTTTTTTTAGAATGGGTCAGCTACAAAATACATACAAGATTTTTTTAATGAAAATAAAAATATTAGCTATTGTAAAGCTAATTAATTTTATAACAAGTGGATGCAAATATTCTGAAATTAATATGAATAGCCAAATTTACCATAAAAAATGCTAATTTAAATCGTATCCAACACCCTAATGCTTGAGTTGCAATTTTTCTCTCCTTATCAGCATCAAGTCTTTCTTTCACCTGCCTTTTGACTGTTAAACTTTGGTGCATTTCTCGCAAAGTTTTCATCTTATCTGCTTCATCAGTATCTGAATCTGCATTTAGAATCTGTAAATCAAATGTGATTGTTTTGAATCATTGAAAGATTAAACATCTGAAATATTTTAGCTGTACACATATACACACATACATAACAAAATATTTCTAATTAGTGACAATAATTTTGAATTGACTAGATCTTCAAACATTTGCAATGTGTATCACTATTACCAACAATATAAATAGTTATAAAAAATCTCGTAATAGCAAATTGCATGTGTGGTACATATTATTATACACATAAATTTATATACTACATTCAACAAAAAAATTAATTAAATACAAAATAAAGATTCCCCTTTTATTGAGGAAAACAAATTCAAGGTCTTTTTCAGGACCTCAATTAGAAAATTCAAGGAACATAAAATTACATATTTTAGATATAAAAATGCAAATGCTAAGTTTAAATAGAAATTTTCACAATTATTTTTTATGCATGATTACTTTCTAAATTACTACTTTTAAATGCTAAAGGGGAAAGCACTAAGAAGATTTTTTTCTTTAGTTAATTAACTAAAAACTTGCAGCTCAAAATGGTTTCAGATAATAATACAAGCAGTCTTTATTGCTAGTACCACAGAGTAACTAATAGATCCCAAATTATTAAATGGTGCTCTCTTCACAAACACATTTACAATTTAGTTTAAATAAAATTCATTAAAGATTGTTAACTCTGAACAATCTCTTATAGTTTTGACCAATGCAGGTGGAATGAAGAGGAATTGTAAATGTCAAATACAATTTTTTTTTTTAAATCTTTATTCAAATCTAAACAAATAAACTGGAAACAGTGTTGCATTAAAATATTAAAAATTTACATTTTAAACAGTACTACAATAGCTTCAATGCTTAGAATTATTCCACTCTGTTATGTACTGAAACTTCTATCATCTTTTGCCTTTTTAACTAGTTTATTCAGAATACAGAAATTTAAAAATGATTTCTTCTATATATGTTTTATTCCTCCTTTTTGATTTTAAATAATTTAGTTTAGTCACAATGTGTTTTTTCTTAAGCTTTTTACAATTTTGAGATAGTAATCTTCATTTGCCCCACCCTTTTTTTTGCATACTTAGAGCAGGCATTTTTCAACATACATTTTCTTTATCTTTTTAATTTGAAAATTATCTATCCTTCCATATTCTTTTGTGATTAAAAATCCCTATCCTTACACATCTTTTTTCCCCTCAATTCAAAGCACGCAAATTTTGGCAGCTTATATTTCTTTTTTTTTTTTTTTTTTTTTTTTACTTCAATATTTTTATTTAAGAAAAATTCCTCACCAATTATGGTCCAAGGATAAAATTGTATCATTAGAATCCCAATTACTTCTCCCTATAAATATAATAAATTTTACCAATTATATAATTTTTAGATCTTTCAAGAACATCAATTTTGATTCATTGAGTGTTTTTAAAAAAACTAGAAACCATATCTATCATAAAAATGAATGTTTATCTGTATGTCTCTAATACACTGAAGTACCGTTCATAAAATTGCGATAAAACTACAACTACTTAATACTTGCATTTATGGGATGGTTATAGACATAGTTAAATTATCTAATGCATAAAAAATATTTTTGGACCAATTATCGCATTCATTAACCATGAAGTAACCACCAAATAACTCGCCAAGAAGACACAAGAGATTCAGTAAAAATGTTACATTCAAGCAAGACATTAATATTTCGTAGTTATTATATGTAAATGCAATGTAAGTCTTTCTCTGATTTAATAGTTTTATTAGAGTGGACAAGAAAGTTTTAGGGGAACCAATCATATAAATTTAAAATTTTAACAAAACATTTAATAAAATTTAAAGTACAATCATAGCTTCTCACTTGTGAACTTTTGAATAAATAATAGAAAAAAAAATGTTCAGAACCCCATGCAAGTTAGAACGTTCCAGAATTATTAACAAAATTCTTTCTAAATTTCATGATTCAATAAGTTAAAAATTTCCAGTTTACTCATCTAATCTATTACTAATCCAGTTTAATGAACTATCCATTGAGATAGACAATCTTTCTCAAATCTAATTGTCCCAAAGGACATGAAAGTTTAGTAAAATAGTTAACTGAAGAAAAGCTCATTAGATATATCTAAATTAACTTCCTTGTTTGCTTTTCTTTCTCATTCCAAAACAAAGTGTAAATTCATTTGTTTTGCTTCAAATATTGGTTAAATGTCCATAAAGCATAATCATTCATCTACTATATACATTAAAATGAACATGCTTCTTTAAAAGAACACTCTGAATGTATAGAAAAAAATCAAATATAAATATGTCCTTAGAAGAGCTGTATGAATAATAGTTCTCTGCACATAACATAGATATTCAATTCTGTGTTTAAACTATAATATTATCAACAGCAATCAGGCCAATTTGAAAATTATCTTCCAGTGTGCCAATCCTTCCTTTTGCCTTTCTTCAAACTGCATTGAGAAAAAAAGACAGCAGTTTGTTAACACTTGCATATTAACATCCTTTTTCTGCTGATGAAATTCTCAAAGCAGAACCAACAATACAGTTATATTGATATGAAAAGTGTCAAAATGCAGGAAAAACATGTAACAGCTATTTGATAAGTTTAAACTGTTGAGTTGGCTTTTAAAAACAGGCCTCCCAATTTGCATCAGAATGTTACCACATTAGGAATAAAGGGATGGTGTACAAAAATTGAAATACGGTCGTTTTGCTTTAAAATAAATAAATTGCCATTAGTTTGAGAATAAAATTTTACACTGAAAAGCTACAGATATTAATAAAGGCTGTATGATAATTGTTGAATGTTAAGATAGATTTTCCAGAAAGCTTAAATTAGAAAGATAAAAAAAAAGGGGGGCAAAATCAATTTGAATGGATTTTTTGTAATTTTTTTTTTTTAAGATACATTAAGCAAACAGAAATGCAAAGTAAAAATTGCATTGATATTTGCATTCTTTTTCAAAAGAGAAAAACAAAGTTTTCAAAAAAATAACTAAAATAATAAAGACTAATCATCCGAACTCACAAACAAAATCTTATGAAAATCACTACTTTATTTAAAAATACAATTATTAGACAAAAAAATTTATAGTGTTTTTTTGTTTTTTTTTGAAAAACATTAAATAGAGATATTTTGAAACATAATGACCTTTAGAAAATAAATTTACACTTAATGACTGGGACAAAATACCAATTCTAAATTTTCATCAATTTTTTTCTGAAAATTGACTATTTTTATGCCATATGGAACTGCCAAAATACTAATTTCAAGTTTAAGTTCCATTATTTTTTTCTAAAAACTGACTAAACACTGTGTGGAATAGTAGTGCAATATTTTTAGAACAGGGGAATTTTTAATTATTGGTTCACAAATCCAATAATAATAATTATAAATTTTGGCTCATTTTTCAAGAACCAGATTTTAAAAAAATCAAGCATTTTTCTGAGGTCCCGAGTAAGTTCAAGAAATTTTCAACAACATTGGGAAGCCTGAAAATATCAGATGAGACAGAAAATAAGAGATAAGCTAGAATTTATTACAAAAGCAAAGTTATTTTTTTCCGGCAACACAATGTTGCTAAATATATATTTAATACAAAAATCTAAGAAGCAATACTTATTTGCAAAAACATTAGAAACTTAAAAATAAAATCATTTATGAACTAATATACCAATGTAAATAATCTGTTTAAAATTTCAATCAAACAATTTAAAAGAAAAAGTGCTATTCTCAATGCTTCGAAACTATCATTTCAATTAATAACTAAGATGGAATATAAAGAAAGAAAACTTAAAAATTTGATTATTATCTTTTCTTACTGCTAAGAACTTCTTATGAAAGATAGGAATGTGAAATTAAAATTATTATTAACGAATGAACATTATTGAAAGCAGAATTTTAATTGTCAATGCAAGCAATAATATAAACGTATTACATAACATAGAACATAAATGATAATGCTTCAAAATTAAAAGTTTTGAACCTCATAAATTTTTTGAGCTCCAATGTTTATTTTATGGTAGTTGAGGGAAGCATTCCTAAGTCGCACTTTCCGATAATGAGAATCTCTTCTACGTAAAGAAGTACTAGGGTGTTCTGGTTCATCTGCATCATCAACAATTATATCTTCTAAAAAATAAAACAAATAAAAAAGTAAGATTTAAAAAACAGTTACAAAATACTAAAAATTAATAAAATGAAAAAATATTACAAATTAAACTTTATAATAATCAAACACATCACATACGCCTTTTAATTTTAAAAAGTATCATTTGACAGATAATTATGAGTTTTGAATAACTTCCATCTATTATGCTCCAACCATAGAAGGAAAAAAATACCCACTGCCCCACACACACAAAAGAAAAAAACGTTTGAGAAATATGTACACTTATAATCAACTGATAAAAATAATCCATTTTTAAATAGTTTACACTTTAGCTTTTATTTTTAAAACAACATTTTACAATGGGATAGGATTAAAAAAATAATAAATAATACAATATAATATATTGTATTTCTATATCTTAAATGTCAAATAAAGAGAATCCTGCTAAATTTTAAGTTTCATTAATGTCTTACATTAACACAATATGAGGAGAACTTTAGAATTGATCTCAAAATTTTTAACTTGGGTCTTGAAAGGAAAAATAGCAATATACAGCAAACCTCACATTCAACATGTTTAAATATACAGCAAATTAGTTTTGGAGCTTCCTAGTCCCAAAGCTACCAACATCATGATAGTATAATGTTGCCCATAGTTTTAGCAAGGATGACTCTCTATACTTCATTTATTTCTGATTTTAATACATCAAAATCTGAAATAGATGTCAAGTATTCAATCTTGGCTGATTTTAAACAAAAAAGTTTGACGTAGAAGATATCTATGATCAACAAATAGCAATAATTAAGATAAATAAATTATTATAAATGTAAAAATGTTTCAACTGTGAAAATTTAACAGTAACTATTATGATTCAATAAGTTTTTATTTATATGTAATTAATATTTCAAGTCTGTCATTAATAAATATTTTTCAGTATAATAAAGAATTGTTTGATAATTTTTTCTTTTAATACAACAACTCATAAATATCCAAAGTGCAATGCAATATAACATCTCTTAAAATGAAAGTTTATATTGTGTGTGTGTATATTACCTAAATGACGACTAGGAAGCTGCTGTAATAATGTGGAGGATGCTTTTTTTCCTTTGGTATCCACATATCCATATTCATCCTCTTCAAGTTGATTGTTAGCTGAAAAAATATTAATTTATCAAATATTATTTTGCAAAAATTGAGTTATAGAAAAACATTTGATATTAATCTTTTTCAAATCCATTATTTTTCAATATTCTCACAAAAGCAACAAATCTTTTTTTTTTTTTTAAATTTTAAAAATTGCATTCATCCTACATTATAAAAATGACAGCTCCTTTCCCATATATTATTGCAAATTATTTTGATAATAAACAAAAAAAAATCAAAGAAAATCACTTTTCATATTTATTTAGAGAATTATTTGATATTATTATATGGAAAACATTTCTTTGTTCAGTTTAAAAACAAAACTCTGAAATAAAATAAATTTAGACAAATTATTCTAACAATAATTTAAACAATTAAAAATTTCACAGATTTTTACTTTCTCATGCACACTGTATTCAGAAAGTATAGTAAATGTCAAAAAATTTTACTTATGAACTACATCCTTTGAACCAGGCAAATGAAATTTTGTATACAATCTTTATACCAAATTTGAAGATTTCTATCAAATTTTGATCAAAATCTGTTCAGAGGAAGTGTGCCTGTTTAGATTTTTGAATAAGTTAACATTACAAAACAAAGAGAGTTAGATAGATAAATTTAGTAAGAAGAATTAACATCTATAACCTATACACCAATGGAGTTTCACAAACATATTTATATATGTCTTACATTAAGACAATGCAAAATTAAAACTTCAGATTTCAAAAACTTTTTTATTATTTACAGATACAAAACTACACTTATTAAATAAAAAAGGGATAGCAGTTAGTGAAAAGCTGTATTAACTACAAGCCAGTGATTAATTGTCATGTTAATTGTAACCAAAAAGTAATTCTCAAAAATACCAGCTTAGTCCATATTCATCAGTTACAGATGGTTATGTTTAAAGTTTACCAATAGGAAGTGGTTCATACACACCAAAATATTTTATCTTACAAAAATATGATGATGAAACAGATTTAAATTAATTTAAATACTTATAAAAATGCAATAATAAACATATTCCTTTAAATGTAGCAGCAATTCAACTTTAAAAATATATATTGTATTCATTTAAAGAATATTTTAAGAATTAAAAGTTATGAAGTTTATTATTTTAGATAAATCCAATTCAATAAACAGAAACTTCCATTATTTCTGCTGATCTTCTAATTAAAAAAATTATAATACCTCTACAAGTCAGATCTTAACACTCTCAATTAAAAACACATAAAATATCCTTAACAATTAAAAGTATCAACTAATCAGGTAAATCTATACAAACATTAAATTAAAATCATACAAATCTGTAAATTGGTTGTTGGCTGTTCTTTTTCCTTTTTTCTTGCAGATTTTCTTGGAGTAGCCATTGATGATGAAGAAACTTCCTAACCCTCAATAGAAAAAAAAATTATAATTAATAAATAAATAAACTAATATGTATAATTTCTAAATGAGAAAGATGTGTTAATGGCTAAAACTGCATAATATGGTTCGTTCTAAGCAACTTTATTCAAATACATTTTTAATAATAAAACATTTTTTTAAAAAATTAGCATACCACTCTAAACAAGAAATATTTATGCAAAAATGCAACAATAATAAATTTGAAGATGATGCAGTATCTTGTATATTTCATTTTCTCCAAAAATATGTTTTAATTATAGAAAAAATATTGGATTAATTATAAAATAAACATATAATTTTAAAAATTATTGTATTAAGAATTAAAAATAAATCGTTGAAAATTTAAGCATTAAATGCCATAAATAACTTTATAATTTATTACAGTAGATTTCAGAGAAAGCGACTCTTGAAAGAAAAGAAAAAAAGTTCATAACTTCTTTCTTCTTATCAAACTACATATCAGAAATAAATTCATTAATATAATCAATAAATGCAATCAATTTTTAATATTTCTGTAACGTAAAACAAATTTTCTAACTTCAGTATAAAATTGTGCTGACTCAATTTTTAATTTTAGAAATACATAAAAATAATTGATAACAACCTACTGCATTCCGAAACTAACTTTTAAAATTGAAACTTTAAAAAAACTGAGTTATAAGTTATTTTTTCACACTAAATGTGATATTTTAATACTTACTAAGATGAAATATTCAGCATGTTCTCTTTATTCCACAAAAATATAAGTAAATAAACACTATTTTTTTTTTCTTCCTATACGCTAAATATGCACTTACAAAATAACTAAAGTAAAAACAGCTTTAACCTTCAAAGAAGAAACTAGAAACTAATTCGTTCTGAAAGAATCTATTGAAAATTTGACTTAACACATCATATCGCAGTCTTCTTTCTTCAATTTCACATACTTTACATGTATCATGTATTCAAATTACAGACATCAACAAAAGAAAAAAACGATAGCGAAAGTGAAAGTTCTCAGATAAACTTTTCGATTACGAAAAAGCTTTGGCAGAATTACCGATTTTATGCAATTTTGTCACACTAGAGCTAATGTACTATACTGAAATATGTTTTGTAAGAGAGTATAGATTTCTCAAAGTAATGCAAAAAAAAATTCATGTAATTCTTCTTACTATAGAAATTTGTTTAAATTTACGGAGAAGTTTCACCCCACAGAAAATAAAAGTCTTATCATTATTTTGCCGTTACTCTGCGTTTCAGACAATTGAATCTTTCAATCAATCAATCAAGATGCAATAACTTTCAGGGGGAAATTCAACTTCACACCAATTGGAATCGAATTAATTTCTCGTATTTTCCTTTGAAGAGTGTTTGAACTTGTGTTATCAAAAAGAATTCAACACCATTTAGATATTTGTGATCTTGTAATATTTTTTGATGTATAGATTAATTTAATTTATGAAATAGCAAGACAAGTTAATAGCTAAGTTAAATAGTTAAGCAAAGAAATCTACTTTAAAACAAAACTCTTACTAATAAAAAAAAAATCTGACTGTTTTCAAGCATTTAAAAAATGTTCTTACTTTAACTTATCATTTTTAAAAACTTTTACTTAATTTACACACTTTTACATGTCCTACAAATTTCATTTCTTTGAAATTAGTTTAAATATCTATTTATAATGAATAATTCATTGTAATAAATTTTTATAAAGATTTTCGTATTAAGAGCGTAAAATAATTGCAAAATTCGTATTGCGACACCACAGTATCGATTTACAAATTGCTCTACTTTGTTGAGGAAATAGTTTTTAAAATTAATGTCAAAATGTATCTATTAAATACCTATTAGAAATAACTATTTTTTAATATATAAAAATGTATTTAAGAGAAGAATACATATGGAAAAATGAAAAATTCTGATTGAAATTGATTATTTTACTTTCATGTGATTCATTTATTTATAGAAAATGACATTTATCATTTATTTTAAAATGTAAATTAATTTATAAAATTGTAAGTAATTTGAATACTTATAGCATCAAAAGCATTGATATACAATTACTGCTTTTATGCAAATTTATAAAATTTAATTATTATATGTCTAGAGCATAATATTTATTTGATAAATGCTATTAAAGTTAACAATGATCTAGATAATTTAATACCTTTTTAATATAAGAGAAACTAGCTTAGTGTAATCTTTTTCATCAAATCATAATTTTGCTTATGTTTAGAAAAGTTCTTTGAGGAATATGGATATAATCCAAATATATAATATGCATATGGATTATATATATATTATATATATATACCATGTTACTGCCAGTAATGCAGTATTGGACAACTAATAAAGAGTAGAAAATGTCACCTTGAACTGTCTACAGAAAATACACAGACTATAGGACATGGAAAGTTTTAAGATGGTCTGCTTTCTTAGCAAGCACGACAAAATCATGTTTGTTAAAATATCCACCATGTTGGATGGCAATAAGATGTAACAAATGATTTTTAGGGTTTTAATAAAAAAAAAAAAATGATAGAATTACATTTCGCATAAAACTGTCTAACAATAATTCAAATTTGGTGACCGAGCATTATCTAATCTTAAGTCTGGCCTTAGAATATTATTGTAAAATATATTTGAAAATTTCATTCATTGTTATTCATTTATTATTAATTGCTGTTTTATTTGTATTTCAATTTTAGGTGGTTTTTGCTTTTATTTTTTTTTTATAATACAAAATTGGTATTATAACAGAAGGAAAGATATCAGTATATTAACAGAAGAAAAAGAAATATTAAATAATGTCTGAAAAAAAGGATGTTCCAGACTCTAATATTAATGAAAGTTCTTCAGATATTACTGAAGAGAAAGAATCTACTCACGATGAAGATGCTTCAAACACTGCTAGCACAAAAAGTACTTCAAGTGATGAACCAAGTTTGGTTTTTGAAAGAGATGTTTCAAATGTATTGCAAAAGCTTGAATCTAGAGAAGTATTTATAAATTTTATTCATCTATTTTGTTTAGATTTATGAATCTAATATTATATTAGTTCTATATTTTTGTTTTATAACATTTTGGCATGGTATTTAATTTTTCATTACATTTGGTCATTTTTAAATTAATACTTTGAATTTAAATGCATTTTGTATTGCTTTGTCAGTACTCGTCCCATGAGGGAAGAGTGTATTTCAGATCTCTTAATCTTTCAAAATGATAATTTTCTGTGACTTGGAAATTAGAATAGAGTAATAAAAAAAATGAATCCAAAAATTTTATTTATAAAGTCTCTGAAGTAGAATATGTGGGAGTAGTTACATGTAGCAATAAGTAATAATAAGGTGAAAAATTACTCATAAAAATTAGAATAGTGCCACTCTTAAATTATATGCATCATTATTCTTAATCATATTCAAGCAATCTAAATTTATATCTATCTTTATTAAATTCTAACTTTGTTCAAAATAAAATTTTGACTTTTCTTCTTGTTGGCTCTATGTTCTAATATTGGAAGCTAATAATATGTTTGGGATTTTTAAGAAAAAAAAATGATTGAAGTATGCCCAAAGTCAATGAAGAAGGCTAATAAGCCTGTATACTAAATTGGCTAATATAGAGATCAGAAGTTTTTTTTTAAGAATATGAAATCTAACTAAATTAATTTCAAACATTCTCAAGTGCACATAAAAAAATTGAATAGAGAAAAAATATAAGTTCTTTTTATAAAAAATAAAGGTATTTGAATAAAACCTGCATATCAAAAGCAAACTTTTATATTAATCACCTGTCATTAGCATGGCAAACTTTTGACATAATTACATATCATGGCCAAACTTCATCACATATCATTAACATATTTTTTTGCCGAACCACATATCAATGATTCATAGTCAGTAGACTAACATGATAGCTTTAATATGAATTTTACAATTGATCACTGTAATAAACATATCTCTAGAGATTGATATATTTTTATTGTTGGTGATTTACTGGCATTATAAGTAGTATGTAAGCATATGCTCAAAATATAAAAGCCTATATATATATATATATATAATTTGGATAGAATTTGAATCGGATCAAGATTAAGGAGATAAATTTATTATAACAGATTTCTTCAAAAAGTATGCATTGTATATATAATCATTTGAAATAATCCACCAATGGATAGTTTTGAAGCCCTTTTTTTTAAATCATTTTACAAGAATTTTTGCATGTTTAATATATTTTTTTCCTCAAACAGTAAATTATAATGATGACTTTACTTTTTCATTCATTAACAACTAACCATTTTATAAAAAAGCATTGTATCTTTTCACCCCCCCCCCTAAACATTACTATTTAAATTATCAATGTTATATATGTTACTCCATTGCATTGGATCGTACAGAATTAATTTATGAAATTTATTTATTGGAACTTTATTCTATATTTGTGACTGAGTTTCAAAATATAATATAGCAATTGAATTTATGAGATACCTAAATTCAATTCACATTTCTAAGTAACTTTTTGTATTAAATTTATGCAATCACCACATATAATTTCTCTTCATTTAGAATTTAATTTTCACTAATGTATGTTATCATAACTACTACTACGTTACAGCAGTTTCTTGTATAGCAGACATCATATAATTTAGCTGTTATTATTTGTAATAGAAATAAACAAAATTGTATTCAATTAAAAAATGTATAGAAATCCTTAAAAATTAAACAAAAGGAAAGCAACAAATTAAACAAAGGAATTTTGAAACAAATTTAATGATTAATACAATTTTTATGAATTTTTTAATAGATTTTTAGAATACTTTTTTATACTTTAAAAGTATCAATGTAGAAAAATATATCTTACATAAAAGAAAACAATTTTATATATACCAACAAGTCCATTGAAAATTTTATATTTATGTCGTAGAATTTTCTTTCATCATTCTTAGCTGCTGTCTAAGGAGGTTGGTTTCAGAGGGTTGTTACTGGCAGTTGATAAAAAAAATATTAAGATTCTAATTTTCAAATAAATAAATTTTTAAAGAATACAA
>JAPMOQ010066604.1:268038-322281 GCA_026543055.1 Argiope trifasciata | reverse complement strand
TTATCTAATATTGTATGGTTTTATTTTTATTCATTCCACATCTGAAATATAAAATACTTGCAGACACTATAAAGAAATTGTCTGCATTAAAAAAGAACTCTATTTAAATGAGAGTTCTTCTTTATTAACATGCATATAAATATATATCAACATAAGAGACAGTGCTGGCAGGATTCATAGTTAGATTTAGTTACATTTGGACAGAATAAGTAAAAGAAATAGTGTTGAGGAAGGTTAGATGTTATTACTTTAAGTTTGATGCAAAAAAACCTGGAAATGGAAAGTTGTAGCATATTGTATTAAATATATAATGTAATACTTGATATAATAATGTGAAAAAAAAAATTTTAACATGGAAGGTATTTTTTAGAATTTTGATGGATTTTAACTGAATTGGCAAGTTGTCCCTTTTCATGGATAACTTTGCCTATTTAACCTATAAATATTTCCTAAAACAAAACCAAATTTTTATTAAAAAAATGGATACTGTAGATCGAGACTAATTATTTATAAAGGTTTTGAAGTTGTTTTTACATTTTTAGTTTGTAAAGTAACTTTGTAAAAATTAAACTAAAAAATATTTTGGAAATGAAACAAATTATGTCTAAATTGAAATTAAAATTTAATTCAGAATTAAGCTACAAAAAGTAAACAAAAAAGCCAAATGAAATAAAAGCTATTTATGAAACAAACCTAAATTAAAATAATTTAGGAAACAAAACTAATTACGTAAACTTGGCTAAAACTTGAAATTAAAACTAAAATTATTTCAGAATCAAGCAAAATTAAAATTTAAGAAATTTATGAAAAAAGATATCTTTGTATTTAGTAAGTGCTAATGCAGCTACTACTAAAATACAGATGAATCTAAATAAATTAGCAATATAAATCAAGTTAAAAAAGAATACAATAGAATCAAAATTGCAACAAATAGAAAAAAAATCTGTCCTGAAAACTTTTTCAAGAGTCACCTTCAGGCAAAGATTCAAAATAAGCGATTTTTTCTGTCAGAAATCAGACTATGTCCAACAGTATTGAGCCCTTGGGACCCAAAAATTAAGGCCAAATAAATACACCAATTTAACAGCAAAGACACAAAACAACATTAAAAACATCACCAATAAAGCAAAAATATATAAAATAAAACTATTTAAGAATATTTAACCAATAATTAAAAATATTCAATTTAATAAATTTAAAAAATAAAAGAAAAGAACATATAACCAGCAACAGATGAAGAAATTTTAACTGCAGAATCCAATCTACTATTTGATTTAAATGCTGTAATGATATTCAGAAAAGCAAATAAATGGAGGTTCTGAGAACCATTGCGTGTGTGTGTGCATGTGAGCGTGTGTATTATAGCTAACTTGTTACAGATTACAGTAAAAAAAATTTCCTTTTTTTATTATATATTCTTTGTATACTCATTAACAATTAATGGGGATTTGATAAGAATAATAGTAATTTTTGTTATTTTATCAGCATTTAAAATTTTACTAAAGGGCCCAACGAATAAGAGAGGTTTTAATAAAGTTTTCATGACAGTTACTTGAATTGTTAATTTTTTTCTTTATAAAAGATTATACTTCTATGAATATGTACATAATGATCCCCAGACACTTCTACTTAAATAATTAAAATTCATTCAATACAAATTAACACACACATGGGCTAATATTTTTTCATAAAGAAAGTTCAAATCATATTAATATAGACACTCTTCTGTGGTAAGGGAGTACTCTACCCCATTTTAACTTTTCTATTGAAAAAAATTTTGTATTCTCTATCTACTATTTATATTATCTCTCTCAATCATTACTAATAGTTTAGGAAGTATCTATATCTACTGCCTAAACAATTAGTAATTATTGAGAGTGAAATGACCTATCCCTATTCCTTTAAAACTTAAAAATTAAATATATGTCTATGAAAAATGTAAGAAAAGTTTATTCTTCTCAACTTTCAAAATTATGCTGGAAGTCTGAAGTGTTTGTTTAAACTCAACATTACTTTTACTTTGAAGTCTTTATTTCATGCTATTCTTTCTTTATATATTTTTCTTATTTGAAAATAAATTAATTCTTTTCATTTTCTTAAAGATTGTTTGATAAAGTATTAAAAAGTTTTTATATATTTAAAAGGGAATTAAATTACTTTTTCAGCTGCTCAACAAGTTATATTCTTTTTTTTCAACCCTATATGAATATCAGCTGTGGCATGAGGATTTAAAAATAATTGAAGGTATTTATTAATCTTTTATATCTAATATTGACTACTTTTATTTGTAGCATATCATAAGCAGTGTTACATCCTTCTTTCTTTAATGTTTTTTACTAAGCAATATTTATTTTGAACTCTATAGTTATCCCTATTTTAAAATTTGATATTTGAACAATCCATAGTATGATTGTCATTATTTTACAAAAAATTGTTCAAAAATACTCTCAAACAACATAGACAGATTCTTCCTAATTCATCTTCTCTAACAATATGCAATATAAAAAATATAAAGCAGATTTTCATTGCAATAAATAAATATTTAGGAAATATAAATTCTGAGGAAATTAATGCTTTAAATATGTAAATAATGATGAAAAACCAACAAAAAAGTAAATAAGATATATAAAAAATAGTAAAAGAAGTAATATAAGATATATAAACATTATTATAATATGAATAATATAATAAAAGTTAATAATAAATAAAAGACAATTTAAAAATTAATGAATAGAATGGGACATATTAATAATATGTTAAGGAGTATAATGTAGCATTTTATGGAATTTAAAACATCACCTAAAAATCAAAATAATGTACCTTAAATCATTAATATTCAAAAAAATTGCATGTAATTTATGTTGTGTTCTTTGTTTCTAATTTTTCAGTCTTAAAGCTGCAAAAATTCTCAAAGTTCTATTGTTTACGGTAAAAATTTCCTTATTAGTCTGTACCTGTGTTGTTAAAATATGTAATGGCTACTGTTTGTTTCATCAGCTCAGCATTCATAATCTGGTATTTTCAGAAAAGTAATTATATAAGGGAAACATTTAATAAAATTGAACAGATTTAATGATATTGGAAATTTTTTTTTGTAATAATTTTTTAGCATCTTATTATTTTAAATTTCTCATAATTCTCAGCTATAATTGTAAAATATAAAATTTTATCCATCTATTTATTTGTTGAAAATGAACTGTTCATTTAAATTTAAGTGAAATATTAGCACATATCTGAAATATTAATCAAGATATTTTTTCCCTTTGAAGCTATTTGTTGATTATGATGGTTCGAAAAATTAATACAAGTTAATTGTTTAACAATTTTTCATATGTATTACCAAATTTGAATACAAATTTAAGAAACAAAATCAAAATTCTTAAAATTTTAGACTCATATTATTTTACAAAATAATATAAATGAAAACTTCAAATAACATATATATTGAATTCCAGAATTTGATTAATATTGTTCATTAATTTGTATAATAGACAATAAAAAGTGCATAAGATTATTTCATTATGTAGCAAAGTGCTTTATTTTCTTGTTTAGCTGATTTTTATAAACCTTTCTTTGATTTAAAAAAATACATTAGCATTAATCTTAAACTCTTTATGGAATATCTATTGAAATTTTCTTAAATGTGTGTTTATTTATTTTAGGACGATTTGGAACTTCTGTAGTTTCATATTTCCTTTTTATAAGATGGCTTCTATTTATGAATTGCATTATACTAATGTTAAATTTAGTTTTCCTGGTTCTGCCTCAGAGTACAGTTCCTTATCCAGAAGATATTAAAAGTTCCATCAATAAGACTCTTAATTACTCAATGTATCAAATGGATGATTTTCTGGTAAATAATTTGACTATAATCAAAATAACATCATAATTTTTTTTGTTAAACAAGTTTTTAGCATGAAATTTATTATGTACTTTGCATTCTCTGATGTACTAATTATTGAATTTACTTTTTTAATGATTTTCTCCATTATTCAATCATTAAATTTAGGAAATGAAAAGCCTTTAAAACTTTTTTTACTTTCTTAAGTTTGTAGTATACATAAAGTGTAGTAATTTTTAAAAACTCACTCCTTTTAGACCTCCTTGTGTTCGAAAAACATATTTTTGGAAGATGTTCATCTCTCTATCAGTAACAAATGACAACTCAAAAATGCTTTGAGATGGAAGATTGAAATTTAGTATTCAGTCTTTACACCAAATTTGTAGATTTCTATCAAATTTTGAGTAAAATCTGTTGAGACAAAGTCCATCTAACGTGTTAACGTGATAAATGCAAAATGAATAAAGTTGGATAGATAAGATTTGGTATACAGGTTTAACATACACAGTGTAGATGTCAAATTTTGAGCTAAAACTAATAAAGGGATAACTTTCTGTTGGTCTGTATTTTCAGAAACTTATAAATATGGTAATTTGAAGATTCAATGATTTAAGTATAAAAAAGTAGGTATGGGATTTTGAGACTACAAGTACAGTTTTGGGTCAAATTTTTGTTTCAGTCGATTCGGAAAAACACATTGGAAACACCTATTCAATTTTGGGACACTATTGACTACATGTAAGGGATTAATGAGACGTAACTTGCCAAGGATACAATATAATTAGTGAATTTACTAAATGCATGCCAAAATTTAGTACTTTATTATTAGTAACTATTGTATGAAATTTTAATATTTATCTAAAAAACTGAATTTAAATTAGCCAAAACATGGATTAGGTAATAATAGCATATAAAAAAGATTTCTTTTACCTTATTCAGATTGAAAAATGCCTCTTTATCTTGAAAATTAACTTAAAATTTCCTATTGCTTAAAATTGATTCTGAATTACTGCCTTTATATTTCATGCCTTAAAACATATTTAGCTTGCCCCTTGCAAAGTTCAGAAAATTTTTATAAAAAATTAGTAACTGAAAAAAGAAAAGAAAATGAGCTTTCACCACTTTTCTAAAAATTATTTACTGAAAATCCAATTTTTTAAAACTACATAATTTTGAAATTCCGTATTGGAACAACAAATTCCTCTTTTTAATTATTTAAAAAAACAGGGGGGAGCTGAAAGATTTTGTACATCGTAGTATTTTAGATAAAGGAATGTTTTATGTTAAAATTATTTTAAATATTTATAAAAGATTGTTTCATTATATTAATACATTTATATATGGATACTTTTTTATTAAATGGGAATATTATCTATATTTTGATTCCCCTTTCTTGCACATATTTATATACAATTGATTTTATAGCAGCAAAGAATTAAGGAAAATTCTATTCAAAATCTTCAGGATGTACGCATGATGAAACAGTCTAATAGACTATATAACAAACAAAAACACTTCATTGAACATGAGGACACAGATAATTAAAAACAATTGATTTGCACAACACTTAGTATGCTTTTCTTTTGTATGATTCAAGTGGCATATACAAGCAGCATATAAGCAGTAAAAACTGGTAATGGCACAAAGCTCTCAGGGAGAATTTCAAAGACTCATGCCTCTCATATATATTCTCAATATTGATTCAATATAGACTAGCTTTTAAGAAAACAACTGACTTTAGCTTTGTTTCCTAACTTTTTAAAATGTGTGTATAATTTAGCAAAAAGCATTCTTGAAAAAATATCTGAATAGTAACCTAATGCATAATCCATAATTCTTCATAATCAATTAATAATCCACAATTCTTGTATTTCATAAACCATATTTAAGAATCTTCTATTTTCTTGCCAAATTAATAGCGAAGGCATGGAGTCATTGATTTAGATTTATCTAAGCTATATGCAAAATTGCCCTCCTTACCATAGAATTAACTGTGTGGGGAAGCACCATTACAAATTTGTAACAATTGTATGCAATAATTGATTTAATATGTACTATACCTAAATTTTTCTATAAATATAAATATTTCAAGTTTTGTTCATTATTACTGATGTGTCAGGGAAATTTTAGTAACCGTTTTTTGCAATTATTTATGTAAAAATCTTTCATTAATAAGAAATATATGAAAATATTTTCATCCAAATTAATACCAGATCATCAGAAATAATGCTAATTGATGTATATAAATTTCATCAAAAATTTTTAGTTGCGTTCTTTATTCTGGTTTTTAAATAAAATAAGGTTCTATTAGATATAATAAAATAAAGTTTTATAAACTATGATTTTAAAAGAAAAGGGAAATAGAAGATGAATTACCCTCATGAAAACAATTTATTTAAACTGCTCGTAGATTTACAAAATCTCAAGTATATATATATAGGAGGAAATATACTTTTTTGTTATTGAAAATATATGCATAAATAGGAGTTTTTTTCCCTGTGTATTTTATATTTTTAATTTTTATTAAAATTTTTGATAAGTTTTTTAATGTTAATTACAAAGTTCTAATAACATTGAAAAGCTTTCAATTTCAAACTCAATATGAGTATCATTATCGCCTTCCTTGTTGTATAACATTTTTCATTTGTAAAAATTTTCATAATATTTGCAATATTTCATTAACATTAAACATAAACCTCTCTCAGAATCAGATAATGGAAGATAAAACTAATCAGAATCTCATTTCAGATGTTAACATAAAAAATTATTTATTTATTGTGCTTTTCTTTTATTAGGTATGATTTAGCTGTCCACAGAAAAATTAATTTAAAGATATTTCTGTTATATATTTTTTTATTATTTTTTTAAACAACAAAAGATACAATTAATTTAAATAGATTGCATTATTTCTAATTCATTTTTATGTATTAGTAACCATTTTTTTATTGTTTTATCCAGGATAATGATTTTGATGAAATGTATCAAGAAAATATTTATGCCATAGAAAACATCTTGCTGTCTGATATAAATTCAAAGTCAGTTATAAATAAACCATCAGTTGATAATTCTTCGCAAGTAACGGAAATAGTTTCATATTGCCAGAAGAGATACAGAGCTGAAAAAAGCAGAATGAAATACACTGGATTTCTTGCAAAAATTCAAAGTATTTTGGATGGAAGGGTAAAGAATTTTATCCTTTATCCTATATAATTGCAAGCCTTTTTATACAGGATTCTTAGCATAGTGGTTATACTACTGTGATGAAAAGATATTTGGTATTCTATATTTAGAATACATCTTTAATAAATAACATCTGCAAACTTTTATCAAGTTTTTTTTTATGATTTCTGTAAATATCTGCAACAATCAACGATATATCATTTTATCATCTGAAAACAAATTTGTTTTTAGTGAGATACAAATTCTCACTATTAATTTTCATAAAGAATGATTATATTAATAAGGAAAAACATGCATTAATTTTTTTTACAAAGAAATTACTGCTATAAAAAGTTTAGAAACATTGTAGAAAACTTTTAAAGATGATTGTGTTTTACAAATGTACGAAAGAAGTTTTTATTTTTCTTCCAAATAAGTTTTTTATAATTTTAAAATCAAATAAAAATATTAAAGCATTGAAACCAATAAAACAGTGTCTTGTGAGAAAAAGGAGTAAAAAGTCTTGTGTAACTTTTTTTTTGAAAAGTTTTGAATAAATTGGAAAAATTTATCTATACAATATCATTTAAATGAATACAACAATCAGACTTTTATTTTCAAACCTGAAACCAAAATGTTGTAGGAAATGGGGAATCTGTCCGTGTTTTGTTTTTTTAAAAAACTTCATATTAATTGCAAAGAATAAACAACTATTATTACTATAGCAGATATGAATAAAAACAAAAACTTTCAAATCTTACTTTTTAATGCTTGTTTCAAGAAGACATTATAGAGCATTTTGGATAATTAATTTTACCATTAATTATATTAATCTTCATAAGATAATCATATAATTGAATCATAGTTCAACTAATCATCTGTCATAAATATGAGTCTGTGTGTGATTTGCTTTAAATTTGCATGAGAATATGCTGGTGGAGCTTTGAGTTTTAGAGACAGGTTTTTCATTCTTTAATATATCTTATTTTAAAATGATATATGCCCTCATATTGTTATGTAAATTCAAAATAGAAAATACGTACTGCTTAAAAGGAGTTATAACTAAAAATTATATATATATTGTCTAGATTAATATGATTAGAGAAAAGTAGAGAAATTCATTAGATGTTTTTTTTTTTTTTTTTTTTTTTTTTTGCAGGGATGGCTAGAATCAACATTGCTGTTTATAGGTTCCTATGCTAGGGAAGGAGCAAAATTCTTTGGTCTTAGCTACAATGTGCCATTAGCTTTCCTATGGGTGTTCACTATTTCATTTATTATTTACTTGATTATGATGATTCGATAGTATGTTTTTATTTTTATTTTCTTCCAATATAATTAATTTAATACTAAATATGCTTTAAAAGACTCATTATATTTATAAAAAGAACTGTAGAATTAAGAAATTGTGAATAAAAAAGTAAAGTTATTTGAATTTCTTTACATTGTTATCCTCGTATATGTTTAATATTTTACTCGGGTTTCTTTAAATAATGGGAGATCAGAAAATTTTGGTTTCAAGTCTATAATTTTTAATTACAGCAACAAGCCCAAAAGTTCTTTTCATAAATTTCATAGGAGAGATTTCCAAGAACTTTAATTATATCAGAATTCATTTGAGCTTATACTCATATCCCTAATCCAATATCTTTAAAATAAATCTACTTAAAGGTTTAAACCAAACTGAATCAGTGAAATTCATATTAATAGATGTATAATTCAGTTGCAGTAAATGTTCTAAAGATATCATGTTAATAAAAATTTGTTAAGTGGAAACCAATTAACTATTGAATTATTTAGTATTTGAGCAATGATTAACAAAAATTCATTAATTTTTTATCATGCTCATTTAGATTTTTGAGTATTATTTTATATTTTTAAACTTTTGGCATATCCTTCTTTTATATATAAAAATTATAATTATATACATGGACATTACTTAAATCATATTAAAAAAATTAATATGTCATAATTCAGAAGAATTTTATTTTAATATTTTCAGAAGTATATTCTAGAGTATTTTGTTATTATTTGATTATTTATTCTTTTTAGTAAACTATTTTATTTTAAATTTTAGTTCATCATCTGGAATTGAAGAAACATTCCTGACTCGTCAGAAAACTATCAGCTTTGCAAACGGAGTATTTTCTGCTTGGGATTTTTGCATTAAGACGCCCAAAGCTGCAAAACTTCATCATGACAGCATAATTGTTACACTTAAAGTTTGTTTATTATCATCTATATAGAGCATACTAAAAATGGTTCCCTAAAATTATTTGATGTCTTATCGTTTAAAGCATTGCCTACAAATTAGTTTCACATAGTTTTCAGACAAAATTGCTTTACAAAATATATAACAGACCGTTCCCTTTTTATATATATTATTATTATAGTCAGAGCCGATCTAATCTTTAGCTTATGTTAAATGTTTTTTATCTTTATAGTTGTAACCTTTAGATCACTGCAGCAGTGATGTGCATATTCATCAAAAAAAAAAATAGAGGAATTATGAAAAATTGTTTGATGGAGCAATTTAATTTTAAAAATATTGAAATTTCGTTGCATTGTCTGATTTTGAAGAATAACAGGATTTTTTTTTCAAAAAGTACTTCATTGTATATGCAAAAAGAATTGAATATTTTCAAATTATTAGTTTTGTTATTAAAACTGTTGAAGATAAACCTAAGTACTTATGTGTATTAAATGAATATTTTGATGTTTTTATGTATAATGTAAGAATTGCAAGAAATATGAAAACCTGCTTAATTATTTAATTTTTGAAAAATGTAATTTAAAAAATGTTGAATAGAATAAATTTTAATAACAGTTTTTAAATAAACGAACAACTTACTGAAAACTTTTTAACATTGGCGGCCATCTTATAATTCTATTTATTATTTCAACTATAAATAGCCCTTCTTACATAATACAAAACCGTCAGTGAGAAACAAGGTATTAATAGATTAAACTTTTTTTCTAACTTCTGCTATAATAGAATCAGCTTATGTTAAAACACTTTGATATCGGAAAAAGGATTTATAAATCAGAAGACCAAGCTATATCTTATTAGCTACACTTATGTATAATCTTTTTTCTAATAAATCATAATAGAATTAGAATTTTAAATTGCATCGGTCAAAATGTTAAAATATTCTTGCATATCTGATCATTCATAGATTTGCATTTTTTTACTAATTTGTTTTCTTTGTAAATGGACCAAAAACTTTTGAAAAATATCTTTTGGTTCTAGGCCACTGATTGTTCTATGAAAGCAATATTGTTCATGAACTTTTTAAAATATATTCCTCATTATCATTTTTAATGCTCAGTTTTATATGATAAGATTAAAAAAATCAATTACAAATGAAAACATTCTTAAAAAGTAATAATATATAAATAATCTATCTTAATTTTTGCTTGATTAAATCATTTAGAAGCATTTATTGAATCAAAATACAATGAAAATTGAAATGAATGAAAATATTCATTGACAGAGTGAATTATCTGAAATACGGCGCAAAAAGGAGCTGAAAGAAAGGTCATTTGGAACTTGGGCAAAGTTGTATTCCATAAGAGCTCTTATGAATGTTTTAGTTCTACTTTGGATTGCCGGTTGTTATACTTTGATATATAATGTTGCTGTATATCAATTAAATGTAAGAGACTTTTAATTTAAATAGCTTTTAAGTATATTGGGAGTGCTTTAATATTTATTAAAATTACATGCATAAATATAAATTAAAATCCATAGTAATTCACTAATATGTTTTAAAAAATATTTAGTTAAAATTTTAATGCTACTGGACAATCAAAAATACATATAAGGGAATCTATAGTCTGAAATATTATAGTATATAATGTTTTAGACTAAATTTTTAATATTTTACTTTTAAAATTTGATATTTATTAAAAAGCAACAATAACATTTACAAAAAAAAATTTATACTTGACATAAACCTAATAGCTAAAACAATTAAAAGTATTGTTATAAAAATTTAAATAAAAAGTATTTTGAAAATTTATTAAATTATAAAATAAACTATGTGAAAATAATACTAGTATCATTCAAAATATTTTTTTTAAGTTTAAAATAATATGAAAATGGCTTTGATGTTCTCTAAACTTATTTAGGACAAAGAAATTTGGACTTTCTAGCCAAAAGTTTTATTAACATCGTCGAAAGCTTTTTATAAACCCCAAAACAAATGCATGCTAAATTTGTTAGCTCTAAATACAAAGAAATAAAGAAAAGCCCTATAGAAAGTTTATGGTGATTTTTTTTCCCCTTGCATGTTAGAGTTTATGGCTAGTACACCACAGCAGCACCATGATAGCACAGTTTCCTTGGAGTAAAATAATTTAATATGCAATAAAAAGCTACAAATTCAAAAAAGAGAAAAGTTTTTTTACTCATAGCTCAAAACTCAACCACAATAAAACATGGTCTTTATTCTTAAGATCCGTAGCTTTAATTTAGACAGCACAGACAGAAAATCATTTATAATTGTTTTGGATATATCTTTGCTGTTAATAGAGCAAAAGCAATCCAGTTTTCAATAGATTAGACAAGTGTAACAATTTAATCATGATTAGAAACATCAATATTTTCTTGCTACACTTCCTTAATGAAAACAAAATAGCATTTCTTCTTTCGGCTATTCTGGCCAAGCTTTTATACACTCTCAGAGGACTGCTTTTGTACACTGTCCTGAATTTAATGTGTTAATAAAAAAAGTATATCTCTCAGGGGAAAACAGACTATTAATTTCACATTTTTTTTGCACATAAAAGCATAAAATTAGTTCAACTTTTTTTTGCAATAACCTGTACGGTAAAATCTTTTTAAAGGGATCTGTTTCATCTTTTGTTAAAATCATTACTGCAATGCCTTCTTATTTATTTCATATAGTACATTTATTTTCTAATAATTCTTTAGGAAACTTCTTATATTCAAAAGTGATCCAAAAATTCAATAGCTTTTTTCATTTACTATATTTTACTGAAATATTGAATGCTTAATTAATCCTGAAGAATGTATTGGTTAGTGTGATATATATGTATATATATTTCATATAGGAACAAAAAAAGAAAAAGTTACAAGTTGCTGGTTTCCGAACTCTGCTAGTTCAATATCTCCCACCTATTACAGTTACAGGCATTTCTTCCATTTCTCCTATAGTGTTTAAATTTTTGATTTCATTTGAAAAGCACCATGGTCTATCTGAAGTCAACCATTTACTTGTCAGGTGTGTTATAAATACCTTGTCTTTATCATTCTAAATGCAATGAATAGTAATTTTGTAATCTACAAGGAAAAAAATAACATTTTTATAAGAATTTGTATGCTTCCTATAATATATGCTGATGATTATGAAATTTCTTTAGAAAATTAGATTATGATTAAAATTCTTTTTTTCTCTGTTTAGAAATGTTTTTGTATCTCTTTCATCAGTCATTGTCCTTGTTTACACATTTCATAGAGAAGTTACCTGTACACCCAAGGATATATGCGGAGCTGGGAAAGGTGCTGATTGTAAAACCCCCAAAGTAAGTAATTTAAAATTAAATTTCATTAAAAAGTTGTACTTGGTATTCTTTTTTTTTTAATTGTAGGGAAAATTATTTTATAATATCTGAATTTAAATTTCCCTTTATTTTCATAAAACCTTCAAAATTAGAACTGTAAAAACAGGTTTTGTGGGAAATTACTGTATTACAGATTCTTAAGTTTAATGAATTGATACTAATTTCTATAAATATTAGTTTAAATAATACAAGTTGGCGAGTTGAATCATAAACAACGAAAACCAGATACAGTTAGTGAATTCCTAGATGTCATGAAAAGTCAGGGAATCTTATTCTAAAACTTGAATTAGTTGCTATTTTTTTTTCCAAAAATAGAATTAAACATCACTGAAATTCAGCTATTTACTAAAATAGAAACGGAGGCCATTTATGTTTCTGCACACATTCCTGGCTGTAGAATATTTAAATTTTTGAGGGTTTGTAATTTTCTTTTGTGTTGGATCGTCAGCACCTCAAGCTCCTTTAATTCTGAGGTACATGCATCCAGTTTGGCAGATTCTGCTTTTGCTTACTGATTTGAAATCACTTTATTCATTAGTTGTTATTGAATTACTTTAATAGATCTGAAAACAATTCATTCAGAGAAGGACTATTAAAAAGAAAAAAAAATGTTTTTTCATTTCACAATTCGAATGCATTCATAATTACTTTATGGAAATTTTTGCATTGGTTTTTGTAATTCTGCTGACTGATTTATTTTATGTCATATAAAAGGATAAATGATGAAGTCTCTAAAATATTAATTTGTTTGATTAATCATATTTTTATACTCTGCTGTTACTACTTTTTTTTAAATCTTTAGATAAAATTGTAATTTGTAAAATCACTGTTATAATTTGAAGTGTTTCATTGTATTGAGTAGTTCTTTCCAAACATAGAAAAGTCAATAATATATTTTAAGTCTAGTTTTTAATAAACAGTTGAAAATCAATGCATTTTCAGGCATAAAAACCAATTTCAATGACTGAAAATTCATAGCTTTGTTTTTCATATAATACATGGTTCCTTTTGTTTATTCAAACTACATTTTATCTTTAACGAGTACTATTTCTTTATCAGTGCTGGGAAACGCATGTTGGTCAGCAATTGTACAAACTCAATCTTTCTCAGTTATTTGTTATTGTGGCATCATTTGCTCTTTTTGATGTACCAAGAGAGTAAGTGAGAATATTACTTAAATTAGTTTGTTTTTATTATTTTTCTTATTCACATTAAAATATTTATCCATTTTTTATTAATAAAATTTCTTGTTTTAATTGTAGGGCCTGTTATTATTAAATTGCTATGTTTTTATTAAAAGAAATTCCAATGAAAAAATTTTAAAAAATTCTTTGATTTATTATATTCTATTATTATTTAAGATTAATAAACTAATTTTAAATACATGCTTACATGGATTTTATTTATGTATTTTTAGTCTTGTCATTTTAAATTCGTGATAACCAGAAAACATTCAAATATGCATTGTAAACTATTCATAGTTCAATGCAAAAGAAGAAAATTACATTTTAGACACTTTTTATTTTTACATTACATAGGTTTAGCTATCTTATTGATGGAATCCAAAATCAAATATCTGCCTTATTCAGTACTTCGGTTGTTAAATTATACAAATAAGTAAAAGATAAAACTGGTTGCATAAATATTTTACATTTATTATTATTATTACCCTTTAGTATGGCATGGGAATTTTGAAAATAACTGTGATGTATTCCTCTTCTGTGTCTGCAATTCAAAATTATGATCTCATTTCTAATATAACAGTTGTGTAAATTCAAAGCAGGATGCTAATCCAGCTAAACTAAGATATACGTTTTCAAAAAAAAATTCCAGATGTTATGTGTACTTGATTCTTCATTATTTTATGTATCAATGAACACAAATCAGATTCTATAATAGAAAATCTATCTGATATATAAATCAAGATTTTATGATATGCATAATTTTGGAGACAAGAAAAATGTTTGGCATTAATATGATATTAAAATATCTTAAACAATTTTGCTTACTTTATTTTTGCATTTAAAGGTACTTTGTTAGAAATTGGAAAAATAAAGTTTCGAACCTTATTGGACGAGCAACTTTTTTTCTCCCTACCGAAGTTTTGGTGGCTGTTTATTCTCAAACAATTTTATGGTAATTTTTTAATAGTAATAATCTAGTTTATAATTAAGTACCACTGCTTATGAAAAGTGCTTTTTAGGAAATGAGTTAAAATATAATATAAAATAAATACTTTATAAATAAAAATGAATAATTGTTCAATTCATTCCAGATATTCAAATATTAATTTTAAGCCATTAAGAAATGTATCTTGAGGCTATGTTTTTTATTTATAAATCAAATGAAAGAAGATGTTCTTATAAGCATTTGATGCAGAATGCAATCATATCTTTTTTAGTTAAAATATTACATGTATTACTATGGGAAACAGAGTTTTTAATTTTTTAGTTCTTTCTATTTTATTAATTATGAAAATATTTACTTTTTACCTAGTTTATAATATAACACATCCAAACTTAAAATATTGTTTTCTAATATTAACATAAATAATCCTATCATGGTTATTTAAAAAAATTGTATATATTACAAAGAAACATAGTGCCAAAAAGTTTCAATTTTAAATAATCACTTTCTCTTTCTGATACAAGAATCATGAGCCATAGCAGGTGGGTTGAAAGCAGATTTTTAAAAAAGGCAGTCATAAGGAAAATATTGAATGTTCCAGGTCAGACTTTTAATTCCACCTTCAGACTCCTTCCACGTCTGAATAATTCCAAATTATTCAGACTGATATGTTTTTGCAGTGAGATATATCTGCACCTGGTCTCCTTATCGCTTAATCACAAAGTTAATGAATATGTACTTAATTGGAATATTGTTCTATCAATTCATATTTTGAATCAGATTTCATTTGTATCTTTTATTGTTAAATCATTTAATTACTATTCTTTATTTCCTGAAAAGGTCATTTTATACGGGGCCATAAATTTTTAAAGGGGGAGGGGAGTGTGATTCTTTAATATGAGCATATGCAAGAAAGTTTTAATTCTAAGGAGGTATTGGTAAATAGCTTAAGAAGAAACAAATTTTTAGTAAAACATAGCTGTTACTATTCAGTAGCAACATATTAAGCAGAATTCTGCAAAAAGGAAATGAAATTAATTGTAAATCGTATATATCATTGAAATAAACTGCTAAATTAAAATATTCTGTTTATTACTTACTTTCTTCATTTTTTATCAGTGAGTATTTTCCCAACAATTTACTTCATCAATTAATTTTTTTAAAGAAGTTGAAAATAAAAGTGGCTTTAATGGTGGATTAAACTGCTATTTTTAAGTCATTCTATTTTACCTAATTCTTTTTTTCTTTCTTTTTTATTGTTTATTGAGATTGAACATGGGTTTTTTGATTTTACATAACATTTTTAAAAGCAATTGTCTTTTCCGAGGACCTTAGTTATTTAAATTCCATTGTTTATTCAACATAATTACTAAAATGTCAAATTTTGATATTGGACTGAACCTTTTCAAAAGTTTATTAAGAAATTTATAATGAAATACATCTCTTAATATTAATGCTAATATTTTCTAATTTTCATTTGAAAGACACTTTAGTGCATTTTCAGAATGAATTAATATTATAACCATAAAGTAAAACACTACAAATATGAAACATGGTCGGGTTTTCTTTTCTAATATATATGTGAAAATTGAAGTATATTATGTAATCGTAAATCACTAATATTAGTTACTTTTTTCATGCACAGGCTCGGTGCTTTTTATTCCCCTCTACTTCCTCTAGTGACTATCATCAAACTCATTGTCTTGTTTTATATTAAAAAGGTTTGTTAAATATTTTTCAAAATGATCTAAAATTATATAAATTTTATTTATAAAATTATTTTATAGATATTTAAACAATATAAATTAAATTTTAATAATATAAAACTAACTAATAAATATAAATTTAAACAATATAAAACTATGAAATTTTTTTTTCAGTTTCTTGCTTGACATTCTTTTAATCCTATATTTTTAATAAAATTAGGATGAATAAATTTTATTCATGTTGGGCATGTATACAACTAGTACCAAATATTTGAATTTGAAATTTATTTTATTACAATTACATTTTTTAATCTCAAACTGTATATCTCTTTTCCAACACTAGTTTAAATTCCTTGAGCAGATTCCTTATTCTAAATTCTTTGTTATTTCAATTGACATTTATAAGAAGTGCCTTTAACTTCTTTTTTTTTTAATTCATTTGATGCATATGTGCATCTTATATGATCTTAAAAAAGTAATATAAACTATTGCCATATAAATTATATGCATATTTGTAGTTTCTGTTATGTTAAAGAGATACTAAAAATTTATTTGATCAGGAAATAGATATTTAAAATTGAATTTTTATTAGACAATATTTCTATATTTAATAATAATTTTCTTCTAAAAATAAGGCTAAATTCCATATTAAAATTAAATTTCTGAATTTATTTTTATTCCGGATGTTCATTATTATTATGTAGTATATTAGATTTTGTATATTATTCTGTTTAATTTTATTCCATGTAGATAATTACTATTCCACATTGGCAAAATTAATTTAACTACATTTGTTTTTAAAATGTTATGCATATAAAAATTTATTTATTTGAAATTTTTTACATATGCTATGATTGGAATTTAAAACAAGAATAACTGTATAGAAAAGTTTCATTCTAATATTTTAAATTGTTAGATGTTTATTATATGTAGATTAAATCTTTGCATTAAAACGTTCTAAGTATTTATAATGATAGCATTAGTAGCAAATGTCACTTCCTCATACTAATATATGTATATATCAGAATCAGAATAATTAATAAAATAAAGATCAGCTTAAAAGTGCAATTAAAACCGTGCCTTGAACATAATAATAAAAAGTTTAACAAAGTATCTGTAAAATTTGATGGACATATTTGAGAGTTAAATTATGAACTTTTATTAACTTGAAAATGGATTTGTACGAAAATTGAAAAAGGCATTCTCTGGTATTTTTATATAGTTTTTTCGAATTAAGCAAGGGCAAAGTAAGATTTAAGCTTTGAAGAAGTTAAATTAGAGTAATAAAAATTGTGAAAAACACTCTCAGGTGTGTGGGGGAATTTGAAGATTATTTTTCTTTTTATCATAAAAGAATTTTACTGATCACTATGTGTGTGGTGTGTGTATGTGTGTATATATATATATATATAGGTAGAGTATATGTTTATTGATGCTTAAGTAATTCAATACAATTGTTATACTTCTTTTTTAATTATTAAGAATTATCTGGATCTATCTATCTGTCCAAACTATATGGTATACATTTCTTTTTATTCAATTTCTTATGTTTATATATATTACCATGTTCAAAATTTGAGAATGCTGTCACTCACCAGTGAGTATCAACATATACCAAATACCTCAGTGAAAGACTGAATATTTTATTACTTTTTTATATAATTGGACTATCACCGGTGTATGTTAACAATCACCAACATGCTCTAGTGGAGAGACGAAAAAGAGACATCGGTATTCATTGAGAGACAACACCTCTGTGCAAATAGAAGTCCCTCGTGTCGACTGTGGTTATACAGATGCCTAAAATATGTTGACAGTTGCTGCTTGTATAGAAGATTCTGACTTTTATACATTAGCAAACAAAAATGGTACCCTCAAGTTGCTTTATACACACATCAGTTTGTAATTTATAAAGAAAAGTTGCTTTCCATAGAGGAGATTTTTTCTCAAGAAATATTGCTGAAAAAAGCCGATGCAACTGTTTCAAGAAGTAGCATGTAAGGCTCTACATGCTGCCATTGCAAAAAGAAATGTTTCACTACTAAATGCAATTATAAAAGCAAGGGACTCTTATGCAATTCAAAATGCCATAAGAATTTAAATTGTAACAAATAAGGTAGCATAATGTCGATAAAATAATTATAGCTTTCAGTTTAATAGTTTAATTACTATAATTTTACTTCCTTAAATTTTATAGTTTTTTTAAATTTAATTACTACAGCTTTCTCCTATTTTGACCTATATCATTCATAGTATATTTTAATAATAAATTATGATTTAAAAATGCAACAAAAATATATTTTTCAACATTCACCATTGGTGATTGTCAACCTATACTAGTGATAGTGCGAATATATAAGAACATAGTACAATATTCGGTCCATCACCATATATTTGGTATCTGTCGATATTCTCCAGATTTTGGTCTTTTACTGTAACATACAAATTATTTCTCATGTTTTCTTTTTTTCTCAGACTAAAGTTCTAAAATGTAGTCAACCATCAAAAGTTCTTTATAAAGCTTCTCGATTTAATTCTACCTTCATCAATATTCTGATGCTCTCCTTTTTTGCTGTGCTAGTCGTACATTTTTATACACTTACTAAGTGAGTATGTTCTGTATTCAAGCATTTAAAAAAAATTTAAATCATAGTAAAATTACAGTGCAGCATAATGTAATTTTAGTATTATTCTAAGCTTATAAAGCTCATTTGCTTTATAAAACCTTTAACATGCTTTCTAATATTTTTTTTTCTTATTTATTCATTTATATTGTTAATTATTTTAAAACCCTTGGTTATTTATAATAGCTCTTATAAAATTTTTAATTTTGTATGAAAAAAAAAACTAAGCATTAATCATTTGAATTATTTGTTAGTTGATTACTTTAAAAAAAATCTAATATCATTTTGCAAAACTATTTCACAACTATTCTTCATTATAAAGATTATATTATGTGTTTTGCTTATATATAACTAAATAAAATAATTGAAGCTCAGAAGTACAACTTGCTGTATGGATATTTATTTATGTAAAATATCAGGAAAAATCAGCATTGATTTTGAATGAATAAATTATCATCTACTTACTGAAATAATATTACTTTTTAATTTCTTTATTTCAAGACTTGATTCCAAATCCAAATGGAATAAAAAAAATCTATACTGCTGTTTAATTTGATAAAGTTAATAAGAATATATATATATATATATATATATATATATATATAATATAATATAATTTCGATTAGTAAAAGGATATTAAAAATTATTTGACTAGGTTTCCCAAATTATTTTGTTTGCTTATGATTGATTATTATATGGCTTGTCTTTTGTCTTTTTTATACTTATTTTCTACATTTAAAATGGCCAAAATACTTTTTCATACCAATGAGAAAGGTTGCAAATTATAGATGAGATAAGCCAATAATTATAAAGTTATAATCTTTATTTATAAAATTATGATATTAGAGTATTTTTTAATATTTATATATTAATTTTTATTTAATATAAATTTAAACTTCTTTATCCTATCTAAAAATTTTCATAGTATCCGTCCTTCACTTGGGTGCACACCTTTCAGTCATTATAATTCAATGTTGAATGCTCTTAGAGAAGCCTTTCAATTTTTGCCATTTGACATTGTGTACTTTTTCAAAATCCTTTTGAGTGGATGGTGTTTCGTACCTTGTTCCATTATTTTGTGGTAAGTTGAAAGAAAACTGAATTTTTTTTATAAATAATTTATTATTGATTTTAAAAGTAAATTTCAAAGCTTTTTGGTTAAATTTTAGTAAGCTTTGCAATTACCAGGAAACATTTTGAAATAAATCATAACACAGCAAGGTGCTTGAAAAAACGCTTATTTCAAATATATTGAGAAATTCCGGCTAATAATTATTTTGATATCCCTTTATTTTAATTAAAGTACTTAAAAAACATAATTGAAATAAAGAAAATTTCTGTTTCTTTAAGCAATTTCCACGTGAGAAAATTTTATTTAAATTAATGGAAAATAACTTCATGCTATATGCAGAAGATATTTGAAAATGCACTTATTGTTGATTGTACTATCTGCTCAATATTAACTTAAAAAATTAGTGGAATCTACTTTTTTTATGTATTTAATAAGATTACATTAATAAGAAACCAGGGGATTTTTGGCGGAACGGCATTGACAAATTGGTTGAGAGTGGGAAAAGGTCGTAAATAGCAACGTCAAATACATAAACGCTTAATTGATTGTTATTACTAATAATTTTCTGTAAATAAAAGTCTTTGATAAAAACGCTAAGAACTTATTTCCCAACCTAATAAATTGTTTGGGTCTAAAATTATTATGACTCATTTTTAAAATACATAATTATTAAAAAAAAACTTTTTAACAAATGCTCCCCTAATCTTCTAATCAAAATGTAGCTGCTATAAAAAAACGAAAATGTTATGAATCCCCCAATGCAATGAATCATAACTCTGAATTTGAATCTCAGATCTCAGAATCAAGATCTCAGTTTTATAGGAAGAATAATTAAAAAATCTTTCTGACACTGTATACAGTTTATGGAACTCATATTTTTGTAGCAAGAATAATTCCACTGAAAAATTTAAAAGTTATGTTTGTATTTTCTTTTGAGAGACTGAATCAATAAAGATAGAAAACCTAAAAACTATTTTGTTTATCTCTGGATAACATAAAATCCTTAATATTTTTCCAACTAAACATTTCTACATCAATGCACTCTAGTTAATAATAAATATCATGATATTGTAACAAATTTTATTAATACATTATTTATTTTTTGTAACGATAAGAATTTTTTATAATTTTTAAATAATATATATGAAAATTTCAACTGAGTATTGAATTTTCAATGTTTAAATTCATTCGATTGTGATACAGACAAATATGGATAATAGTATTCTTTTAGTGACAAAAAATATTTTGATGCTGTTGTTTCTCTCAAGATGAGAATTTATGTTTTATATAATAGCTGTATAAATAATTTACGCAAATTTCTTTCACAATTTTAAAAATACGTATTACAAATAAAATCAATAGAATTCTTTTTTTTTTTTTTTTTTTTTTTTTTTAGTGTAACCATTTTCTACTATCGAAAATACCTTGATTTCTTAGAAAACATGGAAGAAAATTTGAAAACAGAACTTACAATTTTAGGCCAAGATAAGAGATACATACTTCAACGAATTGAAGCTTTGGTAAAAGAAATCTAATATTTTTCTGTCTCTGCATCATCTTTGTACATTTTTTTTTTCTTTCTTTTTGTCACTAAATTCCTTTATGTATCATTACTTTGTCTAAGATTAAGATTTGGTTTATTATATCTAGAATAGGTATGATGGATTTTTTAAAGTGTTTTATTTACTTATGAAATTCACTTCTATGAGGGAATTTGTGTTGTATAGATATTATACAAAGATAAAATGCCCTTAAGGGAAAAATACAAACCTTATAATTTGGTGAAACCACAAGTCTAGTAATTATATTCTAGACAGAGATGTCTATGTTTATATAAAAAAACACTTTTCTTTAAAGAATATTTTGCCAAAAGGCATTAATGTATCTATAACTTTAGATATTTTTCTTCTTCTCGAAATCTATTTACTCGCATTATTTTTTATGAGAAATTAGGATTGGTATTTCTTACAATGGCATATTGATGACAATGAGTTTGTGTTTTACATGTTTGTCTATTTATACAGTGAACTGAATGTATGCCTTGTATTCAAATTTATTTAATAAATATTTTCTGGTTAATATGTTGTTTGTAGTTCTTTGATAAATCTCATAAATTTAATTGATATATTTTATTATGTTGACTACAGTAAAAAGTCCATATGTGAGAGATCCATTCTGAGTAATTCCGTAAAAAAATAAAGATAAATAAAGAATATTTCATAAAAACAACAGTCAATTGCAGAAAGCACAATATATTTTTTAATCTTTAAATTATTGTCTCATGAATTTTTTAACTCTCTTCATCGTCCGTAGCGCATCTAGTGCGTTCAAGTGAAGCTTCTGCAGAGCGGTCGTAACGCGCTTCAAGCATTCTTCTACATTTAAAACGTTTAAAACGCTTTTTAAATGTTTACTTTTTTTAGTTTTTTTATATCATTATTATTCTATTGCAGCGAACAACAGAAAAAAAAAATGTTCACAGATAGGAGAGGACGGTGGAAGGGTTAAGCAAATCTTCCTAAAAAATTTGTTTATACACTAATGTACAATTATATTTTAATATCCTATATTTAAATTTTTTTTAATTTATGCCTAGTAACAAAAAAATTATGTACATTGTATTTATTTAATATCACGGAAAAATCAAAATCTTGAAATTTTTTTCAGAAATTGAGTAAATATTCTTAGAGCATACTCTATTATCGGAAGCACATTCTTTCTACTTGATTTTTTTTCTATTTAAATGGCACTACAAATCTGCATACATTAATTACTGTTAATATAACATATTTATATCATAATTTATAGAAGAAAGATTACGGGATTTTTTCGGAAATATTGAATTTTCACCATTTATGATAAAATTAGTGCTGTGAAAAAAAAATGAAGGAAATCATTGTTCTCCGTTCTGCGAAATGTAAAAATCAAACAGTATTTAAAAACATTGTGATTATTAATTATTTTCAGGTTTAATAAATAAAGGGCGAGGAAAATGCATTCCATGCGTTACAAAATACCGTACATAATTGTAACTTAACTGAATTATTTGTCCCAGTTTCACTGCAACCTTTTATATCTCCTACCTGCTATATTCTTACAAAGTATAAAAATACTAGAAATGTCATATTTGAATGAACTAGATAAGAAAGTTACCAAAAAGCGCTAGACAGATCTTTTGGCCAATGATTATTAAAATATTGAAATACAGCTGAACAAAGATGATAATGTAATGAAAACTTCTCCCAATTTATGGGAAAGAGCTGCCCAATTGGTTTTCAAAGGCTGCCAATAAGCGCAAAATCGACATTAACGTTAACATTCTTAAATCCTTTTACAGGAAAATTACGAGAGAAAACATGGTGGAGTTTTGGAATCAAGAATATCTCATTTCAAATAAAGGGAGCCTAACAAAGAAAATTTTTCCATCCATTAATAAGATGGGAAAATTTGCTATCATGCCATCATTTTATACAAATTACAAAATATTCCGATTTCTCACTGGTCATGGTAACTTTAAAAGCTATCTATATAAATTTAACTTGTCTCCATCATCTATCTGTGATTGTAACATTGGTGACCTGGAAAATGTCGAATATGTGCTTCTTCTATGTTCCAAGTTTGCTGGAGCAACACAGAACCTAAGACTGGCTCTTCAAACCATTAATAGAGACCGCTGTGGCCTGGTGGTAAGGTCTCGGCTTCGGAACCGGAGTGTTTCAGGCTCGAAACTCGATTCTACCGGAAAACTGTCGTGTGAGCGGGTCTCTTGCACGTTAAATCTGTCAGGCCAAACGTCCTCCCGTTGCTGTGGTGTGAAGAGGGGGGTGCCAGTTCAGATGTCATCCTCGTCATCTGACCGTGGTTCAAAATTGCGAGGTCCGTCCCAAAATAGCCTTCGTGTTGCTTTAAACGGGACGTTAATATAACTAAACCAAATTTTTAATATAAATTGACCTCCAGATTTTCATCAACTTGTTTCCACAAGAATTGCTTTTAGAAATTTTTATAAATTTACTACTGATACCTGTTAAATTTTCTTATTTTTAACTTATATTTTCTTATTTTATTTTATTCTTATTTTAATCCTTCATAACTATTAAATTTTCTTATTCTTTTTACTATGTGGTAAATACTTATTTCTGTTAACCCCGTGTGATACTTTGTGGTGTACGAGGATTTTCTAAATGTTTCAATAAAAAATAAATGAGTATCTGGTGAGAAGTCTAATGTACTCGATATAGGAAAACCAATGAAAGCTACTTCGCACCAAAATCGGATAAATCTGAATGACCCTAGTAACATTGTCAAGAATAATACTTAAGTTCTAAAGGCCGTCACAGACTATGGTACATCTCTTCCAGTAGGAAACACGTTCCATCATCGAATAGGAGGTTGCCAACAGCACAATGTTTTCGTACTCATTAGGCGGTAAAAACCAAACACCATTATTGCTCCACCAAAAAAGATCATTGGCAGCAAAACTTAACCGAAGTATACATAGAGACAATACTGACAGAAATCGACTCACAAGTAAACAACTAATTAAGAAACAATGAAAGCACAATAACTCCTAGCTCTAGAACTCGCTTCAAGATCAACACTTTAAGAAGAAAATTCATTCGAATCTCTTCTTTCGCATGGCCTCTCATTCTATCAAAACCCTGCTAATAGCACATCTTAAAATAAACTTGAAATCTCGAGTTCTAATAGAAGTATCCCCTTAATTCTTGTACTTTCGATGACTTTATTTTTGTCGTAAAAGTAACGATTCATTGACCTATCATCTATTAAAACATCTGTATAACTCTCTTACTATGAGAATAACTGCTCTGGGAAACGTATTACTGATTAGTAGCAATGTTTTTCCCATTATAAAATTAAAGTTTTGTTCTGGTGAAATTCTACATCCATCTTATTAAATGTATCCTTTAAAAATCAGGCCATTTTTAATGGAACTAATTCAAGATACTTTGATATGCAATAAAAATGATGATGCTCGTACTCAAGACAAGAAAACCGATGGAAGTGAAATTATTTTTATTACTTAACCTTTAAATTTTTCGGTAATCAAGATTAAAAGAAATGACAGCTGGTTTGGGTTAGTCCTTCAAATGCGGACAAACTTTCAGATCTTTTAGACAATTAATTGCTTATATTTTTTCCTTCCTTTTTTAAATCAGTTTTAAATGTTTTTAATCATTTTTGATTATGTTCACAGCTTTTCGAGAAGGGGAGATTAATGAAGTTTTGCCTTAATCTCCTTCGAGAACCGCAATTTTGGTATTTCAAATTTCTACGTCCAAGACTGCTTTCCCCCCCCCCTCTTTAATGTGTATTAACATATTTATAAATGTTTACCATTGAGATGGTTTAATACAAAATGTTAAAACTAGCCTGCGAAATACATTTCTGTCAAAAATAGTGAATAACTGTTTTATATTTCAGCGAATAATATTGTTTATCTAGTGTCTTAAGTGATGCCCCCCAAATGCAATCGTTGCTATGTAAACAATTTTTAAGCAATCTAATAGGAAATCAACATTGTTAAGATAGCATAATAAATCACCAAATAAGTATTAGAGAATTATGTTTTAGAAGTTTAATGATAAGAAATGGAAGAATACGATGACATAAATAAAAGAAATAACGTAATCTGTGTGATAATTCACCCTATTAAGAAGCATATAATACGACACTTTATATATATATATATATATATATATATATATATATATATATATATATAGATATATATATATATATATATATATATATATATATATATATATATATATATATATATATATATATATATATATATATATTCCTGCAGCCAACTTAATGGTATTGTTACGAGCGTGTAATTTTGCCATCTCGCTCTGATATTGTCATCGCAAGGAAGACAGATTTACAGTAATCTGTATTGAATAGTGCCTGGTGTGACGTCAGAGGTCCCAGGGCTTGACGACCGTTTGGAGACTTGGCGACAAAATGGATAAAACCCGAAACATCGGTAATTTTCCCGTTCCGTTCATTAGGAGCCGAGATACGTATAGAATGATCCTGATTGGTCCTGAAGGTTTAGCCCCACCTTCCGTCACTATATAAGGCAATCAATCAGCGTAGTGAAATCAATCAATCGGGAAGACCTAAATAGAGAGGTCTTGAAAGCTGAACGAAGTACAGCGGTGGTCGGCCGAGTAGACCAAAGTAGAGAGGTCTTGAACTGAGGAGTCCTGAACGGAGGACTGCTGTGTGGGATATTCTGACGAAGCCTGTGTCGTGTGTAGCTGCCAGTTGTGTCGTCGTCGGGAACGTCATCGTCGGCAATCCGGAGCTGTCCTGAACTGAGGAGTAATCCCGTTTTGCGAAGTAGTGAGTTGGCAGCGAAAGCCAGAAAAGACAAAGGAATAATTTCAGCCTGTTCTGGAAAGACCTACGTGAATGTAGACAGAATCCCTTAAAGATTCCCTCTCCTGCTGAATTCTGTCTGGCCGCTTTGTGAGCTGTGGACATTGTCACTACGAAATTTCTGCCTGTGGAGTACTGTTGTTATTGTGGAATATTATGAGTACTATGAGTAGAGTACTGCTGTGTGCTGTCCTGTGTGTTCGTCTCAGCTGTATATATTTGTCACCTGTACATAGTTGTTTTTTGTAAATATTTGTTGTCTTTGGGCTGCCCTGTCTTCCTGTAAATAAATGGCGTCTGTGCTGTACCATCTACTACGGGACTGATCATTGTGTGCATCATCATCTTCTCACACCTTACATACCCACTATACGAGAAAAAGAACCCACGGATTAGAATAGGAAAATCCGTAATAGCATGAAGAAAAGATGGTTATCCAGGGTTATATATGTTCGTAAGGCGATACGAATTTGCTTCAAATGGAATCAGATCGTTAATTTGAAACGTTAAGAAAATAATCAGGAGATTTAAGAATTGATTAAATTGCTTGAAATTATATCACACCATATACCGTCTGCGAAAAGCACTATCATATTGCCACTTGATACCTTAAAACTGGAAGAAGAAAAAACGTAGTTTCTGGTAATCCGTTTATTCTAAAAGAACGTGTTTAAAATAAGTTGATGAACTTATTTCCATAAATATTAATTTGCTGAGAGTAATGCAAAAAGGAAAACTTGAAATAATGGGAGAGATTAAAAACTATTTATAAAACTTGTAAAATATTATGCACAAATGGCAGCACTTAACGAAAAAAGTTTGTTGGAAATCATGTTTTAAAACTGTTTATGAAAATTTTGTTTTACTAATACTTGAAAATATCACAAAAATTTCATTTGTATTAAACAAAATTGCTACTTCAAGGAAGACAAAATTTGAAATAAAATAAGCAACGATTACAAAAATGGAGCTATCAGAAAAGAAAAGGAATTTAAAGAAGATTAAAAGTAAATATATTTCGTATTTATCAGCTTTAATATTTATTTTATCCGTGAAGTAATTTTATTATAAATTATAGGTTATCATACTGTAATACAAACTATTTATAATGTAGTAATTAATCATGTAAAATACATTTGAAAATATTTCTACTCAAAATGATTGTTTCCTATATCATTTCACCATTGAATTTAAATAATGCTATTCAAAGGGAACAAGGACCTCATTTTTAAAGGTAGGAAAATATTTTAACGAAAATTTCCTTGTTGCTGCTCTTTGGGGTTTAATAGCTCAAAAGCCATATTTGGCGTCCAAGCGACTATATTGAATTGCCTTTATGACTATCTGACTTTTTTTTCCCACCATACTTGAATTCTTGTAATTTGTAGTTGAAAAGATTCCAGAAAGATCTTGTATATAGAGCGAATATACGGACTCGCTAAATTAAAATGAAAATAAAAAAATAACATGGCATGTTGCTACCAGTCCCAGAGAAGTGCTGCTTCCGTTGAACATATATTGAGCAAATAATTAACGAAAACGGTGATTGAAACAAATGATTGAACAAATTGTTTTAAGTTACAAATTTGTGTTTTTTGTTCACCTTTTCATCTGTGAGAGAAATTTGAATTATCTACTTTCAGAGCCGACATCATTTCCTCATGTCCCAAATAATGTATATACAAAAATTCAACAAAATGTGTCAATCAAAACGGTTTCAACTTAAGTCTAAGTAATGTCCTTTTGATCATCTTACACATTGCTAAATTAAAGCCCACACAAATTCGCTTCGATTTCCCTAGCACACTTTAACAATAATTCAGCACTTTGTATTTTGCTTTGCAATAAAATAACGATAATCAAGCATGCATTCTTAATGATGTCTAGCTAATAGAGTTTTTAATTACAATTCGTCAAGGACATGCAATTAATATACAAGTTCTGACTTTCTTTACTGCATTACGAATAACATATTGTTACTAGCCTGTAATGTTGCTTTCCAGCACAGTTAGTTCAATCACTGGAAAGACCTTTGTGCGATCAGCTCTGATGTGTGATGATCTGGCACCGTACCAGTGATTTCAGAGCTTTACGAGCCCTTGGGGACAAAATAGATATTACTGGAAACTTTGGGAATTTTAGCGAAAACTTGAGAATTTAGCCTCCTCGGCAAGACTCCTGTAACAATAAAAGGCGGCAATGTCAAGCCGAAATCAATCGTAATTAATCGTAGACAAGTATTGAGTTATCGAGAGGATAACGAATCAACGGCGAAATAGTCCAGAGAAGAACTAGCTTTATGTAGAGCTCAGGAAATTTCCGAATTAAGCTGTGTAGTGAATCCTGGTGTTTGTTGTGGAGCAGCATAGAATCCTGTTAGGAGTAACCAGTCGTGTAATAATGTGTCAGCAGTTGGATACAGCTAAAGTGAGGATATAGTGGAGAATTTCAGCCGTTTGGTGGGACTGTAGAGTGAAATTATGAAAATTCCCTCTCCTGCTGAATTCTGTCTGGCCACTTTGTGGGCTGTGGTTATTATTACTACCGATTATTACTTGTGAACCACTGGTTATTGCAGGGTGCTCCCTGTGTTCGTGTCGGCTGGATATATTTTTCGTCTTTGTGTAGGCTTGTTTAATAACCGTCGTCATTGTTTCTTACAAAAGGATTGTTTTATTTCATCAAGCAAAAAGTCGCTTAAAGAACCTCGACGGAATAGTATATTCCATTACAATATCCATCATGTGTGACTGGGAGAAAATGAATAGTCCTTGAGGAATTCATGGCCTTGTCTAAGATCCACGATTTTATGTAGAGGGTGGGGCATAACTTGTTGACAGAGTAGGGATGACGAATATTTTCAGAACGGTTATTACGTAACCAATATCAGAAAGTCACAGATACCAGTGATCAATACTTTTCATAAAAGGGTGTGATTCAAATCACACCCTTACCATGATCGTATCGTATTGTTGATATTTCAACTACAGCTCTTGCAATCACGGTAGAAAGTTACAATCGATACGATCTGTCCAATAGAAGCTCTCAAACAAGAATTCTATTATTCATAGGGATAGGGAAAGTCCCTTACACAATGATGCATTTCTTGGAACAGACCTCCCACTAATAGGGGTGGGGCGGGCAACGGAACCTATTGATCACATGTAAACACGTTTCTCCTTTCACAAAGAGTCGTAGTTCTGAGCTGTTCCGGTCTTATCGCAAGATAATGACTATTGCTGGAAGCAATTGCGTGGCTGGTCTTATTGTACGAAAACAAGATTTCTTTCGCACTCAAGTCTCCGCAGAAAGATTTTTTTAAAAAACAAGTTTTTACTGGTATTCAACACTTTGAATAAATTTCATATTTGATATCCTTAAATAAATATAAACACCATAACCACTGTTAATACTGTATTTTTCTATATTTTCATGATTGCAACCATTTAATATTCGTATAATTAAATTTTCTGTGCTTAATTAGCATGAGAATACCTTTGCACGGAATGATAGCTCGTGTTTTTTTTAAAGCTCTTTTAAAATTAAAAGGGATATTTTAAATAAATTGCTAATGATAAATTTTTCCTCGTGAATTTTTTAAAACATCTTGGGCAATACAGAAATTCATCCAAATGTGTGTGTGTATATATATATATATATATAATATAAAATTTATAACAGAAAATCTAAATGCTGGCGTCACGTATATATCAATACTTTTGTTTATATAACATCAATTTTATCAATAAATGGAATCGAATTTTTGATTATTTTTGTTAGGAATGTTAAGAGACTGGTAACATCGTAAAAATCTTTAACACCACAAACTCTCTTTTTTTAAAAAAGTTTATCAAAGAAGATATGTTTCTTAGATAAAACAATAGATTAATAAAATATTTTTTCTAAAAAAAGGAATTTCAAAGATTCTGTATTTATTTTACAATATTTTGAAGCATTTTTTTGTTGATTTGCAAATGAGAATATTCATTAAAGGATAAAACCTGAGGATAAATGAGATAGATGTATCTTTTGTAAAGAGCAGTAGGATTTTTAATTCCATGTCTCTATGCACATTCTAATGCAAAATAATCCAGACAAATGCTTCAAAGATGCGTGGGCAATAAATTATTTTTGAATATTCAAATGTATAGCATTCATGATTATGCCTTGAAATAACAATCTGTTGTTTACTCGTATCAAATAAGGGATTATATATTACTTCACTCATATTTTGTTACTGATAGGGGTGTTACTTATGAAACGAGACTACAATTGCCCACATTGGGGCAGTAACAACCTTAAAATTTGCAGGTTCCAACCTGGAAAGCAATTTTTATCAGTACTTTATTATTATTATAATTAAAAGCAATCTAACAGTCTAATACTACCATTAATCTTTGCAATTAATGTAAAGATCAATGATAGTATTTACCTCTTTACTTTCTCTTATGCATATGTTTATGCAGTGCAGCGTATCCGTATTTCTTTATACTGTTAAATAGAATCAAGTATGTATGAAGCACGTCTTCCTATCCTTTTAGATTGGAGCGAAAATTGGATACGTGTTTGTAATAATGATGTCAAAGCAAAGCAATTTCATTTATCCTATTTTTAAATGATTAATCAAACTCTCATGAACAGACAGACTGACAGATAATCACTCCTTTTACAAATTATATTCAAAAAATTAAAACAATTATATATTTTGATAAAATTGCAGGATATATTTAACTTATCTAGTTGCTTTTGTTTTTAGGTATCATGTTCACTTGTAACCGATTCTGCAAATTTTTAGTGTATATTTAAAATTTTGACCATTAGATATGTCATCAATGATCACCTGCTCTCCGTACTTTTTAAAAGAAAATTTTAGACATTATAAACTTACCGAAATTTATGGGGAATAAAATACTCTTGCATAATATCTTAAAAGAATTGTTTGTTCATTTTAGCTGCATTTGAATGTTTTTAAAAATACCAATTTCATTGAATGTGAATTTAAAGTGGTGGAAATAAACGAGAGAAAAAATTGCGATAAAATGTCGATTGTTTTAAGTTTTATTAAGACTTTAAAATCATTTGAAAAGTATACAACAAAAATAAATTCTGGATAAATATATTTGATATGCATTTACATTAGTATAATTCATAAGGTTTTGAGTTGTATATTTCATTACTTGGAATCATTTAAAAACGAAAATGTAATTATTTTTCAGTAGAGAATAATGATTATAAACAATATTGAATTCTGATAAAACAGCTATGAGATGTTTTAGGGCCTGGATAATTAATATCTAAATAGCCAATTATGAGCCTCTAATACATTTTTTTTTTAGCTGTCCAACCAATTTTCTGACTAATTTTGCTAAAAATACCTAGAAAAAGTTAAGAAAACAATTCTCCGTGCAACGATTCGCAAAATGATGTTATCAACTGTCGGGGTTTGACTAAACAGAACAGTCGTCTCATTCACTGTTCTTAGAATCCCTTTGATATATTGAAGTAGTGCACAATGAACGAAAGCGATAACATTTGGCTTGAATGAGCCTTAACTGTCCTACCCTTAGGGACTCTTGACCCCTCGTAAATTTGGGGGAACGCAAAAATTCGCCCAACTCTTTTGCAGTGCTTCTCGTTTGGAAAACAGATGCGTTTTTATGACACAAGTCTCGCATCCCTAACTTTTCAGAAGTTTCACATGTAGAATGAAACCATCCAGATCGAAGATGGTAATCTAATTGAAAGAAATCTCCATGAATCTCAAGGCATCTACATAATTTTCAATAAAAAAAAAGGCTCTCTTCAGCAGAATTTTTTAAATAATAAATTGGGCAATAATTTAATTTAATTTAACTTAACAACAAAAAAAGAGTATCATTTAAGACAGAGGTGTCCAAACTTTTCGCGGCACGTTCCGGATCGAAATTAGATCCATGTTATAAGGGCCACATGTATATACAAATTGAAAAATATCATTATGAGTAAAGTAGCATTAAATACTATTAATTAATACTATTTTATTGTAACTTGAAAATACAAAATACTAAATAAAGTATAATTATTTAATTATTTTATATAAATTGAAATATTTTCATGCAACTTCTAATGCGAATGATGAAACTGTTTTTTTTTTTTTTTTTGTTGTTGTTGTTGTTGAAGAATGTCTTTATAGTTGGGATCAAAATTTGACTGTAAATGATCATCAGATAAATTTGCTCTATATTTTGATTTGAGATACTTCATTCGAGAAAAAGTTTGTTCGCACGCGTAAGTAGTCCCAAACATTGAAATGAATTTACGAGCAAATTTCTTCAAATTTGGAAACTCTTTTGCATCCAAATATTTATAAAAATCTATTAAGTTTCCTTCCTTGTATTTGTCCTTGATTTGTTCGTTTGCTTGAAGATCAATAATTTCTATTTGAAGCTGGCTTGAAATTTCAGAAACGTTGCAATCAAATGGATTTTGGAACAGCCTAATTTCTTTTGAATTCATGTCCAAATCAGAAAATCGCTTTTGAAATTTTTCTTTTAAATCGGCGATGATCTTTACTGCAAATGCAATTGGAAATTGTTCTTCAGTTTTTTTATTAAATTCGTCGCAGCACGGAAAATGCGTAAAATTACATTCAGTCACTTGACTTTCGAATAATTGTAGTTTTGTTCGAAATGCTTTAATTTGAGAGTATAAATCTCAAATTAAATTGTTTTTCCCTTGGAACTTTAAGTTTAAGGTATTTACGTGTGTCACAACATCTGCAAAAAAAAGCCAACTTCCAGAGCCATGCAGCATCCGATAAAAGTGATTCAGGATGTTTTTTCTCTACAAGAAATAAATCAATTTCACTTCTAAGCTTAAAAAACTGCAATAGCACTTTCCCACAACTAAGCCATAGAACTTCAGCGTAATACGACAAGTCAACGTACTCGGATTCAATTTGCTTAAGAAAAGATTTAAATTGCCGATGATTAAGTGCGTGGGATCAAATAAAATTTACTACAGAAACAACTGGCTTCAAAACGCAGCTTATTTACAACAAAACAATAAGACTCTGCTTATCGTCAAAATTCACATGCGTATAAAATTTCTTTTATGTTTGAGTTACCGAAATATATTTTTTTATTTAATCTTATAACTTAACAGCGCGATAGACATTTGTGTTTGGTCAAGTACAACAACTTCGTTTTGTTGGCCACGTAGTTTTTCGATATACCTTTATAAAATGAAAAGGTTTGGGCGAAAACATCATTATGTTTTAAAACCCTCCGCGGGCCGGATAAAATCACTTGGCGGGCCGGGTTTGGCCCGCGGGCCGTAGTTTGGACACCTCTGATTTAAGATATTCCTGCCCTTCAAATATCCGGTTTAGTCAGTGTCAATAAATGATTAATAAAAAAATAGAAAAAAATAGATTAAAACAAAATATAATAAATAGAAAAAAAAGTTTTTTTTTCATTTTTTTACTACAAAAAGCTACAAATCTTTTTTTATATCTTAAGCACAAAATAAATCATTCCTGAGAACTGCCATAAAAAGCATAAAAGTATCGAATTATTTATTATTATTTTTTTTACTGGCAAATGTCTCATTGATCGGCTGAACGTTTTTCAACGAGCATATCCTTCTGAATTTTGATACAATTAGTTGAGGAAACTGCATATCAATGATTGATAACCGATTGCTGTCAAAAGAAAGTAATTGGTCTTGAAATCCTACAGAGAATATCTGCTGGAAACCTGAAATTGTCTCAGACCAATAATATATGTAAAGACGCTGTTATTGCAATAAAATTTACGTATTCTATCATTTTCGGTTTCGCTTATAAGTTTAAATAGAGATGTGAATTTTCAAGTTTATGAATTATTTCTATTACTTCGTACTGTTTATTCAAAAAATTCAAAATGAATTTAAAAAGAAAAAAATGAAATTTCTTTTACGCAACAATGCAAGGAAAAAAAGTATTGGAATTTTGCGTAATAATTAATAAAAATTTTGGGAGATTAAAAACAAAACAATGGCTTTGAAATTCTTTTATAAGTTAGATTCATAAGACATTTGAAATTATTTTTTGTTTATGGAATACTTTGAAGTGTTAGAAATGACGCCTTCTTAAATGATATAGAAAAAATAACTTTTTTAAATTATTTTTTCATATAGAATTAAAAAGTTAATTTTTCTATAAGAATTAAGATTTAAAATGTGAAAGCAGTAGAAAAGTATTATTTAAAGTAAAATTTCGTCCTGCCACTTTTACCCCCCCCCCCTTTTTTTTAAGTGTGTTAAATATGAAACAACGCAACGATTCAAAATGCTTGCTGATTGAAATCGGCGTAGGGATAAAAGGTTTACAGAAAATCAGCAGATGATTTGAACTTGAGAGGTCCGTCCTTTATTTGCCCTTCCCCTGAGTTAATGGGCCCTTTACCACCTTTTATGACTCGACTTCCAGGAAAACACACTATCTTAAAAAGAGGATCAGTATCTTTAGTTTAAATGGGCAATTACTAAACGCACTTGGAGACTTCAATATGTTTTTCCCGCACCATTTTTTCTGATATTTGTAGTTTTATTTTGTTTTCGGCTTTTGAAGTTTTTGTTTTAAATTTAAAAGAAATTGTGACCTGAATTAATTTTATTTTATTTTTAACCATATTTTAAATTGATAATTTTTTTAAGAATGTCGTAAAAACCGCTGCATATATATTTGATTTACAAATCTTGATTGTGATTATTGTAGATTTAAATTTAAAATGTCGTTAAAATATAACTTAGATGATATAATGTAAAAGAAAATGAATAACAATAAAGCTATAAAATGCATGGTCTTAAGAGACTATACAATTGTATGAAATAAAAAAAGTTAATAAATTATTCTTAAGAAAGGTGTTTAAATTACATTTGGATGAATACTTATTAATAATATTATTAAATTTGTCGCTAATATATGCCAATCTCTAGCGTTTCTCTTATATATGCCAATGCACATATTCTAGAATTTCCAATTGAAGGCTTCCTCAAGTATTTTCAAATACTTTAAATCACACTCGAAAGATTACTTAAAGCAAATGTCTACATATTAAGTATGGAAATACGCAGACACAAGAAAGCGAAAATGGATATTTATTGCCAAGTTTTCAGCAAGAAATACAAACTTTTAGTCAAAATTATCCAGTGGACTAATATACAAAAGAATAAATGGTACCTGAAACATAGTCATCAACTGCCCTAAATAATTTGCTTTAAAATATGAAATAAACTCATTACTATTAGTGGTAACTCTATCATTCCACCAGAATTCCACCGGGCAGCAAATCCAATTCGGTTTTTAATCAATAGCGGATTTAGATATTTCGCAGTCATAAGCAATCGCCTAAGGCAGTATACAGAATGAGACCACTTTTTCTAATAAATTGGTCAATTAAATTTCATATCTATTTTGTTTAGGTTAATCTTTTTTCTTTCATTAACTAAATAGAAATATATTTCTTTTTATTGATTTATTATGACTCTAGATTTTCCGGCTTTCACATCTCTGCACAGCAGTATTGAGACAAATTTTAGGTATTAATAAATATTCTATTAAATAAGTGAGCATAATGAAAAGAACAAGAAACTAACTATAACTGACACACATGATACAGTGTTACTTATGCTAGTGTTTTGTAATTTTCAGAATTTGTATTTTTTAGTAACTTATTATGCAACTAGAAAAATGAAATTCTTTAATTTGACCTGTTTGTGGTCTTTTCTCATCCTGGAGACTCTAGGGCATTAACCTTGCTTGCCTTATCGGTAATCTGCTTCCGGTTTTAGTTATAGAACTGTAATTCAATTTTAAAAGAATCGCATTTCAGAGCAATGCATAAACATATTACGTTATCCATTCTTAAAAATTAGATTTAAATATATACATATAAAGTCTATAAAAATTATAAAATTAGTTATCCTTAGAATAATCTATTATTCGAATGATTCTTAATTGTATAAAAGAAATAAATGGTTTCTCTTTAAACGATCTGTGAAATCACATCCATGAAAGCATGTATTTTGTATAAGAAGAGTTTGCATGATAGCATTTTGTTCAAAATATATTGAGCAAAAAAGATCACAAGATCTCTTAGTCGTATAACACGTGGAAAATAATCAACTTAAAAAAAGAAATTTTCTTTTTATTTATATAAAATTGATGATTCTCTGGTTAATGTACCATCTCATGAAGTCTCATGAAAAACACTAGACAATACTTCGCTATTAAAAACAGTAGAAATGGGAGAGAATTATCAAAAACTGTAACTAAAAATGTAAGTAAAATGAATCTCAAATTTCCCCAGTATGGATATTTTCAATTCGAATATATATATATATATATATATATATATATATATATCATAGTGCTTAAAAATTAAGATATGACCAGTCAAGAGAATAACACTCCGTATTGACTCGCGTTTCCTTCTTTTTTGTCCACAGAGAATGCCCCATCCCCTTCATTGAAGCCATGAAATCATAACATTTCTTTAATTACCAAATATTAATTAGCAAAATAAAAGCATCTATATATAAAATAGCAGAAATGATATCATATTTTAAATGAAATATATAATTTCAAAATACTCTTCAAAAACGATAAAGTTTTAAAGATCGTAATTTGTAAAAATATTCTCCTCTCTTTGTGTATTTTGCTCTCTAACAAGGTAATCCAGCAGATGCTAGCATGAAACTCATTCAATTTATATGATTTCCGAAAAAAATCTTATTATTGCTTAATATTTCAAATATAGATTTTAAAAATAAATAATTTACAAAAATGATACTATGTTTTGTTGATTCATTAAGAGTGCAAAAGTCAAGTTAAGACTGTGAGGCGCACTTATATAATTCTCATAGCACAAAAATATAGTTCACACAAATTAAAAATATAAAATAAATAACGCCCACGATTGGTTTTTGTAGATTATTAATAATTCCTTAATGAATCCGATGAGTTAAATACGATATTATTTATATTTGTTGTTCCCATTAAGATTACTGAAAATTAAAAGTTACTCTGACCAAAATGTTAAATTAGTTAATAATTTAATACAGTTGCATTTGATAACAGAAAAGGAATATCATTTAAGAAATTACCATCCCACAACGAGGCGATTTTATCATCTATACTTATAATAAAGCTCAATGTGTGTGTGCGCTTGTGTGTTGGCGCACTACAGGCCAAACCGTTGGACCTACAGCTACTAGATTTGGTACATGTATACCTTGAATGTCGGGAATGTGCACCTCGGAGCCTTTTTTTCGAATTTTTAATTAGAATTTGAATTAATTAAAATTTAAGTGAAATTTTGACGTTTTCCGCTATTACTTCCGAAATTATTATCGCCCAAACATGATTTTTACATCCATTTAAAGATAAATAAATATCTTTCTAATGATGTCAGTGTTTTAATGTATAACTTAAGCTTCTATTTTAACGAATTTTTAAAGAAATATTTTAACTATGTTTTTTTTTAGCGCGTGACTGGATAAAATAAAATAAATATGAAATGCGATATTTTCTTTTAAAAATGCGAGGCAAAGGATTCTATGATCTTTTGCAATATTTAAATCATTAATTAAATAAATTATCTTTATTTATGCAGGATATGCATTCAAATTCCGGTCAAATGGCCAGTTTGTAAAATATTATTAATAGGCATACATATTGTTTAATACTATCTTCTAAATCAATCATTAAAACTGACTGATTTATAAAAGTAAAGAATATTATTAGGAAAACGTGCTCTTTTAGAACTTTCCGTCCATCATCTTAAAGAAAATATTAATTTCAAGTCAATCAATGCCCGGAATTACTTCAAGGCTAATGAATATGTAATTTAATTGAACATTTTAGAAAGCATTACTCATGGCGAACCAGCTGGTCGCCAAAGGCGGCTAGTTATCAATAAATGATAAATAGAAAGTTTTCTTCAAATATTTGCTACAAAAAGATAGAAAGGTGGTTTTTTTTAAAAAATAAATGTATTGTATGCATGAAAAGAGTTAAAAGGCTCTTGAAGTCAATCGTAATAAAACATAACAATAAAATAAGATATTTAACTGCATCTACCCCTAGCAAAAGTTCACTCCTGAGTTCCCAAAGAATTATCTGACGAAAAAACGCATCTATCAATGTCAAAGATCCCATAGAGAACACCTGTAGTCAGAAATATCCCCCGAAGAAATAGGAGGAAAAGGAAGGGTGTCCCCCGCAAGACGGCAATAAACATCAAACCAGATTTTCAACCCCAGAAAAGCCATTCTTCCCATCCCCTTAATTGAATCGTAAAAGGGATCTGTGAATGGACCAGTTATTCATAGATTACAGAATCATTTGAAACCGCATGTCACAGTAATTGGTGCTATTCACAGGAAGTGTTTGTTAGAGTGAAGTAATTGCTCATTTTGAGGTATCCGTGATTTCTTGCTTGGCAATATGAGTATCCAATAGAGATAAATTTTTAATTGAACGTGAAATGACCTTCTGTTGGCATTCGTTTTGCAGGCGCCATCTGTTTGCAGAATATAGAACTAAAGTAAACATTTTAAAGAAATTATACTTTTTAATTTCAATTTTTTTTCAGAAAATACTTTAATCCAATAAATGAATTAATTAGATGGTTGTGAGAAAAAATCAAGTTTAAAACTTTAGCTCAAATATATAAATTGTCAACCCCACATTACTTAAATTAATAAATGAAATATTAATGATAATTAAAAATATTTTTAATTCTAATTAGTAATTTTTAATTAAAAGTGTGATTAAAATAACAGTTATTTGGAACAAATATTTAAAAATAACAATAGCAAAAATATTTGTTACTAAAAAAATCGTGGATTATGCATCTCTATGACAGAGTATGCGAAAAAACCTCAATCCCACTCGTTAAGTCAATTAAAAAAAATATTTTAGTAGTATAAAGTAACAGCATTAAAAATAAAACTATCTAAATTAATCATAATGCAAAACGAACATCTTACCTTAACTGATTTAATTTTAACCTATTAATTACATAAAAGTACAAAAAAATGTTTACATCTTTAAAAAATCTTTCATCAAATGAATCTACATGCCGCCGTATAAGGTTCCAATAGATGAACCATTCAGTATGCTACAGTTAAAATATATTTTATTTTCGTGAAGCAAATTTTAAATTCTGCATTATTGGCCAGATTTTTCCCTGAAATATTCCACTGTGCTTCGCCAAAGTTAGAAATCGAATTAAAATATCATTAAATGGTATGCAGTTCTATTGATCTACTTTTATATTTGCAATCTTTTAAACAAAAAAAAAAAAAAAAAAAAAAAAACCTGCGTCATTTTTTTTCTTTACAAAATTTCTCATTTTTCCTCCCTTCTTCTTTATAGTTAACCGAACAGTTGAATGGACACTGAAAAACTTTCCAACAAATGAAATACAAGAAAATGGCATAACTCATGAACCACCGGCATCTCGTCGCCAAAATAAAAGAAATAAAAAAAGAGGCAGTTCGAAAAAGAAGGCAAAAAATAAAAGATCAAGTAGCAAAGCAAACACGAAGAAATCCTGCTCCAATAAGAAAGTAGAGAACAATCAAGACAGTAATAAGAATAATAATAAAGATTCCAAAAAGAAGCGAAAAAAGAAAGGCGAAGAAGATAGTAGTAGTTCCGATTCAGATGAAAGTTATGAATCTATAGCAATAGCAGGAGAAGTTTGTAAAAATTGCTCCAGAGGGAATATTGATCAGTTATTTGAAGACACGAAAGTTACGGACTTTGGATTTCCAGAATTTGTTCCGCCTCGACCAGTAGTAGAAGATTTATAAAAAAATTATAATGATTTTTATATCATAAATATGTAAAACGAAAAAAAAAATCCTTCTATCTTCTTTAAAAGCATAGGTCTCTATTTCTAAAGATGTGGGCGTGATGCGTGAGTGCGTGTGTGTTTGGGGGGGGGCTTTCTACTGACTATTCAGCTTAAAGTTATTACTTATATTTGGCCTTTATACACACTGGAAAAGGGAAATGTTTAATTCGGTGCAATTTTTTTTAAAGATTTTAATTAATTAAACATTAGTCGTTTTTTCGTCCCAATTTCCGAAACCGTAATAACACAAAAATAATTTTAGCATCATCTTAAAATTGAAAAAGAAAAAAAAGAAAAGAAAGATATCCTCCGGCACACTGAAAGGTTGAGGCAAATTCCATCGCATCGAAGTTACTATCTTTCATCATAAATTGTTGATATTAGAAACACTCAAAATCAGGGCTTTAAAATCACTTTTCAGCTCCTAACTTCTTACAGTTATCGAAAAACATTAAATACAAAAGTTGCTCTCCTTGATGATGCCCTGGTGCTGAACTACTTTCTCCTTTTCAGTAATTTATGACCCATTAAATCATCAAATCCGCATGTTACCAGCATGAAAAAGAACTTTTATAAATTTGCATTCATTAAAATAAATTCATAATTGAAACACCATTTGTTATTTTTTAATTAATTTTTTGCAATTTACAACAGCTTACCTCCATATATATTTCCGATTTTCACCAATTAAACGTCGTTTTGGACCCCACGTTGTATGGTTATTCCTTATTTTCATGATGATTTTTTTGAATTTGTTTTTCGAATAAGGCAACACCCTGTATATTTATATATAAATATAGAGAGTGAGATCCAAGTTAGTATCATCGTGTCAACTATTGCAATAGGTAGACAGGAATATGCCTAAAAAGATTCAATTGTACTTTTTTGCTATATAATTTTTTTGATATTTATTTAATTTATATATATTTTTTGAGTGAATTTTACTGTAAAATTTTTCAGTGTTGAAGTGAAAATCAAATCGTTTTCATTGTCGCTATTCATCCTGGCCTTTTTCCATTATTAATTTCTAAGATTTGAATATTTGTCGTCTTTTTTTTTTTTTTTTGCAATACTGAGTATCATCCTATATTATGCGTTTAATAAATTGTTTGACATGTTGTTGTATCTACACAATTTAGATTTAACTACAGAATTAAGCATACTGGTAAAAATATCAGGATGGGCCTGTTTCAAAATAACTATTATTTTATCGTATGATATAATTAGATGCTTAGAGATGTAGATAGAAAATTAGAAAAATGCATTGTGCAATGAACATTACAACTCAAGGCTTTTAAAATAAAATGAGTTATATGTCTATCCAAATTTATTTAAAATTAACTAGCCGGGGAAGCCATTAAGACAGAGTTACGCCAAATATTTAATTGAAATTTTTAAAAACCACTTATTTAGGTGAGTCAAATAGTCGCCAAAGGCAACTAGTCCTTAGTAAGAATTTTTTAAATTGGCCCCATTCATTTCTAGATTACTGTTTCACAATGAAAAAAAAATTAAAGGAGATTCAAACCTATGGTACCTTAAACCTCGTAGCATGATTCGTGTAGCTTGATTTCATCAGCCCTTTCATTTTGTGAGACATTCGCACTATTGTGTCACGCAGTTTACATAAGTTGCAATGTCAGCTTGGAAATATAAGTTATAAAAACTGCAAGTGTTTTAAAATGTGTTAAAACTTTAGTTAATAACAAAATGAAAAATATATTTCTTTTTACTTAGTCACACAAGAATTATATAGAAGGTAATCGAGAAATAATAGATGTTTGGAGCTTTCTAGCGTATTATGTACTGGAAGAAATCTAACAAAGTTTGACCATACATATTAAAATATGTGGTTTTGAATTGTGAAAAAGAAAATAGTAACCGGAAAACGCTGATAGAGAAATTTCTGGCTCTGCGATCAAAAATTTCGTTATGAAATTTGCATATGCAAATTACATAACGAATCATGATATCTTGTCACAATTTGCATTTGTGACAAGATATCGAGAATGAAAGGTAAGGTTGGAAGAATTCAAGCAATTCTGCGAAAAGTCGCCGAATTGCTTGAATTCTCTGTTGTCACTACGTGAACATATGCCTTATTAGTCAAGCTGTTTTATCGGCTGGATGAAAATTCCAGTGTTGCTTTATGTGAATACCGATGGTTAAAACAGTTGCGTAGAGGTCCTATGATCATAATAACTTACGAAGAATAGTAGAAAGATTTGAAAAAAAAACAGGAATTCTTGATTAAAACAACAGGAACCAGGTCAAGTATATTTCAGGTTGTGGAGCTATTTGAAAGCCGTTATATATCAAGTATATGTTCCTGACATTCCTACAATAAAGAAGCAAATAGCGTTACATTGCAGACGAATAAATGCCTATATGTTGCGAGCTACAGCCGAAAATTTCGAGACCTCATGCAATTATTGGAACATCAAGTTGGTGATCACCTTGAGACAAATTTGTAAGTTGCTATAATAAACATTTTTCATTGGTACTTAGTGTGATGTTGTTTACTGTTTCCATCTCGGCCATTATGTATTCTGTTTTCTCCCATTATGCGATTGCAGCGCCAGGATTTCCTTTATCACACACATTAAGAATATCCCAAGAACAATTTACAAATATTGCTCGTACTGAAGAGCTTTAATAGAAGTTCATTGCACCCTGATGAAATGATATTGTCACAAAAATTCAAATAAACACACCGTCAGCTTATAACTAACAAACGAGTTTACGGAAGGAAAGTAGCTTTAAGGCTTTATCACACGGCAAAATATCTTCGGCACTTTCCGTCAGCAAACGACAAGGAAAGTGTCATCACTTCAAAGTTTCACATGATTGGTTGAATTTCGTTTGTGGACAATATTTCCGATAACATTTTCGAACTTGTTCGAAAAAATTGTCGATTATAAAACTTGCTTGACCGGTTTTTGAGGGTAGAAACGGAAAAGTGCTGGCGAAATTTCACCGTGTGATAAGGCCTTTTCAAGGTAGAGAAGTTGCCCAAGACTAGTGGGTATTAGCTTTTATACAAGGACAGAATATTCTAGAAACAATTAATTTACATAATAAAGAAATGTCTAGAATGTTAGAAAACCGAAAGAAACAATAACTAAAAACCCGAACTTTGGATATAACAGTCATGGCGAGCATCGAACCAGCAAACTCTGGATTTGGATCCTGTGCTTTGACCATTCAGCCACTGAGCTCGTGGTAAGCTTACTTAATGCGGCAATATTTTACATAATATATCTAGCAGAAGCCCGCTTTCAATACCTAGCAGTATTAACAACGGAACGTCTTCCTTCTTCATTTAATTGCGATAAAAGAAAACTAGGCCATATTTTACTGAAGTATTTTACTAGGCCATATTTTACTGATAATCGAGAAACGGATACTCAGGAGTGCATCGTACTTTTTTAAAAATTTAATAGTTAGCTTAAAAACACCATACAAGGACCATTTAAAATTGTAGAACATTGTTTTGAGAATAGGATTATCTCTCTTTTTTTCTGAGGCATTGAATTTGAATTGATTAAAAGGTATTTATTGATATTTTTCTCGACGCCCTTTTTTTCAAAAATTTATATTGATATCCATCTAAAATGCCTATTATATATTTCTTCCTACATAACACACGTTTTAATTTAGCTATAAAAACTGCATTCAAATTCAGAAAACTTCATTCAATAAAATAAAATAAAATATTTCTTAATTTATTTCAGATTTAAATTTATCTTAATGTGCCAGCATTCATTTTATACATTTTTTTAATGTTTAAAGCTTTTCCCCCACTTCACTGACTCTTTCACATAAGAGCAATTATTGAATTCTGAACATCCGCTTTTCTTCTTTCTTTCCTATTCGCCTAAGGAAGTGAATGCCATAGGAATGAACTTTAGGAAGTGATTGCCTTATTGCCTATATATTATAAAGGCTTCTCTTGGAAGACCTTCTGCTAAAGCTATAAAATAGTTCTAAAACTTATCACGATTTTGAATTTTTTCTAGCTTCAGACAACATCGAAGACGATCACGCCACTTACTGAAAGCCAGGCCACTTTCAAATATATTCATTACCGGAGATCAAGCCCCTAACTTGAAGGGCTAGGTGCTCCGTTAACCACGTCATATCACTATTTTGAAATGAAAATTCGATTGCTGTTATATTTATTTCATGATAGAAGTTCAAATCTGCTGAAAAAAAAAATCTAGTCTTAAGATTCTCTCTAAATTTGAGCAACAATTATCATTTGAGACTAATTTTTTCTGTTGTTTTAATGTATTTTTAAATTTTCTATTGTGCGGTGTGCGTCAAGGACATTGGGAACTGGGACTGAAAACTCCCTAGATAAATTAAAATCTGCCTTGTCTTTAGAAAAAATATCAAGACTTGAAAATTCTTGTCTGATGATAGTTTTATTTCTATTTATGAATAATTTTTGATGGCATTTCATTTATAATAAAGTAATAAAAAAAAAAAAAACACAAACATGAATGCGGTGTTAGTGTTCAAGCCATCACAGGTTAACTGTTTGTAAACCGTACCTGGTTTAAATGAAAACATGCTCATTGTTGTGTAACTACTGTAGGTCAAACATTTTAAATTTATAAATCATGTCTTTATTAAGGCAAAGTATCAGATGTTGCCTCATAAAAAGAATACAACAATATTCCTTAGACTTGCAGTATAATAATTACAGTCGAGATCGACTATGGAGGTAAATTTTTTGTGTGTATACAATTATTTTCATTACTTCTGTTGCAAGTTTTAAGTCACTATATTAGTTTAATATTATAAACAATGAAAAAGAATTTTCTTATTTTCAGTTCATGTTCCTAGACCACAATATTTATTTAAGTGATCCATGTTTTGATCCTTTTTTAATTCTTAGTGGATGGAAAGGTTTACCGGTTAATCTATTCTGAAAGACCAAGTGAAGAAATTTTGTATTATAAGAAAAATATTTACACATTTGAGAGAACGAGTAAAAAAGTTCAGAATAATTTCTTTTTTTTTTTGAAGTTGTAAGTTTTTCTCATTGAAGTAATGCCAATGTGATTCTTAAAAGTATCTTCATTTTATTAGACCTGCTCTTTAATTTTTGCTCATTTTTCAGAAGATAAAATTTTGGCTGAAACAAAACTGCAACGTTTCAGAAGCGATTATCTCTAAAATGCAGATTATATTGAAATCAAATTTTTGATTCTGAAACATTCACATTTTTCTAAGTATATATATATATAATCTATCAGTACACATATATGGTCGTTTTGATTCTATCCTATTTAATAATTTCTATCCAGAAATTCTTTAAATTTATAAAAATTCCATTTTTTACTGCCTGAACTTTAATGAGGGAATTAGAAAAAGATTTAGAACAACAGAAATCAACGAAATAATGTATTGCATTTTTTATTAAAAGAGTTGGCATCCTGCATTTGCTAGTGTTTCAGATTCTTTTAATATTATGATTATGTCATTTGGCAATTTAGATTCAGAGATCATTTTGCAAGTTTTCCTACGTATAAACAAAATGATAACTTGGATTCGTCATGCATTTGTAAAATTTTGGAAAGCAACCATGATATGGAATTGAAACTAAATGTGTATTCTGAATACTCCAGGAAATCAGATTGAATATTTTCCTGCTTGTAAAAACTATGCCATAATATAAAATGTATTCTTTTATACTGTGAATAAATAATCCAGAAAATTATGTTAAAAATTCATTTTATTCTGAATGAGAAATAGTAAAAGTACCATTTGCATATGTATATAAAAATGAAAGACAAAGGATATGAATTTTCAAAGTGTTATGTATGTTTAAGCTTGTTTTTCTAATTTCAGATGTAAACTATGTGTAAAATAACGATTTTCTTATTTTCCCAGTATTTTTATACGGGGAAAAAATGATTTGTTTTGTAAATAGTAAGCATTTTTATGAATACAACTATCTTTAAAGAAAGGTTGACTAGTTTGCAGATGAACTTATTGGACTTGAAATTGCTGTTAAATTTTACTTTTATGAACTAATTTATAATGTTGGAATTGATTCAACTTATAATGAAAAATATTTTATATAACAAATATTATGTTGCATGACAAATTGTATAATGCAATTATAATGTTTTAAATTGGAACTATTTTAAGCATCATAATGCAATTATAATGTATTAAATTGGAACTATTTTAAACATTTTAATGAATTAATTTTTAAATTAAGAGTTAATAAATATTTCTGAAAATTGTTCCTATTTTTTTTATTAGTATAATTATTATTGTTAGCGAAAAAAAAAAGAAAGCAGTATTATATATATATATATATATATATATATATATGGCTGTGCATGTGAATAGATTAAACTTTTAATGGTGAGGTCTGAAAATTAAAATTTTTATTTCTAAATTACAAGTTTTAATTTGTTGTTAGATGGTGTTAGATCATTCTAAATATTTGACTAATCTTTGCAACTTTCTTCATAAAATAATGCAACCTTTCTCTCATTTTGATCATTATATTGTTAATATACAGATTAAAATCACTAACTAGAATATATTAAGCCATCATTTGACTTGATTACTTTCAACTGTGTGCTGACAATATATATTCATTATTTATTTGGAGTCTTATGTATTTAATAATTTAGTTATAAATTGTTATTGTGTTACTTATCCCATTTACTCATCAGTTTCTTAATGATTTTTTTTATATGTTCAAAATGCTTTAGTTCAGTAGAAGGTGCTATCTTTTGGTAATTTAGACATGACATATTTTCAGACTTCAGCTTTTTCAAAATTGAACATTATCCTTAAGATCATTCAGTTTTCTTTCATGTAATAATTCTACAATAATTTTAATATTTGAATTACTTTTATAATGTTATTCATTTTATTGTTTATTTAATCATATTTACTTTATTTCTCAATGTTATTGTTTGGCACAGTTCATTTATTAAGCTCAGTTTTTTAATTTCAAGTCTGTATCAAATTTAAACTTTTCTTGTCATATAAGAACTGGTTTCATCTAGAACTCAGGTACTTATGTTTTTTTTTTTTATGATAGGTATTTTAAATATTTTATATTGAAATATATTTAAATTCAATAGACATCTTTGTTAAATCTTTTTTTTTCTTTCTTCTTTTTTTAAACTATGATTATTATCAAAATAGTTTTTAAATTATAGAGTAATTTAATGACAAAATTCTCTTAATGTTAACCCTTTATTTACCACATTATTGAAATTAATTTTAGTTTTACTTCATTAGAAAAATTTTAATGCAGATTAACTGAGGAAAGAAGAAAAGCCTTTTTAATGAATTAAAACAACATAATTAATGTAATTAATACTGAAAGATTTTTAATTTCAGCTTCAGCTGCTATCTACTGTTTGCTTTCAGAGTTATGCTCTTCGTGATTTTTAAAAATATGTTGGAAAAAATAGTCATAGTAAGAAGATAACAACATTATTTAAATGATACTTTTAAATACCTTTATGATATAAGGGTTTAAAAGTAAATACAAAGTTTAGTGGAAAGCAAATATTGGAAATGTGCAGATTTTCTATTAAGCAATATATTTATGTCTTACTTTTTTCTATTTAGGTTTTATTGTAGTTCAGCGATTTCCCATCCAACACCGGATGGATGTGAAAAATCTTATTCACCTAAAGTCTTAAGTATAGTTGAAGAAATAGCAAATTTACCTCTCATTGAAGTTGCTAATTTAAATGAATGCTTAAAAGTAAGGAAGTTGTGGTAATTTGTATTTGATTATTTGTGTTCTTTTTTAATTACTTAAAATTTTGCAGTTGAGTTGAACTATTTTGTAATTTGAATGCTTTTAATTGAAGTAAAATTAACAGTTATCTGATTAATTAAAATAAATTTAATAGCAGAGAAGTAATGAATGATATTAATGTCTTTACTCCTTAATGCCTTCTTATGTTAATTTAAAAAGTTGATACAACAGTTTGCTAGATAGAAATTAAAAAAATTCAGTTTTGGGAAAATTTTAATTTTTTTTTTAATTAAATTTTTCATATTGAAATCAGCATAAAATATGTTAAAGCTTGGAGTTGTTGAGTTAACGTAAAACTGTTGTTTAAAACAATGCAGAATTTATAATAATTTTTATTTATCCATAAAAAGGGGTGGGGTGGGGGCTTTAGTATTTCAAAAAGAATTTCATGTATATTTTATTTGAAGCTGCTTCTTGAATGAAAATAAGTTGCTTGTTTCTACAATAATTTCTTTATTATCTTTTATTTAGAATTGAATAGAAACTACAACTGCTGATCTTTACAACTGTTGATGATTTACTATCATATACTTTGCTGTCTTTTAAAATTTTGATTTGTTTATATTACTAATGAATGCGATTCAAATACTACATCTTTACATTGAGTGTAGCAGTTCAAAATTTTGCTAAATGTGAAGTGTGCCACCAGCGTACCTTTTTTTACTGCAAAAAATACAAAGAATGCTTTGTTGACATTTGCAAAAAATTATATCTGTTTATAAAACAATAAATAATTTTTTTTTTTTTGAGGAAGAAATGATATTTTTGATTTAGAATAGATAGGCTACTAGTAAGCTAATGCACAATTTTGTTTTTTTAAAACTTTGAATAGAAAGAATTGTATAACATATTATAAGTGTCTGTGACAGGTTTTTATGAATACATAATTGCAATTTTACTATATAGAATATTGTATTATGATGAAATCTTAAAATTCTGATGAAAGACTCTCCCTCCCCCCTAAAAAAAGGGTTTTACTCTTAGTTTTCTCACACGCCATGCAGAAACATGTGATGAGTTTTCAATCATATTGTGATTGATAATGAGCTGTGGATTTATCACTGTATACCTGAATGCAATTGACAGTTGTTAAATAAATGCCACCTATAAGATGTATGTTCTAAGAGATGTGAAGTTTCAACTTCTGCAAGGATATATATATATATATATATATATATAAATAAAGAATTGAACTGTTTCGATACATGCGCTAAATCGATAATAGTCATAAATATTTGTTTTCTGGACGAATCCAAAAAGAAAATCGACGAAAGGGAAAGCATTTGGTAAAGGCATACAAGAGTTAAAACCCATCTTAAGATAACGTTTAAGGATGTTTTTCAACATTGTGTGCAGTATTGAAAACATTGGAATAGTTATTCCGAAAGAACGAAATATGGAATATGCAGAATTGGTGGCGTCTTGAAAAAAGTTAAAATTTATTTTGCATTTAGTATTTTAAATAGCAAATAATTTATTTTAATTATGCCTGGTTATTTTTATGTTCAACTCTTTGTCTTCTTAAAGACCAAGCAGATTAGCTCTGAAAGACAAAAAGAAAAAAAATCAATGTGTGTGAAAGGAAGATACTTCAGAAATGAAAAGAATGGTCTAAAAACACACATGAAATTTAGTGTGTAAATGAAATAAATGTTATCTGACCGTTTTTATTTTGTTATTGCCGTAAAAAGCTTAACATATTCGATCATTATTCTTTTTAATATATTGTTTCGTCCACTCTTTTGAATGAATATGAAAGGGATTTTACTGTATGGTTTCCATTTTTCTTTCAAACTATTCCCTTCTCCCCAGAAAAATGCACATATTCATATGCCTTAAACATTGAACAAAAAAATTACTTAACTTTAGAAGTTAAGAGTAATAAGACATTTTTTAATAACCTGAATATTTATGAATGTCGTTATCTTATTCTATGAAGGAAAAGGATTTAAAAAACTTATTTAGAACAAGGCATTGCACTGTCACAATTTTTGTGGTAGTTTTGCCAGTCTTATTATGATAACCATTCTGGAATTCTTAGTTCTTAGCTTAATAAGATTACAGTTAAAATTTCTAAATGAAGCTAGTACAGGAGAAAATTTACACTTTCTATCGCATCTATGTCAAATTTTATTTGCTGTTGCACATATAAAAATCAAAAACAAACTTTTGGTCACAGTGCTTCAACATCATTGATAATAATTTTAGAAATGATATATATATCTATAAGCTGGTACTTTGTTTAAGAAATATTGAAAATTATCAAAGATCTTGATTGTTAGTTTTATAAAAGTTGACTTAAATTTTTGATAATGATAGTTTTTTTCTCCCCGTTTTTATTATCCTTTTTTTTTTTTGTTTATTTTTGTTAAAACCAAATGGACATCTGTATTATGAAAATACAGAAATAAATATTAAATCTTAAAAAATGCACATATAAAATTAATTCTTTAACATTTTTAAAATAAAAATTATGTATTATTATAAAACAGAAAATAACCAAAGGTTAGAAAATATGCAGGCTTACATATGCGTATATGTACAAAGGTGCTTAATTTTTTTACGGCAAAGGTGTTTAAAAAGGGCTTAATAGTACTTAATTTTTGCGGTACTTTCTCACTACACACCCTGAGATTTTTTTTTTATGGTTTTAGGGCTTTTCTCTTAATTATCTGTAGATTTTATTTCAACTGTTTTTATATAAAAATAAGAACTGCATTATTAAGAATTGAACTATTATTTAAAACTCATTTTAGTGCATTGATTTTCTTTTACTTATACATTCTTTATTTAATATTTTGGAACTTTATTAAATCATTTGCAAGTTATATGGATGTGTAGCAGCTTCATGATTTTTGCTTTACTGTTCATTTCAGAAAAAATTAAATATTAAGGATCTTCCCATGATGATGGGGGCTGCTCCTGTTGCTGCTCCAGCTGCAACTGGTGATGACGTAAGCTTTTTTTTTTTTTTCATATATGTTTTTATTTCTTATGGTAGTACAAATTGCAACAATATTGTAAAATCTGTGTCTGTTATGCCCTTAAGGTTTTTGTAAAATTAGGGAATCTTTTTACTTATATTTTTTAACTAAACACAATATCAATCCTACTTCTTTATTTTTATTATTTTGATATGTGTTAGTGTAATAAAATGTGGTATCCTACCAAAAAGTTTGCTAAAAGATAAATTTGGATTTGGCTCTAATTCATAGAATTTTTGCTCTATACTGCTTGAAATGCTCTAATTCATAGCATTTCAAGCAGTATAGAGCAAAATAAATACACACAATATAAATATGGTAGAAACTAAAGATGATTAAAATAATTTGCTTTGAAATTTTTGTTTGTGTTTTTACTATGAAAAAAAGTTATTGGATTATATTGTTTACTGAAATTTCTTTAAAAATATTTGTAGTTAATTCATTCTTAAAAGTTAAAAACTGATTATAAATATTTAATCCAAGTGTTTCCATATAATATTTGCTCGGTTTAAATTACACACAATAAAAATGATTTGAATTAATGTAATATTTATATGTGATAAAAATTTATTTGTCTGTTTGTAATATGTTTTAGTTAAATCACTTCAGCTTCCTTCTTTATTATTATGATTTTTTTGTTAATTATTACCTGACTAGACTTACTTTTGGAACCTCTTTAAATTATTATTGTATATTTCAGAATTCTATTGCCTTCTATTAGGTAGGATTTATAGAGAAATAGATATCTATTGTTTGATAAAAATGATTAGTACTATTAGTATGATTTGATTAGTATTTTATAATTATGGGCTTTATCTTTTCCACAAGTGGAGTGTCTCAATATTGTATGTTAATTCATAATTTTTTATTTGTGTGTGGAGCAGATAAACTAATAAGTGCTAGTTGATGTTAAGCATTTAAGTCTGAAAAGGATAGAAAAATGACTTGTATATTTGTTTTGTTAAATATAAGTGTCTGCTGGACTTGCCAATCTTATTTGCTAAATAAAAACTTGAATAAAATCTATCCTTTGATCTGTCAATCTGAGTTCTATTTTATTTAAAATGTGCTATTTTCTATTAACGAGAGTCAAAAGTTTAAAGTAAAAGTATTTTGTATAACTTGCAAGAATTTGGTTTGGAAAAAGTGATCTACTTATTGGAATTTAAACTTTTTTTTTTGCCTTTATTGAAGGAATTGTAGAATTTTGATCCTCAAAATGATCTGGAAAAGACATACAACTTTATGTCATCCATTTTTATCTGCAAAACAGCTGCATAAGTAGGGTGTTATTAAAGGATTTTGTTATGATAAATATTTGAGATGAGATACTTTTTTAAAATTTAATTAATATTTAAAATACTTTTTAGAATGGATCTAACAAAAATTAATATAAATGCTTTATATATTTCAATAAGTGAAAATATTAGTTAAAACATAATGAAACATTTAATATAAATCATAAATAAATGATGATATTTTATATTGAAATGAATATCATAAAATTTCTGTTTATTAAATTTACTGAAAGTAAATTGTCAATATATAGATTTAATTTTTTCGTATGCTTTTCATTTTATGAAATGCCTTCAAGGCTCTGGGACTATCTTTTAATAATAGCAATACTAATAAAAAGCAATTTCTTAATTAAAGCTTTTAATGTTATATATTTTTTCACAAATTATTTTTTAGTTATTTATATAACTTTTTAAATATAAATAATATTTAGCTCATTCTAATAATATAGTTCAAATTTATTTTCAGGAAGGTGAAAGTGAACCTCAAGTCACAAAAAGCTCATTTACTGTTAAATTAGCCTCATTTGATCCTGCCAAGAAAATTGCATTAATCAAAGAAGTAAAGAATCTAATGGAAGGCATGAACTTAGTCCAAGTAATTGCAGCTTGCTTTTTCTGTTTTTAATTTTGCATTAACTTGACATTTATTTTTAAAAAAAATGCTATTTTAATTTCTGATAAGTTTAATTATTTATAATCTTGATATAATTTTTATCTTGACTGTGTAAATTGAATAATTGTCTAGTAATTCTCTTTTAGAGTTTTTCTCTGTTACAGTCTCCTTATCATTTGATTGGGGTTCAAAATTACAAAGTCTGTTACATCAGATTTATTACACTCATGTTCATAAATTAAGGATAATGCAAGTTCAGAAAAAGAAAGAGTCAGGAGCAATGCAAGTATAATTTATTTGTAAAGTCTGTTTATTAAACAAAAGGTAAAGAGCAAAAGAGATGCTTTATGTTTGATATCATTAATAAAAATTACGTTTTTTTTGCTCCAAATTAAAAAAAATTTGGAGCAAATTAAAAAAAAAACACCCAACTATTTACCAAAACCAATATTAAGTATTATGGTTGATATTATGGTTAATACATAGTATGTCTCCCTGATGATCTAATACATGCCATACGAAATGCCTAGCCAAACTGAGTATCAAAGTATCGATCTGATCTTGGGGAATATTATACCACTCAACAAGCAATGCTATCTAAAATTCTGGTAGATATGCAGGAGGTGGTTGAGGGGTTGCAACTCATCAGCAATACATGTCAAATTGGATTCAAGTCTGGTGAGAATATTGGTCAGTCCATACAGGTGATATCCTTCAATCAAAGGCAGTCATTTATGATATTTGCACAGTGAGGGCTGTCATTATATTCTATAAACATAAATTCTGCGCCAATGGTGCCCAACAAAGTTCATGAATGATGTTCCAGAATGATGTCCCATAGATTTGGCCTTCATGGTCCTAATTTGGACATGCAGGTCAGTTCTGGAACCCAGAATAACTCCTTCCCAAACAAGTAATCTAGCACCACCCAGAATAACTCCTTCCCAAACAAGTAATCTAGCACCAGTGTGGTTCAATGGTGTTCTCTTATTAGTAAAAGGCACCTAGTGCTCTGGACTGCCTGTTGAGAATCAGACTGCAAGCTAACCCTGGACTCGTCAGAAAACATGAAACAAGCCCACTGTTGCTGTGTCCACAATGCCTTCTCTCAACTCCAGGCTAACCA
>JAPMOQ010066604.1:255428-268028 GCA_026543055.1 Argiope trifasciata | reverse complement strand
GAAGAAAGCTGACACAAATGACAGTGAGTTGTAATAAATGGAACACATCTGACAGGCCTACGAGCATCTAGACCAATCTGCCCTAAGTGTCTGTACACAGTCAGCTTTGAAGCTGTTGGACCAGTGGCTGAAGAGAGCTGACAAGATAGGTCTGATGCTGTGTTCCATTTGTTTCTTTTTGCAGTAATGCTTATTACTGGTCCTCATTTGGCATTGTAACTTGGGGACTTATGCTATAATATCTACTCATATTATCCTCATCTTGGAATCAGTGCCAAAACCCGGAGATGATGCTCTTGGCAGTTCCAAGTTCCTTGGATACTTCAAGCTGAGTACATCCACATTCCAGGTGGCTGATAATTCTACCATGTAAAAAATCATACAAATGGATCCTTTGTGTCATAACTATGAAGTTATTGCACTGAAAGACTTATAAAGTGCTTGCTAAGAATTTTACTTTTTTGCTTGTATTCTCTATACATCCCTCTCTTACATTCTTGTCATTATGACATACTATCAGTGTCATGTGGTGGCTCCTTGCAATTTGCATATGATTTTTGAAGAGGTGTGCAGTCATTTTACGGGTGATATATGTATTTTAAATTTCAATTTTTGTGTGACTCTGAATTATCCTTAATTTATGGACATGAGTGTAGATCTGTTTCTGAATAAACTTAGTGTAACTTTAAAACTGGAAGCTAATTGGTTCTTGATTTGCTTAATGCTCTTCCTTTAAGTATATTGATTATTTTACCTGAGAAATTTGTTTTTAATAAACGTTTCCTTTCTTATTTATATTGAGTGTTTGCAAAAAATGCTTTAACTTTGAAAAGCTACTTCACCTTAATGATATCAGTACCATATATTTCTGTGTATAACCTAATACTTTAACCAAAAGTTGTAACTTTCTTTAAACCAAAATAATGTGGATGGAGGGATCTGCTGATATACAAATCTGCCAATCTCATAAAACCACATGGGTACATTTTTATTAACCAAGGAATAGTGATAAACTGCTGAAAATCTCCATATACTACACTATTTATTTCAACAGTTTACCTTTCTTACTGATAAGAAAATATTAATTTTATTTGAAATCATTCAGTTTTTTGTTTGTATGGTTAAAAAGTTTGATCTATCATTGTTATTATTAGTTGATATTATGCATGATTACTTCATCGGATGGCAGATTTATTGGAAAATGCTGCGAAACCAGGCTGTTAGAATTTTTTAAAACATAATCATTTTTGTTAAAAATTAGCTAAATTAGAATTTTACTGTCAGATCATCCTTCAAACAAAAAAAAAAAATTAAATGGCACAGAAAATAAAACAAGCTTGTATACAAGATAGCATTTGAATGAAAACAAAATTGTGCTAGCTTCATACAGTTTTTCTGAATTAAACTCCTATCATCTTTGGTGTTTTACTTTACAGTGTTAGGAAAATATACCTCAAGTTTTATCTACTTGGCAGTATAGGTTTGAAACTTATAAGATTTTTTCAGGTTATATTTCAGTTTATATGTGAGTTTTTAATCTTGGGGTAAATTTTTAAAGGAAAAAAGTAAAGCACTCTTTGCTTATAAATGATTGCCTAATATTTGAAAATATATGAAAATTTTGCAAATTGTAGTGATAGAGAAATTCATAATGTTTGCATTTATTACAATTTAAATCATTTCTTTTTGGCCAGAAAGAACTTTATTTGCCTTGCAAGTTCTTGTCATTGTAACTGCAAATTAATTTATTAATTTTTTGCTGAGATGGTAATCCAGACATACTGTGTGATAGAATTTGCCAAAAATGAATAATCTACTGTTGCTTAATGCATATTTTTCCAATAATATGCTATTAATCTTTCCAGTGTATATATCATGTTGCATTTTTTCCATCTAATCAGGTGCATTTTAAAAGTAACAGCTGTTGTGAGCTATATGGGCTTGAAGAGAGAGTGATATAAATTTGACAAATATTCTTGATCATTCATCAAAAATAAACTTTGATTTATGCAACTGGAAACTTCAAATGCCTTACAAAAGATATGGAGATGTTGACAAAATAATTGATTTATATACTGTTCATGTTACAATTGGTATAAGCTCTAGTACCAAAATGGTAAATATTGGTACTAGAGCTACTACTATTTTTTGCAAAATTTAGTTTTTAATAATTTCAACAAAGATTATTCCTTTATATTTAAGTTTTCTTTAGCAGTGAAAGAATATTTAATTGTGCAACTGTAAAGTCACCCAACACAAAATCCTCATGTATAAAATATAACTGCATGCAACTTTTGATGTGGAGCATAATCTTCTGAAAGTTAATAATTGTTGAGTTGTACTTTGCTTTTAGACAATTTTTGGTCTATGTTTTATTTATGAGTCTGTTGTAATTTTCATTATTTATCTGGAAGTGCTATAAATTTTGTTGTTTTTACATTCTGAAGAAAATTTTGAAGTTTCATTTTCTACTAGAACAGAGTATTACTACATCTATATAATATATAAAATGTTAACACACATAGCACAAAAATTGCTCTTATTACCGTATTTTCTGGCCTATAATACGCAGCGGCGTATAATCCGCACACCTTTATTTTCAAGAGGAAAAATTGCAAAGTCAACGTATAATCCGCACCGCCGTATAATCCGCACTAGTTAAGCAACAGTGCAAGAACGCTCCCCCCCAAGATTAATGAAGCATTAATCCGATATTTTCAGATATTACATATGCACATAAAAGAAAATAATTATCAAATACTACAAATATAAATAAAAAATATTCGGTAATCTCAAATTAAAAAGCAATTCTATCTAAAAGCGTACCTAATTTAAAATAAAGATACATTTAATACAATGCATATGCTTTATTCTAGAGTTTAAAAAAATGCAAATTATCTTTTAAAAGCCGTTAAAATCCGAATCTTCCGAATCAGAATTAAACAATTCCAGTAGTAATATTTCGTCTAATGAATTGGTTGAATCGTCACCGGACTCAAGTTCATTCTCACTTGAAAGTTCACCGTTGATTATGCCAGACTTCCGAAAGGAATTTTTGATTGTGTCAGGAGACACCTCGTCCCACGCTTGCTTGATCCACCGACAAACTTCGGAATACGATGCTTTACGCATTGTTCCTTTTTTAGTATAGGTATGGATACCTTCACTCATCCATTTCTCCCATAGTCGTATAGTATTTTTGTGATTGAACGCCAACTGTTATTCTTCAGAAGAACTATCTTTTGCCGCTCAAATATTAAAATTCGGTAGATAATACGCACCGGAAGATAATCCGCAGACATGAAATCAGGATTTTTTTATGCACATAATCCGCGGATTATAGGCCAGAAAATACGGTACTTGTCAAATTACAACTATTGTCAAATTACAACTGTCAAATGTTAATAAGTAAATTACAATAGGTTGCATGTATGCTCATTTTAAATTTACATTTGGTATTATGTTTACATGAAGTATTCTTAAGTACTACTTTTATATTTTATACATCTATTTATCATATAATTTTTTTACATTTTAAAGAGCCGTTTCCCTATAAATTCAAAAAAAAAAAAAAAATTGAAGTAACAAAATGTAAAATGATAATTTTTTAAAAATAAGGTACAGTAAACGATTTACACAGTTTTGCCAATGTACTAGCCATATTGACTGATTGTTTCCACATGCTTTGAATATCAACATTCATTTATTTCCTAATCATTTGTCATAAGAATGCATAAGGCTTCATGCCCTGGCATATTTGCCTTTGGTTGTTTGTGCATCGATTCAGCTGAAAACACACACACGAAAATAAGATATCCTGAAACCTGGCCATAACTTTTGACCTGCTAAAAACGGTAAATTTTGTGACCCATACACAACAAGTTAAGTTTTGTAATTGTAGAACTTCTCTAAACTTGCTTATTTTCATGATTGTCGCATATATCTCTCTCTATATATATTCATATAATATTTAACTGTGTTATCATAAATGGGAATTACTCTACTTTATTTCTGTAAGTTTATCATTCTGTTAATCATTATAATGTTATTATATTTGTAGGTTTGTACTATCATTAAGGAAGAGGAATTTTCATTTTAGAAATTTGATTTTCTGAAAATGATTGAGTATTGTCTCTTTAGCTAATGCTTTTAATAAAATGAATTATTTATGTAAATTTGTTAACGTTTGATAATAATAATTAAACATCTCACAAATTTATTTTATACTGCAGGCAAAGCAATTCATTGAAAGTGCACCTCAAGTACTCAAGGCAGACATAGCTAAAGATGAAGCAGAAAATATCAAAAAATCATTAGAGGCTGTTGGTGCTGTCTGTGAGATTTCATAAGGTCATCAGGAATATTATTATAATCCACTGAACAGAAATTCAATATGTTTGTTTTCAATAATTTTTTATGTACATCAAACGAATGTTATTTCAATTAGAACAGAACATAAATTTCTTCTCTGCTTTGCACTTATGAATATTCATGTTACTTTTGCTACTGGAAAATAGCAATACCATCACAGCCTTTTTTGAATCTTGAATAAAAGTGACCTGGAAACCGTATTCAGATGTATATTTCATCAAATACTTTGCACTAGTGATTTTTGTGCCCAAAATAGGAATACATTTGTTTTAGTGATACTCTTTTGTAAATCATGTGTCATAAAAGTTCATGTGCATTTCATTTTAATTATGTGACAAAAGATTCTGTGACATTTTTTCATAATTTTTTTAAAAAGTAAATCTGTTTTTAGTTTTATAAATGCATAGAAAAGAAAAAAAATTGTTTTGCACTGAAGTATTCAACTTATATATAGGTAATTTTCAAACCACAATGGGTTTCGTTTTATTAAAATATTTTGTACCTATAGTGAGTAACTTAACATTTTAGAATGAGGCATAGCATTTTATTTTTTTATAGTCCTATGCTTTTAAATTACAACTAATATGTTATGAATGTTTTTCTGTTTTTTTAAATCTTATATCTAGTTTTTGTTAGCATAGAAAATTTCACATTTCAATAAAATATGAACAATTCAATCAGTAATCCTTTTTATATTGTTTAAAATTGTCTTAGAATATATGATTGATTTTTTAAAATTATCATTTGATTAGTTTTGTTTTTATTTAATTAGTCTCATTGAAAACTCTAGTATAGTTAAAGTGGTAAGTGCAATTTGATGCAGTTGTGCATTATGACCATGCATTTAGAATTGTTTTTCTTTGTTCAGAATAAATAAAAAATGTTGAACATATATAGTTGTTTGACTTTATTAACTTCTCTTATGTTTAAACAAAATCTGAATAAAATTGATAGGTAAAAAGCACAAAGAAGGAATTGGAACTATTATTTTTGAAGCCATAATTAATATTTTCCCATTGTACCAAAAAAAAAAAAAAGTCTATACTTAAAAAATTTGAATGAAAAGAAAATCATATTATTATGTTATCAAACAGCAAAAACATAAATTTATTTCAAAAAATTTTAAATACTTTAAAATTTATGAATAGAGTAATTTATAGCACTTTGTCAGAAAAAAATGTATAAATATATTTAAAATTTAACTTAAAATGCATCTTAAAATAATATTCTAGCTATAGAAATTAACATTCATAACTCTATTCAAAAAGTAAATTTATTCCAAATGCATGAATTTTTTTAACTTGCACCCGGACATGAAAAGTTCCTATGAATGGGTTTCTTTACATAATTTGTATAAAGATCATGTATTACATTTCATCCACCTCATTTGGAGCATCTTTGAGTTCACTGATAAATATAATTCCATAAGCATATTTTTCATATTCAAGGAAATCTAAAATGTGGATATTCATCAAAATCTTTTTATTGAGTTTATTGATTATTCCAATATTTCCACTATGTATACTTTATTTTAGCAAGTGTTATTTTTAAGATGTAAACTTAAAGTAAAAAAACATTATTATTAAGATGTATTTTTTAAGTTACAAAATGTGTCTTAGGTATCAATTCTTTTTCTTTTCTTTTTACCTTGTTATATAAGTAGTATAGAGAAAGTATATCCTTTGCAAAAAAATTCAAACTCAAGATTTTGAAGAATCTTTATATTTTAGACCTCCCTGAGGTCATATGACAAAGATAACTGAAAAGCGTTTGGAGATAGATGGTTCTAATTTGTTAAAAAGTCTTAATGCCAAATTTGCAGATTTCTATCAAATTTTGTGTAAAATCTATTCAGAAGTCCGGCTGTTCGAACATGAATTAGCACAATAATTACAAAACTAAAAGATCTAGATAGATAAAATTAGGTCCACAGATTTTGCATCTATAGTGTAAACATCTCAAAATTTGAAACAAATCCAGCAAAGGGTTGATTTTCTGTCTCTACTTTTTTAAAATGCAACAATTTAAATTAATCAAATTTGGAGTGGAATTTTGTCACTACAAGTACACTGTTGCATTAAAACGTGACTAAAACACAAATTCAATTTTCCGATGCTATTAACGCATGCCAGAGACTGATCGCCAGATAACTTGCCAAGGAAAACACATAATGTTAAATTCGTGCCAAAAGTTGATCTTTTGTAATAACTGTACTTCATTGCTATGCAATTGTTCTCTCAAATGACAGGTTTATTAGATAGTATACAAGAAAGGCTTGAAGAGACCACTACCTCTTGTTGAAATTTCTTTTTGGAAAAGTGAAAATTCTTGTATATACGGAAGCGTCACAGATTCTCATAATTAAATTAATAGTTAATATGTCAAATTCAAGCATTTTTCAAAAAAAAAAAAAAAAGTGAATTACTTTTTTTCTTCTGATTACTTCATCATTTCTACTTTTTGTATATCTGCATGAAATTTTCGTGTCATAAATGTTTATATCAGTGTGTGTTGGTCGTTTTAATGAAATTTGTGGCTCTGTATTCATTGTAATATTAATACAATCAAAACGTAACTTGGACTTCGTTAATATAACGTAGGAAAAAAATCGTTTATTTGTCATTAAAAATCCGATTTTTAAGTTCTGTTAGTTAAAATTTTATTTTAAATTATATTTACTCAATTAACATAGACTATTTCGACTGGTTAACTGCCTAGTTAAGACTGGGTCTTCCCGCAAATTTTATTTTGTGATATGCCTGAATTCAAGGGTAGATGGAATGCATGCGATTATTCATAACATATCTTAAGATAATGAGTTTCTTTAGGGGGAAAAAGTGGAATGAACTATCATATGATTGAGGAACTGATTCTTTAATTTAATTTTTTTATTGAAATTTATAGTTGTTATTTGTAATATTTTTCCATTAAATCTTTGTAAGAAAACCCACTTGCATTTAATTCTTTTTAAGAACTTACTAAATATGATACATATTATCAAATAAAAATTATCATAAATTATATGAAGTATTAATTTTAGACACTATGCACTTTCTTTAAAATTTCATGTATTTATTTTATTGTTTGATTATTATTGTTGTTAAGAAGAGAATAAAAAGAAAATGAAATCTGCTATCTCAAATTTCAAGTTGAGAATTTTTTTCATCATGTGATTATATTATTGCGCATGCATCAGCTTTTAAAAAATGCGATGCTTCCCCCCCCCCCCCCCCGAATTTAAAAGGAGTTCCCAAACTTTTTTTTTTTCAAAAAAAAAAAAAAAAAAAAAAAAATGTGAAAATGGAAATTGTTATTTATGCTTTATTTTTTGTCTACGCATTTTCGAGCTCCAAATCTCCTAAACAAAACAATATCATGTTTTCACAAAAAGGAATGCCATGGTTGGAAGCTGAATGAAGAGCGTTTCCGTCGCAATGTGATTTCCGACTGATAAACTGTTTACCATTAAATTTTAAACACATTAATTTATATAGAATTTTTATGAAAACACTTTTATAACCAAAAAAAAAAAAAAAAACCCTGCTATTTTCTAATTTCTGAGATCATAAAACAGTTTCATAAGGGATTAATTTTAGAACAGGAGTCAAATCTTTCAATGTAGGAAACTTAAAAATGAATGAAGTATTTCCCCATTGGGGAAAAGAGAAAATACTTTTTTCAAAACTGATATTAAACGCGATTGAAGTTTTTTATACATATTATAAAAATTAAATTATTTAATTTCTTCCGAAAAAAATTATATTTCATGAAAATAACAGCTATGATGTCATAGTTCCACTTTAACCTTTTTAAAACGCATTTTCTGTCAAAGAAGCAGACGCAATAATAAATCAATGCTAGTAAAAGCAGGTCAACCTTTTAGAAATGCATTTGCTTTCTAAGACGCATACATAATAATAATACAATATTGGTAAAAACAGGTAAAAAAATATATGTGATTAAAAGATGACGATGAAAATTGTCATTTATGTTTTATTCATTGCCTATGCGATTTCGAGCTCCAAAACCCCCTAACCAAAACAGCATCATGTTCTCATATGACAATATTTGTGTTATTAAAAAATTTGTAAATATGAGTATTTGCTAGCTATCTTCTCTGTATGAATAAATAGTAATTGCTTTCTCTCTTTCTTCTTGGAAAGTGGCTGCACAAAGAAAGTAAAGATCGAAATTGTATTACATTGCAAATTTCTACTTTAAACCAGTGGGAGTGGTGGGATAAAATTAACCAACAATCGATTTTATTTCTTATTGAGAACATATTGATAGTTATACTAAAAAAAAAAAAAGAATATTTTAAAAATAGACTTTTCCGAGGATTGTGTAAGATCATTAAGAATTAATGGAAGCTATGCAGATTATTTTGGTTTATTCAGTCCATAAAATTATTCCTAATCTGCCTTCCTAGTTTCAAGTTGGAAATTTCTTCTATAAAGGGATTTATTTTCCAAATATATAATATATATATTTCATGAACGATATTATTTATTTAAAAAACAACATCGTAAGTGGTCTTCCGAAAACTTTCTCGCACATTCTCTAATAAACTTGTCATGTCGGAAAAACGTTAGAGTTCGCATTGACATTCAATAATTAAAAATTAGTAACTTTTTCCGTGAATTTAATATTTTTATTGAATCTATTGCGTTAACCTTGGTGAGTGATTTGGTGATTAATCCCTGCATGCGTTAATAGTATTCCAAAAGTCAAATTTATGTTTGAGACATGTTTTTCTTAGCCGATTGAAACAAATACTTGACAAAAAAACCAGACTTGTCACAAAATCCCATACTATATTTAATATATTTAAGTCATTGCGTCTTTGATTATCGCGTTTATATATTTCAGAAATCACAAACCAACTGACAGTCACCCATAGTTGGATTTGGCTTAAAATTTGACAAGTCTACATTATAGATGCTAAATCTTTTAATAAATTAAATTTCATTTATCTTGCTCTCTCCATTTTGTAACCATTGTGTTCACTAATATTCGAGCTGCCAGACAGGGGGACTATCTGCTCAGATTTTATACAAAATCTGAGAAAAATATTCAAATTTGATCTAAAGACCTTATACCGAATCTCAACCACCTAGCTCAAAGTATCTTTTAGTTATCTTCATGACAGTCGGACAGATATTTCTTAAAAATGTGATTTCAAACACAAGGAGGTCTAAAAGGAGAGGATTCATCAAAACCTAGATTTTGAATTTTTTGGCGATTACTGTACTTTTTGTATTCCACCTATACGCTAAAGCAGAAAAGAAATTTAAAGTTTCCCCATTGTTATTTCTGTCCTCTTATGTTCTGGCTCTTGCAGCCAATAATTTTTGATTGAGTTTGTAACTTAAGTGAAAAATATTTGTTTTCTTTACGAAGTACTTTCGAAATTCTTTCTTGAAAACATTTTCTTTCTACGTAAATAAAAAGATTTCTCTCTCATTTTTTTTTTTCGTTCTTTTTGGAGGAAAGTCTTTGGATACAACATTTAATATTTTTGTTTTTTAAGAAATTATCTTTTCTCAACTTTAAAACTTTAAACTACTTGATATTTCTTTTCAGTCAAGTTTTCCTTTCGTTCTTTATATTTATGTCTCCTCCATCAAAATCTTCTAAGTTTCATTTATTTTATCGAAATAAATGATTTTTTAAATGAAGTTTTGTTCAATCTAAGAAAATTTATCTTACTACAGATTTTTTTTAAAAAAATATTTTATTACTTTCTAGTAAATATAAGGTAGAGAAAATATAATATTCGTCATAAAATTCGAACTCGAGATTTTGATGAATCACCGTTTTAGACCTCCATGAATTCAAAATGTATATTTTCGGAAAATGTCCGTTGGTCTGCCTGTAGCAAAGATAACTCAAAAAGGTCTTGCCTAGACGGATGAAATTTGGAATACAAAATTTGATAGAAATCTATGAATTTGGCATACAATGCATTGAATTTGCAGTTATTTCTATCAAATGTTAAGTAAAATCCGCTCAGAGAAAGTCTGTCTGTCCAACTATTCGAATATAATTTAATGCGATGACTACAAAACGAAGAGAGACTAAATATATAAAACTCGATGCAAAGAATTAATATTAATAGTCTAGACACCTATTATATTTCGAGCCAAAATGAACAAAGTTGAGTTAATGTCAAAATTTAATATTTCATAAATGTTATCCTAGAATGCTATGCTTAGTGTTCTCTGGGTAACATCTTTATAAGCGAATAAACGATAAAGTGTAGGAGAGCTATGACGTTTTGTCGGAAAAATTTATTACAAACAACGGCTACCAAAAAAGGTGAGATAAAAAGAAAAAGAAATCAACTTGTATTTCCGCAACACTGTTTCCAAAAAATTTAGAAAAAAAATTGGAAATATCAGAAGTGCAAGAAGAAATATACCTCCAAATATAAGAGAAGTTTCGTACAAATTGGGCAACGTACTTGAGAAGTAATACTGTGCCTCACATCATGAGCAAATAAGTTCATCTGTTATTTATTAATTGGATGTATAGCAGCAAACAGATTTTAGAGTCATCTGCAATTCCTGTAATTATAGTTACATCATGAAATTTAAAGATTATTTTCTTATATTCTTGTATATGAAATATCGAAACAAAAAATATTGTAATCGTCAAAACCAAATTTGAATTCAGCATTTTGATGACTTTTCATATTTCAGACCTCTTTAAATTCAATTTTTTTTTGAGTATATCTGCTTTTTTACTTGACGATGCTAAATTGACAAAGATGAAAATAGGTATGTCGTCTTTACAATATTTGTTTTAAATTTTGAAACCAGGTCTTTTGTGTCCATTCACCAGATTGCCTATCCGGCTTCAAGTGTAAGTAAACATGATAATTGCAAAATGTAAAGATTTAGATGATAAAGTTTGGTTCATGTTTATCACCTGAAGTATAGATGTTTAACACAACGCTTAATGCTCTTATTACTAAAATGGTAATTTTGTGTCAGCTTTGGTTTCAGCCTGTCGAAATCACACACACACCATACGAATTTTTAGATCTGCTATTATTATTATTTTTTAATTACCCTACGAAACACAAAATCCTCTTGTGCGAGTCTGAAAATAAAAATCTGATAATTCTTTTCACAAGTAAGAGCGATTGAATACTCTCAAGAAAACTAACAAGCTTATTCATTCAATAGTTTCTATACAAAAATCTAATCAATTCAAAATTCTACACAAGATTATAAAATTAGAAAAATTTTGAGCAGTTGTTTTTGAAAAATTAATGTGAACTGTGCGAAGAAAAATTAGAACAGAGTAAAAAACAAAACGAAGAAAGAAGTGCATGATGAGAAAGTGATAATTGGAGTATTATTAGAGATAGTTTCGTGGAGACCACTCTTGCTGATTTAGATATAATTATATTATGAATACGTTACCATTTCCAAACTCAGTTGTAATGGTATCCTATCGGTCCTACGGAAGCTAAATAGAGTCCACCTTGTTTAGCAAAATATGCGGTCGATTATGACGCTTCTGAAATTTATGACTAAAGGTGGGTTCACACGAGGCTTTTTATTGTCCGCAAACATTGTCTCTCTGCTGTTGTCCCGGCATTGTCCCCGTGTGAACACTTGAGACAACGTTTGTCCCGAAGGGACAATCATTTGCCATTGTCCCGTTGTGGTCACATGACTTTCCAGAAGTAGGCGTGATCTTCTATTGCGGACAATAATAAGCCTCGTCTGAACCCACCTTAAGATACGTAACTAACTCGAAATTGTCTCGTTCAACAGCGTTCTGGCTCAGGCTCTTTAGGTAAATATAACCTGTTGATAGTGTTTCTAAGTATGAATCAATTTTAAAGACGACAGTTCTTTGCTGTTAAATGCAGAGAAGCATAGAGGAGCTGCTCCAACACTCTTCGAGTTTTCTGTTATAGCAACCATTAGATAATTGATATTCAGATCAATTTTGTCTATGGGTGGTTTGAATGCGTCACGTCCAGCAGCTTATTGTGACACTGAAATGAGAGGTCATATTTGGTTTTATGGATCCAGATGGATGCAAGTCAAGGGTATTGTATTCTTTATTGACGAATTTTGTTTGCAAAGGGATTCATAGGAATAATTTTTGATTTCGGAATTGATTATTTTTCATTAATAAAATCAATTTTCAAAATAATTTTATTTATTTTAAAATAATATATATATATATATATATATATATATATATATA
>JAPMOQ010066604.1:205411-245428 GCA_026543055.1 Argiope trifasciata | reverse complement strand
TATTTTTGACGAACGCTCATATCAAACCTGATCACTAAAATCGCTTTGCAACATATAGTGGCAGCTAACAGAAAAAATGCAATGTCAAATGTTGAAATAAAATATTATCAATAGCTTCCAATTAAAACGAAAATATTATTAATCATTATTAATTTTAAACAAAAAACATTTCAGACCTATTCTATTAGATTCTATTAAACGTTTGCTACAGTTCAGTATGTAAAAGTATTAAGTTTTCGATCAGGATTTTTAGTCATGCGTAAATTTATTTGCACACTTACTAATCAGTCAATTTAAATGCAAAAAAAAAAAAAAAAAAAAAAAAAATCCTTGTTGCAAGACGCCAAAACAAGTCTGAGAATTCTTATCGGTTAAAAAATCAGATCAAAGGGACGAGGCTGTTTCTCACTCCACCCAGCATTACAAAACAAATAGAATTGGATGATCACAATTATAAATTTCTGGAGTTTTAGTTTATTTAAATGCAAGGCCTATTGTGAGTTTTTCCTTTAATAATGTTAAAAAATTACGCTTGAAGTTTTAACCAATATATAAAATCGACTCTTATTTCTATAATTTTATCAAAATAAACAAAATTCAGACACTATTTGATTGAAATATAGCACAAAATTTTGATTAATTGTCTGTTGATCTTAATAGCATTATAAGTATCCATTATTTGATGCAAATGAAACGCACAACTTTGGTTTGTTATTAAATGGTTTTAATAGAGTAATAATCAAGCATTATTTGATTGAAACATAAAAGTTTGGTTAGTTGTTGTTTCGTATTAATGTAAAAGTCAGGCTTTGTACTGTGCTACTTTAGAATTATATGAAATAGGAACACGAAAATGTTTAGCTTAAAATAACTAAAGCTGTGACCGAAAGGGCGCCAAAACTTTAATTCTGTCAGGGTAGACTATTAAAATCAATAAATCATGCCAATTTAGTTAAAAATACATTTAATGACATTAAAGGACATGATTTACACGGGGACAAAACTATTTAGGACAAAAAATTTAACATATATGCATTAAAATAATACTCGGGGATTACATCATGCTTTACACTCGCTTCCAAGACATGGACTGATTGTTCATGGCAACAGCCGATAGAGGGCCGAGGAAACAGTTACGGTTACATACTCCCCCTCTGGCTCGCACGACGTCTCGGCGAAGAGTCAGCACTGTACTTCTTAAGTCTACCTGTTCTCTTGATGGGAACTACTGGTCTTATGTTCCTTTTTGGAGGCAGTTCATACCGTTTCAGCATATTGGTATGGTAAGTTCCAAGAACTTGATCTGGTGTACTGGGATCAGGCATAGGACCATCCTGAGTAGATCGTTGAGGCTGCTGCTGTTGTGGGAGCTGTTGAGAGGGTACTGCTGAAGGTATTTGGGGAGTTGGCTCCTGTGAAGATGACGGAAGAGGATGCTGCTGCTGCATTGAAGAAACGGGAGGTATAGTTGTACCTCCATATGACCCCATTTGTGGTTGTCTCTGCTGATGATTGTAACCACTACCCTTTGTAGATATCTGTGAGGGCTGAGATGGCCTATGTTGTTGAACTTTTGGATATTGCTGCACACCTTGTTGTGAATAGCTTCGGCTGATGGGCCTGACTGGGGAAGGTGTTTGACTGTAAGGGTGATACTGTTGAGACGGAACAGCTTTCGTACTAGACAACTGGCTGGGGAACATGTATGGTCGATTCATGGATGGATTAGGAACAAGTAGATTATTTCCAGTTTGTATACGGTGCTCAATGAAAGGAGTGGGATCTCCCCCTGGATGAAAGCATGGCTCAAATTCTTTTAGCAACGTGTTAAGGCTGTCACGTTGTTTGGTTGTTTAATATTTTAAAACTAAACAACCAAACAACGTGACATCCTTAACACGTTGCTAAAAGAATTGTCACGTTGTTTGGTTGTCAAATGTTTACCTTCTTCTGGGCGTAAACAAAGACTATTAGTTTCAGGAGCGATAAAATTGTTTTGCACTGAACTATCACTTGTGACTGAATTCATAGGACAAGAACTACTAATCCTTTCGACAGGACTATTATTCCTAGGTAAGGGAATATCTTTAACAAAAGGTATTCTGCAGTTCGGTTTATCACCAAAATACCAGACATTATTTTTCATATCCATCACAATTCCTGATTTCTTCAAAAAGTCGACTTCGAGGAGAGTACGATTTCCTTTAGCATGTGGCAGGAAATGTAAATCAGTGCGAAAAGTTCGATCAAGCACTTTTATTGGCACTGTAGTTTTTAAAACAACTGATGTGGATTGTTGACCATCTGCTAAACAGATAGCAAGGTCAATTTCTGTGAACTTCTGTCCACGCTTCTTTAAAAAATTAAACATCAGTTCTCCACCAACTGACTGACTGGCTCCTGTTTCAGCACAAACTGTTCCTGTAGCTTCATATATTTCAATGGGGAGTAAAACTACTGGAGAGGTAAAACAAGTAAACATATGTATTGCATTAACTTGAGCCTTATCTTTCTTTGAAGAACAATTTGGGCATATCGATTTTATAAATCCGGGATGACCACAACCATAACAATAAACAGAATGTTCCACATGTCGCGATGACCTATTGTCTGAATTAGATATAGTATTGGTGTGAGCCCACAAAGGATCTTTCTCATGACCCTTCTCATTGACAGGTTCCTTTTTTATTTGAAATTTGGATATAACCTCTTTAAAAACTTCTTTGGGTTTATTTTCACTATAATGCCCTCCAGTTTGAAAATTATGGCCCCTATTCTTTGGGAAATCTCTTCTAAAGCTTTGTTTAATGCTTTCGTAGTCATCAAGTTTTTCTGCTAGATCATATGGAGTTTTCATATCAATCCACTCATGGAGAAACTGCTCTCTCACTTCAGTAGGAACACGGTACTTCAGCTGCTCAGTGATTATCAGATCCTTCAGTTGTTTAAAGGTTTTGATTTCTAAATCAGAGATCCATTTTGTAAAGTAACTACTAAGTTCATGTGCAAAATTCCCCTTCTGATTTCTGGTGCCGATAAAAACATTGTTTTAGCTTTTCACTATTTAATTTGTATCTTTTTAATATGATTTTTTTCAAAAAATCATAGTAATTAGCATTACTCGCAGGTTCTCTGGCTAACATATTCGAGATTTCTGCTGGCAAAACCGTTAACAAGTAGGCTACCCAATCTTTCTTGGGTACTTGGGTCATTTCTGCTCTTCTTTCAAAATTAATCAAATATAACCCCATTTCGTCATGCTTTTCATTAAACTTGGGTGTGATCTGAGCGAGATGAATTTTTGGTTCGATTTCTACTGTATTTCAAGACTCATCATTTAGGCGTTGACTACTCTGTGCTGCTTCTAATCTCTTTATTTCTAATTCACGTTGTTCACGCTGCTCTTCCCGAGCCCTTTCCTCCTTTCTAGTTGTAGGAATTCTATCAAGAATAATCCTAACTTCCTCCTCATCATACGATGAACTTTTAAGAATTTTTTGTTTTAGGTCAATTATTCTAGTGGAAGTATCTACCTCTATCCATATTTCCTGGCATATCTCTAAAAGGTCAGGCTTATTAGCTTTCACCAAATACGCCATGATTTTGGGAAAGAAGATCAAAATACTTAAAATTTCAAATGATCAAAAAAATTTTCTTTTAAATAAAAGAATTATGCAAGCTATTACATTCCTGAAATTTGTACAGTGAAGCAAGCAATATCTATATTACTTTGTAAATAAACACTTTATTCTGTATAAAGTCAATAAATAAAAAAATTATCAGTTAAATATAAAACGAAACTAATTCAATTACAAAGTTGCTTCCTAAAACGAAACTGCATGTAAACAACAAACAAATTGCAGTATTCTAAATCAATTTTTTTAAAAAAAGGTACTGAAATTTAATTAAAATAATTTAGCATCTTTGTTTTCATAAAACAAAACTATATAGCTGTTTTCTCTTTTTTTTTCAAAGCGAAGCTAAATTCAAAACAATAATAATAATATAAAATAATTGGTAAACATATTCAAACTATACTGTATGAGTATTTTTTCCTTTTAAAACACAGTAACTATAAGAAATTTATATGTATCAGTTTTCTTACAACTATCTTTCACTTCCGGTATCAAAACAAAACTTAATATTGATCATTCAAATATTCAAAATAAACCTATTTCTCGGTACTTATTCTAAACACAAAATAACAATATTAAAATTCACACCAAGAATATAAACTCTAAAAATATTTCATTAACTCAATGAAACAAAATTTTCACAAAAGCAAATCAAATCTTTTTTTTAATATCTAATTCAATTTCTTTCATCAATTCAATCAATCAACGATTAACTTTTACTTCATATACGACTTTCGTTTTCAAAAGTCAGAGCATCAATTCTAAAATGAAATATTCTAATGCAAAATTTAATACAAAATATGAATCAGAACTATTTCACCTAGAACAAAATAAAACCAATACTCATTTTCAAAACAAAAGCACAAATTCTTAAAATGAAATACTCCAATGCAACATTTAGTACAAAATATGTATAAGAGTAATTTCCCTTAGAATACAAATAAATCAAATATTAAAACTCTCTTTTAAATATTTTCATAGCATACAATATTTATTTAACTTTTTAACATATAAATTTATTCATTCCTAAATCAACTCTCACCCAAAATTCGATACAGAATATGAATAAAGAGTATATTTATAACACTTCCGGTTTTCTTCGGGTGAAGAACAGAAACATGTTTAAAAACAAAACATCTACTTTGATTAAATCAAAACTTAGTTTTTTTTTGGTAAATTAATTCGTCGATAGTAACTGAATTAAATTAACAACTATTACCAGTAAGATTTACAAAACAATAACAAAACTTATCTGATATTTTTTCATTCTTCGGGACGAAGAATTTCAGCTGGTTTCTTTTCATCATAACCTATTTATCCAGGGTGGTAACCAAACAGCTGAAAAAGAAAGTGAGTCCCTGCCTTGGAATGTAAGCATTGATGTTTCAAGTGTTTAATATTGGTTCAGGCCGAGCGTTGGGCTGCCAAATTATTGCGACCGAAAGGGCGCCAAAAATTTAATTCTGTTAGGGTAGACTATTAAAATCAATAAATCATGCCAATTTAGTTAATATATTTAATGACATTAAAGGACATGATTTACACGGAGACAAAACTATTTAGGACAAAACATTTAACATATATGCATTAAAATAATACTCGGGGATTGCATCATGCTTTACACTCGCATCCAAGACATGGACTGATTGTTCGTGGCAACGGCCGATAGAGGGCCGAGGAAACAGTTACGGTTACAAAGATAAAAAAGCTTAAATTAGATAAAAGAATAATTATCTCAAAAGACAAGGATGAAAATTAATTAAAAGGCATAAAAATCTCTTTATAATATATTAATTAATTATTTCAAAAGATCGGTAGCTGATATATGCTTCATGAAATCGTAAAAGTTAAAAGAAAACTTCTGATGCCAAAGGAAAATTAATAAACTCGTAGGAAAGCTAATAGAGACAAATAAAAGGAAAAATGTAAAAAGTATAACTAATAAGAATTGTATCTCTGATGTAGCAACAAGAATTTAATCGAATCTTATAATTATATGAAGGTTGCCAAAAATTCTTTATGAAATGCTTAAAGAAAACTGGAAATTCTGCTAATTAAGAGCAAATTATCTTTTTTCTATTACAATTAACATAAAATTACACACCAGAAAGAGAAAATAACATTAAGAGTATTCAGACCAGGAATTCAATTGTTTTACTCAGTAAAATATAAATTTAAATTTAAAATATTAATTCAGCAAAATTTGAGATTTTCAGATTAACAACTTGTTTTGAAAAATAAAATAATTGACAATCATTTTTCTTCGAACTAATTTTTAGAATTTGATAAAATCAAAAACTCGAATTCATAAAAAGTTAAAATATAACTGGAATGAGTTTTTTTTACTTCTTTTTCTTTATTCATCAGCATTTTTCAGTATACTTTAAATTAGAAAAAGTTATTTCCTTATTTGCTTCTCAGGAGTTTTTTCTTTAATCCAAAAATTTGTTAATGACGTTTATTTACTGATTTTTTAAAATTTTAATGACTTTATGCTATTCGGGTTTATACACATTAAAAATTTTGCTTATAAGAACCCTTCCTAATAAAATACGATGTCTTTTGATTAGCGCTGCGTATGTAAGTCGGAAATGAATAAAGCTAAAAATTTAAATGGAGTTAAGAATGTTTCAATTCGTGAAATAATTTCCATATTTTTGACTAAGAATAAGTTTGCCCAGCTCTACTTAGAGAATTCATACCTCTAATCAAAAGCATTTTAAACTTTTCTCTACTGATTTAATTTAGATATTACTAAGGGATCTCGTTGCTATTCCCATTCACCGTATACCCAGAGGTTAAGAACCTTGAGTACATGCATTTCGTGTCCCTCCTCAAATCAGTACATTGAATTTAAGTGTGGCTGATACAAAAGCTATCCTCTAAATCATTAGGTTTTCATTTCCCCCAGTAGAGTTAATCCATCTTGCTGATATTCATTCTGTCATTTTCCCGCTTAGCTATGCTAATATAACTATGATTATTATATTATATTTATCTTATTTTGTTGGATAGTATGACTTTAGATATATCCGAACAATTAATATTATTTATTTCTCAATAATTTGAAAAAAAGTGGTAATTTCTTTATTAACTTTCTTTTACTTTTATCAAATTTTATTTTGATATTTCATCTATCTCAATAGAAAAGAAGATTCAGGTATGGTGGTTGTTTCTCGCTACCCTGTAGATACAGAAAATATGAGGGTATACTATCTCCCATTGATGACGGGACGTATTTCTCACAGGAAGAATTGTGCCGTGGCCGTAGATGGCTCTTATGACTTAAACATAGTTTCCGCCAGTATTTCGGTCACGATCCTGTTGACACTTCTATATTCAGTGGTAGAGGTGGGATCAGCTGTACAAAGAAATATTGCTGTCTAGACAGTCCAGTCATGCAGTTTTTTTTCCATGTGTCTCAGGGCGAGTCGGAATAGTCAATTTAAGGTTAATCTATCGCGATCGGAAGGCTACTATGTTTATTCAAATTATAAAATTAAAATAAGATTTGGTTTCAATCGGAACTATGCAGATATTCAATTATGAGATATGAGTCGAATCGAGGTATTATAATTTCTCAATTCAGTACTTTTTCACCATTTAACAATAATACAAATATCTTCTATTATTGAATAATCTCTTTGACGCAACATTTGGTTTTGATTTCTAAACAATGGTCCTCTCTTAATTCAATGTTATATGAAGAGATAATACAGTAATCTTAAGAAAGAACTGACTTTAAGATTTTTAGGAATCTGCACGTTACAGATCTCTCTGCATCTGAGAGTGACATTTATGAATTCAGTTTGTCGTTTTATGAATTTATTATGACATAAAAAGGGGGGGGGGTAGTAAAGCAAATGATGTTTAAGCGCCAGTTTTACACAAAAATTATAGATCTTTACAAGATTTTTATTGAAACTTTTAAATGAAAGTATGGCTGCCAATTCCTTCTCTTATTCAAACCTTAATGAAAAAAGTAAACGAAATTATTAAATTTATAGATATACATCTAATTTTGGAGCAAATCTTTCGAAGAGTTGACTTTTATTGATATGTGTGAGTCTAATTATTCAAGTTTAGGAACTTGATAAATAAATAAAAATGTAAGCAGTTAAATAAAATGAAACTGGATAGTTAATTTTTCATCATAACTGAAAATCCGCATTAAATTTTAGATCAAACTAATCAGCAGAAAGAAGATTGCATTGGCATTGCAATTATAAGGCATTGTATAAATCCACAAAAATGCCAACCAGAGAACCTTTTTAGCTGGAGAAACGAATTCATTGTCATTTCTTTTTGATGAGTTCTGAAGCGTTGTCATTTAATTTATTGAAATCTCTAGACTATTTCTTGATGATTACATTAATAATAAAAGCGAACGAGCGAAGCGAAACCAGATGGCAAAAACGATTGTTGTATAAATGGACGATACTCGCGTGCCAATTGCTTATCAGATCTTGGCAACAGTTTAGTCTTTCTGCCAAGATAACGTAGATTATGAGAGAAACCAGATGAAGGTGATAGCTTCATGGATGTTTTTATATTCACGAAGTGCTTCATTATACACATTACATAATCTGATACAGACATTTTTGTCAGTTTGTGTAGCAAAGGATATACAATTGAAAAATCGAATATGTATAATCCTCAGGAAGTATTTACATTTTTAGCAAGTTCATTAAAATAAGATATGCGTTAATTTCTTTTAGATAATAAGTTATTAATATAGCAGGAAAAAGTATTTTGGATTATTATTTTTGTTTTTCAGATGTAAAAAGGGCAAATTTATTGACATAACAAGATTATATTTTTTTAAGAAAATCGAATTTATAGAATTGTTGCTCCAATCAAAGTTGATTATTTGCCAAAAATGTTGCAAATTTAAAAACATTTTTTATTTTCTCTTATAGAAAATATTGTTCGGGATGCTAAGTGATTTTAACGATTCGTCATATTTTTATTGAATGTCCTGATTTTAATTATCATCGTTTAATTTTTTAAATTTTTTTGTCATTGGACATGGCAGCGCTGTTAAGAGAAAATCCTTACAAAAATATTTTTGAATTTATTAAGGCAATTGGTTTTTATCATTCCCTTTAAACTCTAAAGAATTTTAAATTTGTTTAATTTCCCCCTGTTTCGTTTTAGTTTGAACGTAGACTTTTAATGCATTTTATGTTCTGCTAAAGTTATGTTAAATTATACGATAATACTTTTTTTAATTAACCATACGTCTGGCGCAGTATGGCTTACTTTCGCTCTTGTGCCACTAAAAAACAACAACCAACCAACCAACTTATTGAAAATAACAATTCTATAATTGTTACAGCATTCTATAGAGAAATTTTGGGAATCTTAATCTTTCATATCTGCCCACCCCCCTGCAAGCCCCAAAAGCCCATGTTTAGAATAATGTCTGCTCGCGAATGTGATAACTTAAAAAGACTTATAAGTTCACATGCTGAAATTAACACCAAAATTGTATAGACATCTATCAAATATGGAACGATATCCATTCAAATAGATCTACTTGAATACTTATCCTTCTATTCGTCTACCTGAAGACAAGAGAACACGTTCACTATAAAACATAAAAATTAGATAAAATTTAGCACACAGATTAAACATATAAAATGTAGACACTTGCCAAATTTAGAACTAAATTCGTCGAAATGCTGACTACCCTTTCATCTGTATTTTTGCATGCATGGAAACACACTATTTAAAAAAATTCAGTGATTTAAATGAATGAAAATTAGTAAATGATTTTGTAACTGCACTTGTTGTTCTATAACAAAATTTTGATTTTAATTGTAGGGTATTTGGAAAGAAGGCTCCCAAAATTCGTGTTAGAGTTTCTGGTATGTTCGAATGAACCACATGCCAAAGATTAATCGGAATAAACAATTCAAAATGCCTACATGTAATTAAAATCTCAGATTTACGCCAATGATCGATTTTTTGTAACTATTTTTCTCCAGTGGATTGTAAATGTGACTTTCTTTAATATTTTTCGAAGTATAAAATGCTCATGTGCGCAACTCTAAAAATAAAAATCTAAACATTCGTGACATTCACGATATTGCTGAAGGTCCCCAACTTACATATCTCTCTGGTTTTACTATATGAACGCAGTGCGAGCATAAGCTTTCATAATTGAAAAAAAATGTGTTGATAGAAATACTCTACAGACGCCCATAGAACCATGTTGGAGTATTTCTTTCGACAAAAATTAGCGGTGTAAAAAAAGCAGGCATCGGATAAAAATCAAATTTTTTTAATGAAAAAAATATAAATATCTGCATCTTTCGGAATATATAGCTACAGCGTATACACAATATTAAAAAAACAAACATTCAATGACAGTTCTTATGGAAATAAAAAGTACTTCCGATTACAGACTGATTATCCAAATGATGTTGCTCCTTTGAGATCGACGCCTGCTTGATTTGAATATTCAACAAATACTTCCTTTATCGATAGTCAATCCTTTAGTTTTAAAGCCATAAATCTTAATGTAAGTGGTTATTATGCACAAGCTTTAATCAGTTAATTCCAAATAAATTCCTTAAATCATTAGATTTTGCTTCGTTAACATTGGCCCATGTAAATTGTTGATAAAGTCAGATGAAACTCGTCATCTTAATATTGAATTTACTTGCGCATCTTTAAATGAAAAAACAGCGGAGGATTTTCTTTTCGCATTTTGTCACATATTTCTATTACATGGCATGTTCTATGTAGTAACATTAATATAATTCAATAATTTATTTTACAAGAAGCAATAATTTGCGCAGGAGAAAAGCGATGAAAAAACGACGTCTATTTACATTGTGATAAAACAGCATAAATTTTTCTGTGATTTTACTAAGAGTATCTGATAGGAATTTCTTTGATACTCTTGTCGTCTTAGAAAAAGGATTCTTGGATATCTTGGAAAGGTATGTATGAATGATAAGGATCTTTATCTCCTTTCTCGGAATGGGAAAAAATGCAATAAATATTCCTTATTTAGAGAGTGTGTTAGAAATTAATTATAAAAAAAGTAGGAGATATTGATCTTATATCTGAATTTAGCATTTTTACTGAACTTACATTATGATTCTTGGGGAGTTATTTTGAAATTAATCTTTGCAGTCATGCAGTTAATAGTATTCGGAAATCTTTCGTTTTCCAATTGAATCGAGATATTTTTCCAAGCTGATTGAAATTTGAGTAGAACTATAATTGTATTCACAAAGTTACATATCAAATTTTAATTATATATAATTAAGTTATGATGTTTTTAATTATAATTCAAAAGTACTTGGGAAAGTACAGACCGATTAAAAATCCATCCTAAACGGATTTGGTCTCAATTTTTTCCTAATCGTTACAAAATATTTTTTATAATTCATATTATTTAAGTAAAAACTATAATTTTGTAAAAAAAACATTTATAAATTTAATATTTTTTATTAATTTATTATTGACAAGTCCTAAACAAAATTAAGAATCTCCAAAAGAAGATAATTTGTTCCTCTTCATTCTCAAAATGAAAATTAACAAGAATATTTTGAGAAGAAATTTAATAATGCCTACAACATAATTGGTAAGAATGTAACACAATGCCACTCATATTTTTCTTTCTTTTCAGGTTGCATTAATCACTTTCATCTTTTTCTATAGAGTATTCTTTCTTTAATTAAAATTTTAATCTCAAAATGTCTTCATTTAATTTTTATGAGACATAAACTTTTTATTGTTGTAACAGCAAAAAAGTTTTAAAAATTAAATTAGCTCCTTTTTTAGAAAATATGATATGATTATTTAATGAGACGAATTTCCAATCTGTTTTTCTCATTATTTTAAGAAGCATAGCATACCCTTTTAGAACACATCGCTAATTACAATAACAACAAAAAAGTATTTAAATACGGGAAAAAAGGCAATTTGGAAAAATTAATTATTCAAGAAAAGTTAAGGCTTTTTTAAAAAAAAACATAAAATATCAGTTTTAAAAGTAAGCCGGGACTTATTCGTGGATGGTATATGCGAAATACAAAACCATATTAATAATTAATAAAAGTAAATTATTTATCTATTTTTAGAAATTCAGTAATGGAGGGGGAGTAAAAAAAATCATTGTAGGCTGCAATTAATACAGATGGAGGCAATTGATTTTAAATAAAAGCCCAAACTCTTTCTACGCCTATTTTAATACTAAAAAAACAAACTAAAACTATACTTTTCTTATTATCTACATATATATTATTAGTAAAACAAAACATATAGAACAATGTATAGAGCAGGTATGTATCATCGATTAATAAACTTATTTGTGGGATTTGTAAATTGAACAAATTTTTTCTAACATAATTATTCTAAAATTGCTATAAGTTGTATAAAATAAGTTGAATTTTCCTTTCAGATCGCTGAAATCAGAGAGCATGTCCAAAATTGGCTAACAACATTTTTTCGAGGGTTTTCATAAATTTTTTTTTTCTAAAATAATTATTTTAAAATTTCTATAAGTTGAAATTATTTTTCAGACCGCTGAAATTTGAAAATACCTCTAAAATTGGTTAAAAATAGCTTTTTTCTTCGAGAGCTTCCGTGCCTTCTCTTTTTGTATCTTCACAAATTTAGAATCCACAGACGATAAAAGATTTTTTTTTTCAGTATTTTCTGAAATATAGCAACACTAGCAATTCTTTCAAACCATATATTATCGGTTTGCTTTTTCTATTTTTTGTAAATGAGCAATGTTTTTCCACTCAAATTCTATTGCAAATTAGTTTACAGAATCAGCATTTGACTTGAAATAAGCTGAATTGCCAATCTCTGAGAAGGGGCTTAAAATTGTTTCCCCTCTGGTTGCAAATGAACTTACTTCAGAGTTCACCTGTGCTAGTATGATACTTTGCAAACAACCCCTGCAGTAAGTTGACTAGACGATGCTTGAGGAGTGCCCGTCAGGCAAGCGGTGTTAGAAAAACCGGACCCGAATCGCAACTCTGAGCTCACGAGGCACCGAACACGAGGAGGCACTGCACCAACAGAAAAGGATTCAGTGCCGTATTTGCTCTCAAACGCATCGTTTCATGGAACGCACACCGTAAAGTTAACGGTGGATGCATGGCGAACACCGTATCGATAAAAAAAAAGTGTGTTTGTAAATAAAAAACGCGAGCGCTGAGCAGTGCAGGTGAAAGTGGAGCGATTGTTGTTAGAAAGTTCATGATTGGTTCTTGGTTACCTTGAAGAAACCAATGTCGATGCGCTTTGTGCCTTTTTTAGAGTTTGAAAAATAAAACTGAAAAAAAAAAGAAAAGAAAAAAGGTCGCTCTTACTTTCTTATAACAGGTGGATTTTTATGTTAATGTGCTTGTGGATGCTTGTGTGTAATTATTTAATAATTTGGATCTTTTTGGATTTTATGGATAACTTTTAAGTAGAGGTAAGTAGTGATCATCTGATTGACCAGTATATGTTTTTCATTAAAAAGGAAAGGAATATGTGCAATTTTTTTAAAGTAGAAGAATGGTTTTTCCTCCGAATTCTTTTTATTCATTAAAAAATAAACAAATGAGTCTAAAATTTAAAAAATTAAACACTTTTTCCTCCGAATTCATTTTTTTCTTTAAAAAATAAACGAACTTGTCAAAATTTTTGAAAATAGTACATTTTTTGCTTTCGAGTTCTTTTACTTTATTGGAAAAAGAAAGACAGGTTTACAAATGTTCAAAAGCAGATTATTTTTTTCCCTCAAATTCTTTTTCAAAACAACAAATAAAAATAAAAATAGCTATTTATCAACAAAGAAAACTTTAAGAACAAGGGAAAAAAATTACAAAATTGGTAGTAAAAAAAAAAACTATAAGTGATCTATTTTTTAAAATTTAGTCATACATGTTTTCGAAATTTTTTTCGATTTTGTAAGAATGTTTCGAATTTGAACTTGTATCTTAAAGGGGATAAAAAAGAATTATTTTGGGGAATTTTAATAATTTTTAGAAATTGAACCCAGTTTAATACCTTTGTTTCGAAAATATGTAATTATGGATTTTAAAGTAGTGTAGAAATAAATTCATTTTTTCTATTGAACAACAATACTTCTGCCAGTATTGCGTAATTATGTTCTGATTTAAGTTTATTTCAGAATACGTTTTCAAATTTTTATAGAATTTATATTAAAATGTTTAAGTAAATATTTAAGTTATTTTCAGATTTTTATAGAATTTACATTAAAAGTTTTACACAATTTAATGTTAAAATCCAATAAAACTTTAAGTAAAAATGAAAATAAATTCATTTCTCTGAGGCTAAAAGTTTATTTTATATAATTGAGATAAGGTCTTAATTTGAATTAAACGTTATCTTCAATGCGCTATGACCTTTAAATAACATATACAGGTTCAATGCATTAAGACTAAAAATAAAAAATTCTCAAAACCATTTTTATTAAATACAGATATTCAAAAAAATTTATTTTATCAATTTCTTTATTTTTAAACTTTTTAATAAAAACTTCGATATTTTGAAAATAGATGGTAGATAACAAATTATTTTTATTTCTATGAAATGATCACATTTTGCGAAGCTGCAAATTGAATGCACATAATTGAAAGGAAACATAAAAAGGGTATTAACTGTCATAAGCTTTAAAAAATTGTTGAAAAAAGAATACACTCGGAGTTTTCTAACAAAATAGAAGCAAAAAGTTTAAAGCAATAATATTCTCATTGCCATTTAACACCAATAAAATGTTTGAGAATTGTTAGAACAACTTCAAATGCCTTGATATCAACGGATATAAAAGATTACGATCAAATACACTATTATTTTTCGTACTTCTTTCAACATAAATTGTACTGTCGCGCCATAAATTTATTTTGGCAACTCAATCAGATAATGGAATTGCGCCTTTTTAAACGTGACTCGACTAAACAATACTTTTGAAAAAATTCTCATTCGACACTTTTTAATGAGAATGATGGCGTATTCAAAGAGCTACTACTTCAACATTTTCGAATATAGGAAATCACCAAAAACAATGCTGCTTTGTTCTAAGTTGTTTTTAAAATGTTTTATTATGTTTTCACGATAAATGATAAAAACCCGGATTTTATTTTTGTTTTAAAACTAATATTATAGAAAACTTACTGGTTCAATTTTAGCTGCTTGTGTTTTAAAATAAAATTTGAAATTTCCGCATTCTATGAAAAGTAATTTTAATATCTTAAATATATGTTAATTAATTGCATCAATATAATTCAGATAAATATTTTTCGATTCTTACTATTTGTTTACCCCCCCCCCCTATATATATATATATATATACAATCATAAAATTATTAAAATAATCAAAACACATTTCTTGATCAACAAAATTAAAACGAAACCAAATAGGTCGAAATCGACATTAAAACTCAATTCAGAATTACACGCTAAAAGTTCACAAAATGAAAGGTAAATGAATAAGAACCAATTAATGAAACAAATCCACAATACTATATTCAAGGAATTATATTCAAAGAATTATTTAAACGAAACAGAAACAGAAGTAACTACGGAAACGAAACCAAAACTGGAATCGTAACTAAAAATCATTACTGATTAAACAAGTTTTAAGAATTAAAATGTTTTTAAATCAATCATTGTATTTAGAAAGCGCAAATGCAGCTACAACTAAAATACAAATGAATATAAATTAATTAACAAAATAAGACAACCGAATCAAAATAATCAATAGAAAAAAATAGTCAATAGAACAGGAATCCGGCCTGAAAACTTCGTCAGGAGCCACTTTCAAGCAAGGATTCCTAATAAGGGATTTTTTCTGTGAGGCATCGATGGACAATGGTCAAAAGTATTGACACCTCGTGGCCCGAAAATCCCCCGAAATATATATATATATATATATTGTTCAATATCAATTTTCAAGTTAATGATATACTTTTTATTCATACACTCAAGTTCAAATACATTTTTAAAAAAATTGTAGTGGATGACACATGATGTTAATACAGTTTTTTTTTCAAATTTTAATTCATTAAATTTAATTAATTTTTAATATAGAGTTTTCGCAATTTGTAAAGAGAACTGAAATCAACAGGCAGTAGTTAAATTGATAAAATGCGAGGATTTGAGTATTTTTCACGTGAAGAGAAAGAATGTGAGTTCAGTTCTTTCGAAAATCATGAATTTTTTCATGCTTATTTTCTGAAATTTAATAATTATTTAATAAAAAGTAACAAAAATGAAAATGTTTTTTTATATTACTTGTTAACTATTGTTAATATGTACATGAAACATAATAAATTAATTTCCATAAAAATTATCAAAAAATAACCTTTGGGAGGGAAAAAAAGGGGAAGAATAAATAAATGGAAAGAATAAATTAAATTCGAATGCTCTTATTAAATAGAATTCGTTAATGTAAAAAGACGTTAAATGAATTTGGAATTTTGCTTCAGAAAAAAAAAGAAAACAATTTGTGAATGACAAAATTTTACTAAATGGTAGATCAAATTAATTTTTAAAGGATATTAGTTCCTTTATTTTCTCTTTATATAAACGATTTGAAAACAAAAAGATTAAACTGTTATTATTATTATTCTTAGGTCAGAAACTTTTATAGGGATCGTGACCTCAAAGATATAATGTTGTTTAATGTTACAATGGTGTAAAGCTATTAGAGAGCCTACTTTATTATTTAATCCTCTGACTGCGCAATTTTCAAAAATCATTATTTAGATGTAACATTTGAAATTTAATTTTTTAAAAAATTTAAATATTTTTTAAACGAAGCGTATTTATGCTATATGTTGCACAACAATAATATGATAAAATAAAAATCTGTAATCGTAAAAATAAACTCATTAATTTGCTACAAATTCGAGATGTAATAGAAAATAGACTGACTGCTAACCCGCAGAAATCGTGGGACAAGTGGGTACGGGTTTGAATGCTAATAAACATTCAAAACATATAAAAAATAACGTAGGTGTTTAAAATATCCAAGTATAAACATTCAAACATTTAAAGAATAAATAATTAATACAAAAGGTGGTTAAGAAAATCAAATTCGCTTAAGGTATCCGACTACATTCGAAGGAAAATTTTTGAAAAATTGGATCCTTTAAAAACTATTTCAAACTATGGTTTTTAGATAGATTGTCAATTACAGTACAAAATGCTTTACATACTATAAAATTATTAGAAAATATTCTATATTTTGAGAAATAGGAAAATTTGTAGAAAATTTTAATAAAGTTTAATCAAAGCAAGTTAAAATAAAATTGTAATCCAGAAATCCTAATTTTCTTTGTACACAAGTTATAGAATATAGTGATGATTGAAATGATCCAAAATATATGAAAAATTTGAATTGCTAAGGAGCTATGGGTAAAAATATACGTACACATGTATTTTTCTATAAATTCACATCTTAAATTTTCTAAAAACACCTATAAATGAAAAAGTATTTCCTCAGCAATAAAACTTTCGACATTTCATCGCCTATAGTATTGAAAACACCCCCCGAAATGTTTATGTAAATACCTCTATTAGTTTTTGAGATGTCATGTTAACGGTGGAGAATTTTAAAGAAAATTAAAGTTTTTAGAAAAATGAAATTAAAGACAAATTTTTGCTGAAAAAATATGTGACCCTGGAGGAGAGGTCAGGCCTTCCTTTTCTTAGAAAAGATAAACTGTTTTAGGAAGAAGAAAGTCTGAATAACAAGAAATAACAATTAAAAAACAATTCTTCAATGTGGTCTATAACTAGTGTTTTTAACGTAGTGGGGTGAAAAAAAAGGTTTCATAATAAATATCTAAAATTGAAAGTTTATATCAAAATTGAATGATTTTTTGCTATCTTATTTATTAATTTTGGAATCTTTACGAAATCCTTTCCCTCTTAAAATAAAATTGAAGTGGCAGAAGTGATGAAATTCAAACATCCTGGAATTAACAGCAATATTTACAGTTTTCAACTCCAGAATCGGTTGACTGATTATTGCCTTCACTTACTAGTCTGGAATCATGGTTATGAGCAAGAATACTCACGCGATTGATTCCGGAATGTTTTAATCTTTGGATATTGATGTGGGATGAATGCGCGTGATTATCCTTGGAGCCACATTTCTGTCCTCTCTGGTTGTCATGATCAAGGAAATTGTAGAAAGTAATTACCTCCCACTTTCAAGACAGGTAATTATCTAATTTATGATAAACAAGTAACTGTGCGGTTTTGATGATCGCTTTTAATTATATGCATTTCTATTTATTTAATTTTGCTATAGGGATATTTTAAATTATTTTTTTTCAAATGATTATATTTTTTAGTCATTATGCAATTAAACAAAAAGTTAAATATGAAATTTGTAAAATGGTATAAGAATTCAGTTTTTTAGAGAGATAATTTGTAATAAATAGGGTACTATGCGAATTACCATGATCTTAACTTGTTAATTACGTGACATGGATTTCTATTTGTTTACTTTTATTACACGTGGATATTTTAAATTATTATTTTTTAATTATATATTTTATGTAATTCTACAGAAAGTATTTTAAATATGAGATCGTCAAAATTACCTAAGAATTAGATTTTAAAAGATTTACCATATCTTAAATTTGATTATTTTATATAGGGAAATACTTTTAATCTTCGATAAAATCTAATAATCTAGGAATCAAAAACAAAATAATTACATTACCGGACATCGATGCTGGGATGGCATTTCGGGAAGAATTTGAGACTACTTATTTAAAATTTAATGTAATTAGGATATCAGAATTTACTCTGACTTAATATCAATACACACTCCGGAAAATACGTAGTGATTTTATCATGCATTTTGTTTGTACGATGTATTTATTATGATTTTACTCAATATATTATATCCAAATTCAGTTTGATTTTTAGATCATAGTTATTCAACCTATTATATTCAGAAAAACTGTCAACAGTTTGAGCTGAATTATAATAATTTTCTACGACAAAAATTCTATAACAAAGAACTCTAAAATCTTGGAAGTAATGTTTGTTTATAAAAAAGAGTATATCAACCATGAGAGATTAATCGCAACTTCTCTAGGGATAAATCTTATGAAAGAGATTTTAACTCAAAAACAGATCAAAGAGAGAGGAAAAGTGCAGATCCCCACCGAATTAGTAGGCATTATACACAAGCACTTAAGGTTAAGGTTATAAGTCATTAAAATGTTGCTAATGGTAACACACATTGTCATAAAAATAAACTCAAGTACATTATCTTATATTTCTTTTTTTTCTTCTGATATACGATAATTGAGCAAATTACATTTTAAAATTCAAATATTCCAAACAAATGTTTGATCTTTTTTTTTCTCTCGTAACTAAATATAGAGAAAATATTTTAATCATGGGAAAAAAAGAAAGAAAAAGAAATTGAATTTCGGATTTTGACGAATCTTCAGATCTTCCTGAGTTCAAAAAATTATTTTTGTTCCATGTTATTTTACCGTCTGTCAGTCGGGCTGTGAAGATAATTCTAAAACGCTTTGAGCTAGACAGATGAAATTTGGTATAAGATCTTTATGCCAAACTTGAAGATTATGAGCAAAATTCCATTTAGTGGAATTGTGTTTGTGCGGTTGTGCGAATATGTGTTAATATGATAGTTACAAAACCTACAGAACTTGATGGATAAAATTCAATACCCAGATTTAACATCTATCCTTAGTTACGTACCAGGTTTTAAGTCATATCCTACAAGAGATTGTCTGTTTGTCGATTTGTACTTTTAGAAGCATATGAACTTGATATCTCAAAGACGTAATGAAATCAAATATGATATGCAATTTTGTCATTAGAAATGTTGTCTTGTGTCAAATTTTAGTTTTAGGTTCTTGGTTCGGAAAAATGCAACTAAAACATAACTTAGATTTTCTGATGCTATTAGTTGTATGCCATATATTAATCTTCAAAAGGATTAGACTTTAAATTGAGTAAAAATTTAAGTTTAGGCAAAGATTAATATTTCATTATTGATATTGGTAGACATCAATATTTGCTCACAAATGCCATACATGACATTTGCAGGCTTATCCAAAGTCCAAAAGTTTATGCAGATTGAGAGAGGTATGTGGTGAAACTTTATAAGTTTAATAACAGCCTCAGGGCATGCGTGATTACTTTTGTTTAATGGTCATGTTAAGCGGCTTCGAACTTATCGTTGCGAGTCTGGTCCTCGGCATCACCAATAGAGACAGATACTTTATTAGAAAGTATGTGCGAAAATGTTGGAAAGACACTCCCACTGGTTAAAATATAACACTTCATCCTTGTTTAACGAACTGGAAACGATATCGATCTTACATCAAGAAACCTATCTATTCAGAACTTCTAATTTCAGACTAATAATGTCACCTGATGTTCAGATCGAAGTTATCGGTGGATGCAGGATAATAAATATCTAGGATAATAGTTATGTAACTCTAATTTTTTTTCTTAGTTTGTTCATGGAACAAAATATATAAGTAATTTCTGTATCATTGTAAATCGTATATTCAACTTAGTGAGTACCAGACAGTTTCCTTATAGAAATGCATTTTCTTTCCTCAAATGCCATTTAACAAAGATCCCTTGCGCCATTTGCAAACCTTTTATTATTGACAGAGAGGCCTTGTCCTTTAATTGCTGTCATTTAAATAAGACATCTTTCAAGCGAAATTGTTAGAACATTCTTATAAATATATCGTGAATACTTTAGTCATTTTTGTCACGTGCATTTTCTTTCTTCGAATCAAAATTTATTTTTTAATGCTATTCAAAGAATATTTTTGATTAATTAACTTAAAAAAAAGAAAGACACAACTGCATTGATACGTACTATGCAATAATGAAAATAATCAAAAGGAGCAAAATATACTTTTTACAGCACTGTATTTAATGAAAAATTGGCGTTAAATGACATTGTAAAAGTTTTAACAATTGTTAAAAAGTGATAAGAATCTATTAAAAATTTATATAATCTATAAAATCTATATAATTCATGTAAATCAGATTCGTATAAGTGTAACATCCGAATTTTTAGGAAACTTTCCGACTTAAGGTTTTTTTTCCCTATGTTAACAGAGAAGACCCACTTTTTTGAAAAATAAAATGAAAAAAATGAATAAAAAAATATTTTAATATTTTTTGGAACTGTTATTTAGAATTTGGAATGGAACTAAAACTGTTAAAAGTAATTTTAAATTTACCGAAAAAATCTTCGGGTTTTTTTTATACAAAGCATATAATTATCATCATTTTAATCCAAAGAATTACTGCGTATCATAACATAACATAAAAAAGAATATTTCTAGCAAAAGTAATTCTTTAATAAATGATCATCATGGAAATTCTATTAGAGATTAATATTTCCATCTGTTAAGATTTACGTTCATATTATAGTATGAGTCATGAGATACGTTTCAATATCTATATGAATATGCTTTATAATATAATAAAAGCAATGCATTTATAAACAATGTGATGAAGAGGATTTTAACAAAAGGAATAAAATTAATTTGTCTATCAGGAAATTTTTGGTATATCTATGTGCAATAATATTACATCAACAATTTTATAAAATAAAATATTATAAGGTTATTTAAAATGCAATAAATAACAATTTTGAAATAAATATTAAAATATTAATATTGTTGATATTTAAATTTTAATCGATGTTATTTTTCTTTAATATACGCCGTTAAGAAAGGCAGTTAGTTAATAGGCAGTTTTCGACAAAAATGTGAAAAAAACTCAACATTATACAGATTTATTTTCCTTGCTGTGAGTCACTATACTTTTTATAGGAACAAAAATATGTCTTATTTAATTTTACTTAATCTTTGAACGATTCTGAATGTTTCAGAAATATTTTAAAATACAAGATTTTTTTAAAAAAATATTTCATTATTGCAACACGTACAGTTTCTTTGTTCATCAGTTAAGCTTAAGATATAAATAAAAGTAAGTTTGATGAAATTTCTTTGATTTTTTTTATCATGCATTATTTCTTTACAACGATGGTTAAACTTTGATTTAAAATACCTTTCCTTCAGGTTTAGTGAGAAAATTTGAAATTGCTGTTTCCAAAAAATAATCTTTTCTTAATCTTAAAAATATACGATGGATTTAAAACATTCTTACATTTTGAAGAAAATCGCGAAGAAAAAGTACGATTTAATTTTCAGATTCAGTCCAAATTTAAACAATTTATTGTAAAATTTTTAAAGATGCCACTCTGTTGCTCCATATTAACGTCCGTGAAATTTCTGAAAATATTTCACGACTTAATTCCATACGGTCTTTAAATGCATCTTTGATGTGGGATATTCAAAATCTCTTTATTTCTTAGCGCTAAATTCAACAGCATCTCATGTTGCTCTTTGTCTTAATAACTTATTTTTAGAACCGCTACTCACGTAGTTAAACAGGCTTTGCCGATGTTGCAGCTTAATTTGATTTCCAATATTTTCTCATTCCTCAGAACTTTCACTTTCGATGGAATTCGAGATTTCAGTAAATTTATCTATCTGTTCATCTCCTTGAACATTACTTTGGTTATATTTGCATAGCAACTATTTTGTTTTATTCTAGAAATAAATGTTGATTAATCTTTTAAGTAATGAACTTTTTAAGAATTTTTAAATGTAAATAAAATTATGTATCGTTTGGGCTTTTTTAAAATGCATAATTATGTTTTAATCAATAAATGAATAATTATCAAATACTTATAATTTCTTTTCCTCATTTCGAAAGTCCAAACGATATTTATTTCCAGATGAATAAATCCTTTTAGAATATAATTCTAGTTCCTAAAAATCAGTTATTAAAATACATTAAAATTAGCTGAAATAGTAAAAGAATGAAATTAACTTAAAGAATAAAATAATAAAGGCAAGTAAAAGAAGGTAAGGATTTCATTTGATTCACTTTAATATAGATTTTAATCTTTATTTCATGTGAGTTTTAGAAAAACTCTGTTCATGAAATCTTTAATTAAAAATAGCAAAAAATTAAAAAAATTGGATAGTAATCTCAATTATTAAGTGGATTAAATGACTATAACGATACGTCATCCACAGAATCAAAATTATAGTTACTTCTATTAATGCATTCGATTTTGTTCTGCATTTTGTTAGAACAAACCATGTTACTATAATATGAATAAAGAAGCATTAAAAATAAAGGTAAACTAGAATCAATAATTTCCAAGTGTTGATTATATTTACGAAAATTTAGTAAGTTTATTAAAAATGCACTGTGTTAAAAACACATAGTAATGCAACGCGTTTTTAAAATGCACACAAAAAAGGCAATAGAGCATTTTTTTTAATCTTTAAAAAAGAATTAAGCTTTAATTATTTGTTTTCATTGATAAAGTAATACACAAAGTAAGTTTCAGGAAGATAAGTAAAAATTTATAAAGATTTAAAAAATGATAATCGAAAATGTAACAAATAAGTTTTTTTTTTGCTGTTTTATGAATCGTTTAGAGTTTTTGAATATTAGAAATAGAATAAATAAAAATAACAGAAAGTCAGCTGCTTTCAGGGACCATTGGCTGCTCTCCATAGTGAAAGCTTTAAATCAGTCACATGAACAGATTTTAATAAATTGCTTACTTTTTTTTAAATAATGGAATATTATTTTAAATTATAAATTCCCAATAAACACAGAACCTTTTTAATAGTTAGCTGTGCTTGCGATATGACATATTTAATTGGCGGAATATGTCAAATTATTAAAGCTGGAGTCTTTGTTAAAGTTTTATATTGAGATTAATCTTTGAAAAAATGGAGATTGGTGGAAGATAAGTAAACATTGTTGACATATCTAGGATTCATAAGCTTTTACATGACAAAAAAGTGGCGAAATCAGTGCAGTGATTTTAATTAACAGTTTCTATAAAGCATCTTTTCGTCTAGAAATAGAAGTACTTTGTAATATTTATCTTGAAGATGAAAGACGATCTATAACGATATCGAACTAAGTATCATGATTTTTCATATGAAATAAAAACTGACAAAACCGATACGATGGTTGTAGTTGAAGCACTCGTTCAATACTTTTTCCCATAGTAAAATATAGTGTTTGGAATTTCTCTGGAAAATAAGGGGTTTTGCTGGAAAAGCAGCTATTGATTATAAATTCCGGATTATGATCCTTCATATCATGTAAAAAAATCAAAATTGACACAGTGGTTATTGTTGAAGATTTAGGACAATGTTTTTCACTATAGAGAATGTACAGTGAAGTATTGTTTTGTGGATTTTTTTTAGGTTATGGGTAGCATACAGTCTTTGATAAATTCAGATATTATGCGATAGTAAAATTTTCGAAATTGGATTGATGATCGATATTGGGGAGCTAGTTCTTTGATACAGATTAGATTCTCAAATTATTTTAAATATACAAATAAAAAAATTCGTAAAACTTTTTTATTCAAAATTTTTTGCTAAAAATATTGAAAGCATAGATTAAATGGAGAGAATTGTATTGAATTGTTTTTTTGTTTTTTTTGGCGTTTTATTACACCAAAGATAAAAGAAAAACAAGACGACAATCTAAAAAGCAAAGTCAGCAAATTTTTTTTTTCAGATTCTTTTTTGTAGAATTTAAAATGACTTTAAATATAGATTTAAACAATTAAAATTTGAGGTTTAAAAAGATACCTAAAAATTGTTCCTAATTAAAAAATTATTTTAAAACATATTAATATGCATCATTTACAGCCATTGACTGACAACTTGTTTAACTTTTTATTTATCAAATTATTTTATCATCATTTTTCCAATTTTATTTGTGCATTATTAGTTATGTTTTGGTATAGGAAAATTCCGGAAGAGAAGAAGATTTTTTAATTAATAAAATCAATTTAATTAGTTAAATTAATAATTAAAGATTTCTAATTTCGGCTTTTAGTTCATATCTTCTTATATGCTTGTTGTCAGATTTATTCTCTTCGCGTTCTCTTAAATGGCGTCAGAAAAGATGATCATGTGACGAAGTTATCAGCCTGATTTAACGGTGCTTTTAGGTATTGTCGATAAATAATGAGTTAATTGATATTACTCGAAATAAAAGTACAGTATAGGTTCTTGAACAGGATAGGTTAATAAATAATATTTATGAGAATTTTTTTTTCAAACTAAGTTGATTCTTTTTTTTACTGATATTTTAATTATTTTCATGTGTTATCATTGATATTGAAAATCTTTTGGGGGGAGTATCAATTTTCCTATTATTTTTGAGTAAAAAAACTACATTCCCTTTCATAAAATTGTAAATATAGACAACTTTTCTTTTTTTTAAATTACTTATATCACAATTTTATTTTTTTAATAATTTTGAACAAATAAAACTACATTCCCTTTCATAAAGTTGAAAAATGTAGACTACTTTTCTTTTTGAAAAATTTCTTATATCACAATTTTACTTTTTTAATAATTTAAAGTTTTTGGCTGTCTGACTCTTTACCATCCAACATGCAACTGGCCTTGTAAAAAGCATACATTTTCTAGGTTCAAAGCAATAAATTGGCAAAGTTTTATCGCCATCGGAGGAACGGTACGATAGCGCATAAAATACAAATTAACAAAAATTCATTTTTAAGTATTAGATTTGAAATTATCGTTAAGTTAAATTAGTTGAACACATATTATTTATACTTCTCCTTTATATATAATTCAATTTCAACGAAATATTCAGTGTCGACAAGAAAATAAATATCATTCCCAATTAAACAAGATAGCTATTTCAAATTTCAAACAAATTTCGAAAATCGTTTCTTCTGTAGCCGCATCGCTTCGGATATCAGTTAATCTTTTTAAAAAAAATTAATGCGCTATGCTTCTCGAATGAAAATGATACTGAAGTGAAAAATTTATCTTTACACGACCTGGTCATAAAATGATTCGAGATATATTCTGTAGAAATTATTCACAAAGTTAAAAAAAAATGAACAAAATGAAAGAGAAAAATTGTCGTTTGATTAAAAAAACAAAAAGACTGGCAAAACCTGTATATTTTATAGGAACAGCTGAAAAGTCGTTTTCATTTGCCGACCCAGGGTGAAAGGGAGAGGTCTGGGAATTGAAAACAAGTAAATAAAGACAACGAAGAGAGCGGGAATCCGTTCGATGCTTCAATTTTAACAGTGCTTTCGCTTTGAAACTGGTTTTCCGTCTACCTGTCAGGATTCCTGCCTGTGCTTTATTTGAGGAAGATGCGTCAGGTAATACCGTCGATTAAACTTTGGGGAAATTATTCGCTTTGCTGCATATTTATAGTTCTAATGATTGAGAATTGCAAAATCTCGGTGTTGGGATTTCATTAAAATGAATTATTTAACCTAAAATCTTTCTTCTCTCAAGTAATTTTTTTCTTTCTTTTTTTTTTTTTTGGAATACCAGTACTTTCTTGTAGCTTCGAAATTCGTGTCTTTTCTTTGAATGGTCAAGGTATTACTATTTTTTATTAAAATAATTGAATTAAAATTATTACAAACTTTGCGATCTCAAGAGTACGGTAAATGTTTTTGAAGAAAATTACCATGTTTCGAAACATTTTTTCCAGCTTTTATAAATTTTGATATCTTTTAAATAATACTTTTTCATTTTCTTTTTGATAATCGAACCAATTTTTAAATAATGTGGAATTTTTTTAAAAAAAAAGTTGCCTGCAAAAGAGATATAATTTTTATAGTGGTGAAAGAAATTTACTTATTTAAACTACAATTTCTAATATCCGATAGTTTAAAAATATAAAATTTAAGAAATGTTATCTTTAAATATAATAATGCAATCAAATTTATTATCTGATATTATATATTTTTATTTAGTTATAGTTATTCTGTTTTAATTATTCATTATTGTCTCACGTTATCAAATTGTTAAAAAATATCTTTATTTGCATACAGATGTTTGCATCAGATACAGATTGGTAATTTATATTTCAAGCATTCAATAGACTTTTCATTTCGAAGCACCTCAACCAAATCTTCTATACTTCATTGCAAATTGACCAATCATAAATGCTATTGTATAATTGCAATTTATTATCTAAACGTATATTATTTTATCATGTCCATAAACAGTATCGTTTTATGCAAAAATATGAAAATAATATAATCATCAAACCGATAGTACTTTCGACATACTGCTACTAAAACAATAAATAATAGAAGATTTTAATGTTTTTCAAATATTTACATACATTTAATAAACTTTTTTCGTTATAATTTATCTTCTATGAGGGTATATTTTACGTCACCCACAAAAATTGCTGAAGCTTTGTATTTTATATGATTACAAGAAGTAAAAATTAATTTTTAGTTATTGCCAAATCCAGTTTTTAAGGATTTTGGAAACACTGAAATTGCCCTCCATATTGTGGTCTATGGAATCTCCATGGAAAAAAAAAAGAAAGTTAAGATTTACTAGTTTTTTCCTTAATTATAAAGAGTTATAAATTACATAGTTAAAGTCAGATTATTCTCAAATTCAATGATCATTTTGTTAGTATATATTGTTATTACTTTCCAGAACATGTAACACAGAGAAATCATAGTAATCAGTAAAAAATTCGAACCATTGTCTTTGACGAATATTCAAGTTTTAGACCTTCCCCAGATCGAAAAATACATTTTTGGAAAATATCTGTCTGTCTGCAACAAATATAATTAAAAAATGTTTGGACTTGGATGAAAAATTGTAAAAGGGTCTTTAAACCAAATTTTTAGATTTTTGTCACATTTTGAATGAAATTTATTCAAAGGAAGTTCGTCATTCTGGCTGTTCGAATATAAGTAAATAGGATAAGTGCAAAATGAAGAGAGTTAGATCAATAAAATTTGATACACAAATTTATCATCTATAGTGTAGACATCAGGTTAAAAGTTCAGCCAAAACCAGCTATGGGTTATATCGGTAATAACAACAAAATTGTCTGCAATCTTTACATTCAGAAAAATTTAAACATGATGATTAAAAAACGCAGTAACTTAACTATATAAAATTTGGCATGAGAATTTGTGACTACAAGTGCAGTGTTGTGTCAAATCTTGTTTTTTATCTGTTAAGAAAAATGTGTCTAAAACACAAACTCAAATTTGGATAAAAATATCGTATGGCAGTGATTAATGCCAAATAACTCTGTAAGGATGACACAATAGATTCAGGAAAACGCTTAATTCACACCAAAAAATATTTTCTAATTGTGTGCTGATGCCGTGTAAGATGTTCTGTGTTTTTTTAGAACGTTCCAGCTGGTTTGTCATTATATTATTATATCCTTTTATAGTCTTTGAATTTATTTTTCACGAAGAAGTAGGAAAGAAGTTTGTTAAACAAGCATATAAAAAGTTTTAAATACTTTCTATAAAGCTTTTCATTTAAATGGTGTTATTAATTATTGCTTCTAGAGGGATTTATGTTTTGCAGTTATATCCAAGTATAAGGACTATTTTACAGAAAGGTTGTTAAATAAAATTTTGATAACTATTAACATTTTAAATATACATATTTAATGATTAATAATTTATTTTTTATTCAGGCAATCTATATTAAGGAAATTCTAAAACAAAGGAAAATGTAAATAATATTTATTTTCTAAGTTGCTGTACTTTTTTGCTTGTTTTATCAAATATTCACATGAAATTCAAAATGTACTTTGACACAATATATGATATCTTATGTATGAAAGTCAGTTTTTTTGCTTTTCCTTCTACATCAGTTCTAATATTCTTCATTTCCCATAAAACTTCCAATTCTACATTTGAACTTGAAATTACCATAAAAGATATTCAGTTCTACATTTGACTTCGAATTTCCCTGGAAATAAAATGTGAAGAGACGTGTTCGGAGTTTGGAATAGCGCGAATACGTGATACGTTTTTGTGATGATGAAAGTTTTGGGTGTAGAAATTATCCAAGAGATGTGAATGGCAATACGAAAAGAATTGTATTCCGAGAATATTTCTTTTTATTATTCTTATTTGGGTTGAAATATTTGAATTTCTAAATGGAAACTAGAGCGTTTTATTAGCTGGGAAGATTTCATGGTTTAAAAAGACTTTAGAGTAACAAGACGTTGATTATTTACACACTTGTACCCACTTTTATATATAGCGAAACATACACTGATGGAAAAAAAATCCCAACACTAGGAAGGAGCTGTGCTAGATAAACGAAATTTGGTAGGCGTGTTTATGCATCCGAAAGATGACGTCGATTCAAATTTCGAGCTACGCGTGTAAGTGTGGCGCTAGTAGCGACACTATGAACATGCAAATGAGGTTTGCTTTAAATAAGCGCTGTAAGGTTCGTGATCGTTATTTACAGTTGAGATTTGACGTAGTGGGTTAATGTTAGTCAAGGATGCCTCTGAGAAGACGAAGAAGTCATTATCAACAGCTCACTGAGTTTGAACGAGGTCGTGTTGTAGGGCTACGAGAAGGTGGGTTTTCTTTCCGCGATATTGCTGAAAGACTTGGCAGGAATGTATCCACTGTGCATGAGTATTGGCGGCAGTGGTCAAGGGAAGGTACTTCCTCAAGAAGACCAGGTTCCGGGCGGCCACGTGGTACTACTGAGAGGGAAGACTGTCGTATTCGGCGTATGGCTGTGGCTAATCGTACTGCGTCTGCAGCTGAAATTCGAACTGCAGTTGGCACCACAGTGACACAACGAACTGTTACAAATCGGTTACTTCAAGGACAGCTCCGAGCCAGACGCCCTGTACAGTGCATTCCACTGACTCCAAACCACGGCCGTTTGCGACGTGAGTGGTGTCAAGCTAGAGCTCATTGGAGGATGGAGTGGACAACTCCAGCGTCATCCACAACCAGCTCTAACCGTCCCTGCATTGACCGCCCAAGTGCAACAGGCATGGAACTCCATCCCACGAACTGATATCCGACATCTGTACGACACAATGCATGCACGTTTGCATGCTTGCATTCAAAATTCTGGCGGTTACACCGGTTACTGATGTACCAACATTTCACATTTGAAATGGCTCTTCTCGCCAATGGCTCTACCTGTGATCTTGAAACTTTAATCAATTAAATATGTTACCTAGACAAATGTATTCCTAAAATTTCATTACTGTACAGTAATTTTTTCTTGGTGTTGGGATTTTTTTTCCCATCAGTGTATGTTAAAGGTTTGTTGCGTTATAGTATTATGATATTACTGATGGTATATATTATGACATCTATATGATATTATGTTAGTTAATTATTTTCTGTCATAAAGAAAAAACAGTCAGTTGTAACTGAATAATGTTTCAGTACAATATTTGTATGGTATGTGCAATTTACCATTTCCTGCCAGACTGATATTTTGATTTGCTTTCGAAAAATTTGAAGAATTAATACTACATAAAATTGAAGCCTATGTAAATTCTTTAGCATGATAATAAAAATATGAATTACTTTTATTTTTCCCTATAAGACTTTGCTTTAAAGTCTTATAGGGAAAAATAAAAGTAATTCATATTTTGTTAAACTATACATTTTATAACAATTTAAGCGTGTAATAAAACTATTTGCTATTGAAATCACGAAAAATGTTTTTTTAATTAATAGTCATAAAACTTAAAAAATCAAATAAATTTTATTATCAAAAAAAACTTTTAGAATTTGATCTTAATATTTATGACTAATCATAGTTTCATTTTTTTTCTTGGAAGAAATGAATTAGTGTCAATTATTTGATGCATTTCTTATGAAGAATTTAAATAATTTAAGTTAAGTGAAACTGAAGTGATGTTTGATGTTCAAAACAATAAATAAATGGAATAATTTTTGGAAAACCCTATCTTACGATCTTAAAGAAATTTTTACAAAAATTAACTTTTTGTGTTAGAAATTATACAACGCAAAGAGAATTTCCCACCTTCCTTAAATATCCTGGATAAATTAAACGACAAATCTGCCACGATAAATATTAGCGGGGGCATAATAGCCCACATTACGAGTAACACATGCACCGATTCTTCTAGAGACAAACAATTTGTCATTTGCTATGATTCAGGGTAAAAAATACTGTTATTGTACTTACTATGGTAGCAGGAATTAATCACTCTATTGCCCATAGCGAAATTAAAAAATCATATACAGAGAGATTCAAAAGTACTTAGAAAAACTTTAATAGTAGATAAAAAAACATAAATAAATTATTTTTTTTAACAGATCAATATCGGAAGTACAAAAGATAACAAAATGATATCATTTGCCAATCGATTATGTAAAAAAAGAATACATCGGATAAAACACATAACACTCATATTTTATATACATCCGATAAATGTATCTTTTGGCATTAACACAGAATTAGGATGTTCAATTTCTCTTTTTTTTCTTAACTTGTGTATTCTTATTTTATCTTATAGCAATTTGTAACATATTTACTTGAGTTATTTTTGTTTTTCTGTCGTTCGAAGAACGAACTTATCGGTGAAATTAAAACGATAGAACTTTATTTCTATTGTTTAATGACATAAAAATTAAATAGGCAAACAAGCTGATCCACAAAGACATCTGATTCCAAAAATCTTTGTTTCTATAAGCCTAATTTAATATTTTTCAAAACGTTTTTAAATCATACTCTATAGAAAATATTTTCGTTGTAAATTCTTAATTCTTTTCCCACCGTTAAAATGCAAAATTAAAGCCAAAGATTATAAAAGAACACACAAATCATTTTGAATAATACATTTTGCATCATTTTTCGGCAATTGGATATATACATAAGTTAATTTGCAGTTCATAAGCTTCAGTTTTTATAAGCTATTTCGTTGCTGAATGATACTATTTTGCTGATGTATGCACATAATACTGCTAATGCTTAAAAGAAGAGCATATTTCTTTATTTGTTAAGAAAAAGAATTTTTCTTATTAAAGAGTGAAGGCTTTTATAATGAATAATTTATTTGAGATTGAAGTATTTGCTCACGCTATTAACATTTTAAGCATGAAAATCTGATTTTACAGTTCAAAAGATCGTTGAAGTAGGAAAAATGTTACTGTATTTCAAATGAATGTAGTTATAAAAAAATTAAAATAAAGATTTTTGAAATATATTCTACACATTTTTTAAAATACAAAGCAGTCAAAACTTTTTCTTAAATTTTTATAATTCTTAAACAAGCCAAAAACTTTTTATTTTAATGAGAAGTTCTGATTCATTATATTCTATTTTTCCATAACTTTTTTTTAGAAAATCAATTTTGTATTGATACAGTTTCAATGACTATTTATATAAACGTTGAAATTTGAGCTAACAGACGATCTGAATTTATAATTTTTTTGTATAAAATTTAATATTATTTTTCAAAATTATTTTTCTTCGAATTTTTAAGTCGCATTTATGTTTTACGCCTATTGATATACTGAATGCTTTTTCAACGAAGTGTATAGTTATTTATAAATAAAACTGTAATAATATAGTCCTCAGAATTAAATGGAATATTCTAGGAGCAATTTCTTTGTTCTTGGGAGTCAAGGACATAATGTAGTTAATAGATTAATTTATTTATATTAAAGAGTAATTAATCTTTACAGACCTGCAGTTTTCATTTTTGGGAAGTAAATCGTATTTATAATAATACATATTTGTTTGATGCCTTTCATATAATTTTATAACTTTTTTGATGTTTTCGACACGAACTGTTCAAGAAAAGAGGAAGATTCTTAAAATCTTTTAGAAAAACAAAGGTTAAGTAAATTATAAATCAAATTAGAACTAAACAAGTTTCAAATTTTTATTTTTCAGCTTTATTTTTCGAAAATATTATATCATAAAAGTAATTTCTTTTTCAATAAGTATTTGGAATTTTTTTTTCTGACACCAGTTTTCTTTCTGTATAATTTCTTTCTCAGATCTTGGTGAAAATTTCAAACTTGCGTTTTATACAAATCTGTAACAATGTTTTTATTCTTGTGATTAAATTATTCCCGCTTGCTTTGTCTCTTTTGAAAAGAACATCGGCTGCCTGATGATAAGGTCTCGGTCTCGGAATCTAATGGTTTCAAGGGCAAGACTCTACAGAACAACTGTTTCGTAAGCGAGTCTACTACTCGTTAAATCCTTCGGGGCCAAACGGATTCCCGCTGAAGTGGACCACAGTAGGTTGGTGAAATTTGAAGAGAGGGTACCAGCTCATGTGTTCATCCTCGTCATCTGACCTCGGTTCAAAATTATGAGACTCGTTCCGAAATATCCCTAGTGTTACTTTAAAACGGGACTTTTTACCATAAATAAATAAAAATAGTTTTGAAATTTTTATGAGGTAATATATATGGAACATGTTTCAGTTTCCCTAGAAACCTTCATACATCTGGCAATGGCTAAGTCTATTTTCACGCACGATTAAACTTTGCTTCATATTTCTTAATTTATTTTACATTTCTTTCCTCTGAATAAATTGAATTTTTAGTGAGGCGTATCTTGAGCATATCTAATAATGTACTTTTATTTCGTTAATAATTAACAAAGAGTTGAATTAAGTGCATCAGTGAAAACGTTCAACAAAGCAGCGTGAAAAGTTCGCGTAGCGGTTTGTTTATATTTAATAGTTGCCATTAGACAATGTATAATAAGAGATATTCCTGTGCCACGTATGTTAATTTCTTATATACTGGTTATCTTTTAAATTTTGTTTTAAAATTTAAAGGTAGGTGAAAAGCAAATAAAGAAACATTTTTTAAAATAGTGATATGGGATTGTAGTCAGAATGAGTAAATGTAAGTAAGTACAAGGAACGCGGAAAAATGTAGTGTCTACGAGATTCCAATTGACTTCAATGATGCTCTCATTGCAAAGCTTTCAATTTCCTTCAGTCTTCTAAAGAATATGTTAATGCCTGATAGCTAGACGTTACCAGGCGAGTATCCATATTAGTGGTGACACATTTATGCCCTTATTATAATAATGTACGAGGACTATTTTTTTTCAACCTCCGATGGGCTATAAATAAAAGACGGGTGAATATAAAAAAATGATTTTATTACCAAAAGTAATGCGCAATAAAGGTTACTTCTCTACAAAGTCACCTTGATGATTAAGTCATTTGTCATATCTATCAACAAGCTTTGCAATACCCTCTTCATAAAATGGTGCCGCCAATGATTTGAAATGAGTTGTGACAGCTTCTTTGAGCTCCTCGTCAGTTTGGAACCGCTGCCCCCAAGCAACTTCCTCATTTCAAAGAAAAGATGAAAGTCACTCGGCTCTAGGTCGGGAATATATGGTGGGTGTTCTAAAATGTCCCATCGAAATTGCTCAAGGAGCCGTTCTGTTACACGACTGCTGTGAGGACGGGCATTGTCATGGATCAGAACAATTCCAGACGTCATACCATTCCATGCCTTTCGACACCATTCACGAACAACACCATCACTCATAATGTTGTCTCCATACACTCGACTCATTCTTCTGTTAATTTTCGCTGCACTATTCCCTTCTGCCAGCAAAAAGCGAATAACACTTCGCTATTCACACTTGGCGGGAGAATTAATAGAGATAGCCATGTTTATGTGACTGCAGCTGAACAAGAAATGGCATGTTGGAATTGCCAGCGCCAGTGCATGTGGAGGGGGAGATGCGCAGTCGCCTACTGCGCACACCCGCCACCTGCCGCATGCCTGGCGTTCATAATGTACGATCGGAGGTTGAAAAAAAAACAATCCTCGTAAGTAAAGATCTTCATTTTCATTTTCTAAGAATTTCTGTTTTTTCCCCGTCATAACTATTTATTTCCGATCTCACAATGCTATAGAAAACTAGTGGGAATGGTCTGTCCAAAAGTTCCACACATACTCTCTAATAAACTTGTTATGCAAAATTCTTTATATGGTATTCGCTTACAATAGATAGGAAATATTAAGTTTTGTCGTAAATTTGGCATTTTTACTGAATGCATCGTGTCATCCTTGGCGAGTAATTTGGTGATAAATTCCTGGCATGCGGTTAATACAAAAAAAAAAAAAAAAAATCGAATTCCTATTTTTGACTTGCGGTTCCAAAACGACTGAAACAAAACTCTAACACAAAACTGCATACCATATTTGATACATTTAAATAGTTACGTTTTTTGAATTATTTCATTTTTATGCTTCTGAAAATACAGACAGTCAGTCCATAGCTGGGTTTGACACAACAATTAATAAGTTTCTAGATGTTAAAGCTACGCAGGAATTTTATTTATCTAGTTTTCTTAGTTTTATAACTATCGTATTAACTAATACTAGAACAATTAGATAAATATATTTCCTCTGAATAGATTTCATTTAAAGTTTGATTGAAACCTGCAGTATGTAAAGTACTATACATAAACTTGCAGTAAGTATATGCACCTTATACCAAATTTCAGCTGTCTACTCAAAGAATTTTTGTATTAATTTTGTCGCAGACAGATGGACAATTTCTAAAAATACGTTTAGTGAACTCAAAGAGGTCTAAAACATGGACATACGTCTAAATCTCGAATTCGAATTTTTTATAATTATTACTATAGTTTCTCTATACTATGCTTACAGGAAAGTAAAAATGCTTCTTTATAAATATTTTACATATCTCTAAAGTTTCTTTTTTGAGTCTCTAGGCTTACGTTCTTGAATTAAGGAATACCCTGTAAAGAAATACACAGACATATCTAATAATTATTATGCTAATTGATAACCATCAATTAATATCCAGATAACATTTATTTTGTTGCAACAGTGATCAAATTTATCTCATCATCCTATAACAAAGCATTTTATTAATCTCAAGGGAGGGTAGCTCAGAACGAGATGGTAATGGAATTCAATAGGGCAAACGAACCATTCAATACTCGGGTAAGATCGCAAGTCATTAGATACTTAAATTGCTACGAAGTTCTGTTAGATGATACTAATTAAATGAAGTTCTAAGTTTCACTTCTCATTAAGAGTGAATTGATCTGCATTCGAATTAAATGTTTTATGAATAAATTGCTCCTAAACCAGAAGTTTTTCAGATAATTCGGTTGAAATCCAGGGAAATGTGTTATTTTGCTAGACATCCTTTTACGAAATTTAAGTAAATGCATAACAAAGCATTTAATTATTACAACAAAGATAGTAAGCGTACATCTTAAATTGTATCTATCTTTCAACATTAAAATGTATAAGTGTTATTGGTATGAACATATGTTAGTTAATAAGGATATTTAGCTTTTTTTATGCTTCTATTTACTGAAAAATAAAATTCTCTTTGTACGTAATTTATTTGAGCTTTCAATTATAAGAGAGATTTTGAATTTAATTAGATAATTGCAGAAAATCTATTTCGCATTGTTTCAGGTACATTAAAAATATTTTTTTTTACGGTTTTAAATATGAACTGTTATTAAATCAAAACTATGTTCTAAAAACAAAAAAAAAATATTCCTAATTTTTTGGATATTTTTATGTAAAAAACGTTAAATAAGTGAGATTTTACTATTATCAGTTAAAAGTATAAATATGACTGATTTTTAAGTGTTCCATTATCCGTTGTATGAAAACAAAAGAATTATCAGTTGCACACTAATTTCTTGAAAAGAAAGGCACTTCCTGTATCAAATATAAAAAATTATTATACCTTAATGATTTGTTTTCAGGTATCAATTTGCCGAAATATATACATATATTTTTTTTAATTAAAATATGAAAATGGGTTAGTTATTTTTTTCTTCAAATTGTCACACTTTTCTTATCAAACATTGAATGAGATAAGAATACCCTTTTCAAAAGTTAAAAGGGAAGCAGTGTTAATCAATTTCAAAACAAAAAAATTGCTTTAAAAAATTCAAGCCTTTTGGTTATCATACGATATGACAGATTGCTAATTCTTCATTTCAACATGTAAATGTTTTTAGGATGCCATTTATTTTAACTTCTTGATTTAAAAATTATTATGTTCAAAATGTACTGTGTTGTAGAGAGGACCTTTAATTTAAATCTACGATACATTGAAAAAACCTATTTTAGGGAACATATATTTGATTATACATTATTTTAAGCTAATTTTTTAAAGGAGTAAAAGAAGTTGAGTAGTTTACATTTCTTTGTCAATAACTTCCTGAAATATATGATAAGTGAAAGATTTTTGTACAGCCTTAAAACAAAAAAAAAAAAAATCATTTTACTGATACTAGTTCAGTTTCTGTACAATTTATTTTCGAATTTTGATTGCTTTTTCAAAATATTTTGGGTAACTTTTGCAACAATGATTTTTGTTTTTACAATGAAATTGGTTATTGATTACACTGAAGTGACAAAAGTCATGGGGGGACTGTTAATATCGTGTCGGTCCTCCTTTTGCCCGGCGAAGTGCAACAACTCGACGTGTCATGGAGTCCACAAGTCGTTGGAAGTCCTCTGCAGGAATATTGAGCCATGCTGTCTGTATAGACGTCCATAATTGTGAAAGTGTGGATGATGCAGGAGTTTGGGCACGAACGGAACTTTCGATGATGTCCCATAAATGCTCGATGGGATTCATATCGGGTGATCTAGGTGGCCAGATCATGCGCTGGAATTGTCCGGAATGTTCTTCAAACCAATCGCGAACAGTTCTGGCCCGGTGACATGGCGCATTGTCATCCATAAAAATCCCATCGTTGTGTGGGTACGTGAAGTCCATGAATGGCTGCAAGTGAAATGCAAGCAGCTGAACATAACCATTTCCAGTCAATGATCGATTCAGTTGCACCAGAGGACCGAGTCCATGCCATGTAAAAATAGCCCACACCATTATGCAGCCACCACCAGCTTGAACAGTGCCTTTCTGACAGTTTGGGTCCATGGCTTCGTGGGGTCTGCGCTACACTCGAACTCTACATCAGCTCGTAACAACTGAAAACGTGACTCATCTGACCACGCCACGGTTTTCCACTGGTCTAGGGACCAGTCGATATGCTCACGAGCCCAGGAGAGTCGCTGCAGGCGATGTCGTGCTGTCAGTAAAAGCACTCGAGTCGGTCTTCTGCTGTCATAGCCCAAGGAAGACAAATTTCGCCGCACAGTCCTATCGGACACGTCCCTCGTACGTCCCCCATTGATTCCGGCAGTTATTTGACGAAGTATTGCGTGTCTATTAACAATGATCATTCTACACAGACATCGGCGGTCTCGGTCGTTAAGTGCAGGTGGTCGCCCACTGCGCTGTCCATGATGGGATGTGATGCCTGAAATTTCATACTCTCGGCTCACTCTTGATACTGTGGATCTCGGAATGTTGAATTCACTAACGATATCCGCAATGGAATGACCCATGCGTCTAGCTCCAACTAACATTCCACGTTCAAAGTCTGTTAATTCTCGTCGTGCCGCCATAAATCATGAAAAACCTGTTGACATGAATAACTTGAACACTAATGAAAGTTCTGGAGAACGAACTGCACATTTATACTTTTTCGCTGCGAAACTACTGCCATCTGTATATTTGCATATTGCTATCCCATGACTTTAGTCACTTCAGTGTAGTTCTTAGAATTTTTTTTGATGGTTATTTTGGTGATTATTTTTGATGTAACAAATATTTATTCCTCAGTTTTCCATTCATTGTTGATTACAGACACGGAGATTTGACTTATTCATTCCATACTGAACAAGTTGTTTTGTAAAACATGCTTTTAGTGATATTTTTTAGTCTTCTTTTAATTTTTTGAAAACTTTTATTATATATACCGAATGGCCAAATGTCAAGTATATGAAATATGAAAATATACAGATGGCCCGTAACGTTGCTTGAGAAATGTATAAATAGGCAATATTATGCCAAATCTTTTATTTGAGTTCAAGCGATTCATGTACAAAACTTATTCATATGGTCATATAGCAGGGGTATCCGACTTTGAATGTGGAATACTAGTTGAATCTAGATGCTAAGGGGCATTTCAGACATTGTTTGGAAATTCAAAATTTCTCAAACGTGTACAGTGTCAAAAATATATCAAGAAATTTAGACATTAGCTATTACTATAACCGTAATGCAGTAACAGGTCTTACGTCTTTAATGACCGAGATTAGCGATATTTTAATAAAATAGGGCTAACAGAGAAGATGCACCATATAAAATATCAGCGTGAGACCTAGGAGAGATATGTCTATGAGGATAGTGCAGCTGAATTTAATTCTAATAGGATACATCAGCAGCAGATCGATTCAAATACTTTTATTAACGACACGATACCAGCTATAAAGATTCTACTAGGATCATGAATATATTGATGACTAATATATGTACATTACAGTGCTTAAAGTTTGTTTTTTTATTGTGGAAATGTTAAGTACTAGCCGCCTTTGGCGATCAGCTGGTTCGCCATGAGTAATGCGTTCTAAAATTAAATCACATATTCATTAGCTTTAAAGTAATTCCGGGCATTGATTGGCCTGAAATTAATATTTTCTTTAAGATGATGGACTAAAAGCTCTAAAAGAAGGTGCTTTCCTAATAATATTCTTTAATTTTATAAGTCAGTCAGTTTTAATGATTGATTTAGAAGACTGATTGATGTAGCATTTAGAAGACTGATTGATGTAGCAACTTTTATTTAAAATATTAATAAAAATATTTTGTAAAATATGGTTCACTGAGCAAAGCATGAAGAAATCTAAATTTCATTATTCCTAAATGCATTGTTTGACTCAAGCTACATAAAATGTAATTATTTACTACATTTAGATCAAATTAATAATATTAAACAATATATATGCCTGTTAATAATATTTTACAAATTGGCCATTAGACCTGAATTCGAATGCATATCCTATATAAATTCAATCCTGTATAAATAAAGATAATTTGTTGAATTAATGATTTAAATATTGCAAACGATCATAGAATACTTTGCCTTGCATTTTTTAAAGAGAATATCACATTTTAAGTTTATTTTTTTCCCCCAGTCACGTGCTAAAAGTTGAATTTCTTTATATTTAATTTGCGATGATATTTGTTTTTTTAAAAATTTGAACTTCCATCATTGTTTTCTTTTATTTTATCCAGTCACGTGCTAAAATAAAACATGGTTAAAATATTTCGCTAAAAACTCGTGAAAAATAGAAGCTTAAGTTATACATTAAAATACTGACACCATTAGAAAGCTAATTTTTTAAATCTTTAAATTGATGTAGAAATCATATTTGTGAATAATATTTTCGGAAGTTATAGCGGAAAAACGTCTAAATTTCTCTTAAGTTTAATTAGTTCAAATTCTAATTAAAAATTCGAAAAAAGGGCTCCGAGGTGCACATTCCGGGGCTCAAAGGTATATATGTACCCAATTTGGCTACCAACACACACACACACACACACACACACACACACACACACACACACAC